>SJXQ01004211.1:117462-289852 GCA_006408695.1 Aepyceros melampus | reverse complement strand
GGCCTGGCGTACTGCGATTCATGGGGTCGCAAAGAGTCGGACACGACTGTGCGACTGAACTGAACTGAACTGAACTGATATTGTGTATGCTTATATATGCATATGTGTAAGTGAATTAAATGACAAGAATGGTAAAGAGATGGGAGGGAAGAATAAAGGTTAAAGGCTTAACTTGAGATATTACAGTTTCAAGATAATCCACTGAATTATCTTGAGATATTGCCACCAAAATAAAGCAAGTCACTTTTTTTTGTTTGTTTGTTTTCCAGGAAATAGAAAAGTTATCTTTATACTCTACTGTAGCCTAATAAGTATGCAATTGCTATTTTAATGTTTTTAAAAAATAATGCACAGACCTTAACTTTAAAATATTTTATTGCTGAAAGATGCTAATCATCAGGGTTGCCACAAACCTTCAGTTTGTGTGAACTGCAATATCTGTGAAGCGTAATAAAGTGAAGTGCATAATAAATAATAAAATGAGGTGCTCTTATACTGTGTTATTACAAGGTGGTTTTACTATTCCCAAAGCATAGTGTTATTTGAAAGTGGACTTGGATTACTTGCAAATGTACATTGCCAACTCTGGGGAAACCATATTTTTAATATTTTTTTAAAAGGAACCATAATTAATATGCTAACATGGGAGAGGAAATTAAATCATAAAAAATGCTTAATTAACAAAAGGAAGAAAAGGTGTGGAAGATAAAAATAGGAACAAAACTAGATAGTAAATAGAACACAGTAATAAATATGATATGTACTAACCCTGTTTCCAGTATCTTGCTTGGAAAATTCTGTGGACAGAGGAGCCTGGCGGGCTCCATGGAGTTGCCAAGAGTCAAACTCTACAGAGCAGCTAACACTTTTGCTTTTTTTCACTAATGCAATTATATAATAATAATTAAGATTTTCAGAGTGGATCAAAAAATTAGACCCAACTATGTACATTTACAAAAAACTTATTTTAAATATAAATCTATTTAGAGAGTAAAAGTAAAGGGATAGACAAAGATACACCAATAGACACTAATCAAAAGAAAGTAGTAGATATATTAATTTCAGACTGTAGAGACTAAAGAGCAAGGGAGGTTAGCAGGGATAAAGAGGGGCATTACATAATGACAAAGGGGTCAATACTCCAAGAAAACATAAAAATCTTTAATGTAATATGTGAGTACCCTACAACTATGTCAAAATATGTGAGGCTTTATCGGATAAAAGTGCAAGGAGAAATAAACAAATCCACTATTATAGTAGAGACTTTCACACCTCTCTGTTGGAAATGGTCAAATCTAGAAGGCAGAAAATCAGTGATGATATAGTTGCTTTCAACAGTACCCTCAATCAGATGGTATAATTGACATCTCTGGGCTAATTTATCTGCTGACAGCTGATTACATATTGTTCACACATTCACATGGAACATTCACCAACATAGACCACATTCTGAGCCATAAAATACACCTTAAATTAAAATAATAAACATCATACGATGTCTGCTCTCAGACCCCTGTGGAATTAAATGAGCAGGTGGCACTATGGTAAAGAACCTGCTTGCAAAGGCAGAAGACATAAGAGATGTGGGTTCAATCCCTGGGTCAGGAAGATCCCCTGGAGAGGGGAATGGCAACCCACTCCAGTATTCATGCCTGGAGAATCCCACAGAGAGAGGAGCCTGGTGGGCTACAGTCCATGGGATTGCAAAGAGTTAGACAAGACTTAAGTGACTTAGCATGCAGAAATCAATAACAAAAAGATAGTAAGAAAATACCCAAATACTTGGAGGGTGAACAACTTACTTCTAAATAATGCATGAATCAAAGAAGAAAGTTCAAGAGAAATTTTGCAGTATTTTGAACTAGATGAAAACAAAATACAATTTATCAAAATTTGTGCAGTACAGTGAAAGTAGTGTCTAGAAAAAATTTATAGTGTTGAATATATTAGAAAAGAGAACTATCTAAAATCAATAATCTAAGATTTTACTGTAGAAAAAAAAGTAAACTAAATTCAGAGTAAGTAGAAGAAAATAAATAATTAAATCAGAGCAGATCTCAATAAAATTGAAAATCAATAGATAATATCACAAAATCATAAGATGACCCTTTGTAAAGATCATTAAAATCGGCATGCCTTTTAGCCAGGCTGATTAATCAAAAAACAGGGAAGATCCAAATTACTAATATCATAAATGGAAGAGATGACATCACTACAGATCTCATGGACATTAAAATGATAATAAAGGAATAGTAACAACTCTATGTCCACATATTTCATAGCCTAGATGAAATGGACCAATTTCTTAAAAGATACAATCTGCCAAAAAAAATACACAAGAAGAGACAGATAATCTGAATAGGTTTATATCTATTAGAGAGATTGAGTCAAACAAACAAGCAAACAAAACAGAAACAAAAAGAGATTAAGTCAATAATTAATAATCTTCCAAAAGAGAAAGCACCAAGCCCTGATGGGTTCACTGGCAAATTCTACCAAACACTTAAGGAAAAAATTATACTGATTCTCCACAATCTCTCCCAAAAAATAGAAGTCAATGAAATCCTTTCTAATTCATCCTATCAGGCTATTATTACCCTACTACCCAAAATCAAAGACATTACAAAAATAAAGAAAACTACAGGACTCCCCTGGTGGTGCAGCGGATAAGAATCCACCTACCAATGCAGGGCACATGGGTTCGATCCCTGGTCCAGGAAGATTCCACATGCCGTGGAGCAACTATACCCACGCAACACAACTACTGAGCCTGCCCTCGAGATCCGCACAAGCCTCAGCTGCTGAGTACACGTGCTGCAATGACTGAAGCCCGTGCACCTCGAGCCTGTGTCCACAAAGAGCGAAGACACTGCAATGAGAAGCCTGTGCACCGCAGTGAAGAGCAGTCCCCACTCACTGCAGCTAGAAAGTGCATGCAAAAGCAACTAAGGTTCAGTGTCGTCAAAAATAAGTAAATAAATAAATTTTTAAAACAAGAAAACTACAGACCAACATCTCTCATAAACATAGATGCAAAAATCCTCAATAAAATATGAGCAAATCAAATCAACAGTGTATTAAAAGAATTATACACTATGACCAAATGGGGTTTATCTTAAGTTTGGAAGGCTGGTTCAACATTTAAAAATCAGTTAATGTAATTCATCAAATCAACAGGCTAACAAAAAATTTTACGATCATTTCCATAGATGCATTTGACAAACTCCAACATCTGTGCATGATGAAAACTCTCATAAAATTAGGAATAGAGGGGAACTCCTTCAGCTTGATAAAGAACATATACAAAAAAAAAAAATCTTACAGCTCACATCATACTTAATGATGAGAAACTTAAAACTTTCTCATTAAAATCAGGAGCAAGGCAAGTATATTCTCTCTTGCCACCATTTTTCAACATTGTATTAGAAGTCCTAGATAATGCATTAAGACAAAGAAAGATATATTGAATGAAAAGGAAGAAATAAAACTACCTTTGTTCATAGACAACATAATCATCTATGTAGAAAATCTAAAAGAATAGAGAAAAAAAAACTGGAACTAATAAATAATTATAGCAAGGTTGTAGAACACAAGGTTAATATACAAAAGTCACTTACTTTCCCATATACTAGCAATGAATAAGTGGAATTTGAAACTTAAAATACTTTACCATTTACATTAGCACACCCAGAAATGAAATGCTTAGGTGTAATTCTAACAAACTATGTAAAAAATCTATATGATGAAGGGTCTGATGAAAGATATCAAATAAAAACTAAATAAATAGGTATTGCATGTTCATGGATAAGAAAACTCAATATTGTCAGATATCAATTATTACCAAAAATGATCTATAGATTCAACACAAGCCCAATAAAATATCTAGCAAATTGTTTTTTATATATTGACAAACTGATTTGAAAATTTATATGAAGAGGAAAAAGACCCAGAATAGCCTACAGAATATTAAGACTGACTATCCAACTTTAAGATTTACTATAGAGCTAGAGTAATTAAGACAGTATGATATTGGTGAAAGAACAGATAAATATATCAATGGAACATATTAGAGAACCCATAAATAGACCACAAAAAAATGCAGTCAACTAATCTCTGACAAAGAATCAAAAACAATAGAGTAGGGCAAAGATATTCTTTTATATCTATGGTGCTGCAAAAATTGAATGTCCCCACGAAACAAAATCAAATTGCCAACATCCATTGGATCATAGAAAAAGCAAAAGAGTTCCAGAAAACACCTACTTCTGCTGTATTGACTACACCAAAGCCTTTGACTGTGTGGATGACAACAAACTAGAAAATTCTTCAAGAGACAGCAACATGAGACCACCTGACCTGCCTCCTGAGAAACCTATGTGCAGGTCAAGAAGCAACAGTCAAAACTGGACATGGAACAACAGACTGGTTCCAAATTGGGAAAGAAGTACGTCAAGCCAGCATATTGTCATCCTGCTTATTTAACTTATATGCACAGTACATCGCATGAAATGCTGGGCTAGATGAAGCACAAGCTGGAATCAAGATTGCCGCGGGAAATATCAATAACCTCAGATATGCAGATGACACCACTCTTATGGCAGAAAGTAAAGAGGAACTGAAGAGCCTCTTGAAGAAACTGAAAGAGGAGAGTAAAAAAGCTGGCTTAAAACCCAACATTCAAAAAACTAAGATCATGGCATCCACCCCCATCACTGCATGGCAAATAGATAGGGAAACAATGGAAACAGTGACAGACTTTATTTTCTTGGGCTCCAAAATATCTGCAGATGGTGGTGACATGAAATTAAAAGATGCTTGCCATGAAATTAAAAGATGCTTGCTCCTTGGAAGAAAAGCTATGACCAACCTAGACAGCATATTAAAAAGCGGAGATATTATTTTGCCAACAAAAGTCCTTCTAGTCAAAGCTATGGTTTTTCCAGTAGTCATGTATGGATGTGAGAGTTGGACCACAAAGAAAGCTGAGCACCAAAGAATTGATACTTTTGAACTGTGGCATTGAAGAAGACTCTTGAGAGTCTCTTGGACTGCAAGATCAAACCAGTCAATAGTAATGGAAATCAGTCTTGAATATTCATTGGAAGGACTGTTCGGATGCTGAAGCTCCAATACTTTGGCCACCTGATGCAAAGAACTAACTCTTGGGAAAAGATCCTGATGCTGGGAAATATTGAAGGCAGGACAAGGGGACAACAGAGGATGGGATGATTGGATGGCATCCCTGACTTGATGGACATGAGTTCGAGCAAGCTCCAGAAGATGGTGATGGACAGGGAAGCCTGGCATGCTGCAGTCCATGGGGTCTGAAAGAGTCAGACAAGACTGAGCAACTGAACTGAACTGAGTTGATGCAACAAAATGGATATAAACATAGACCTTACGCATTTCAGAAAAAAATGAATTCAAAATGCGTCATAGACCTAAGGGCTTCCTGCTTAGCTCAGCTGATAAAGAACCCGCCTGCAATGCAGGAGACCCCAGTTTGATTCTTGAATTGGGAAGTTCCCCTGGAGAAGCAATAGGCTACCTGAAGAAGGAATAGGCTATCCAATACCAAAGGCACAATCATGAAAGCTGGACTTCATTAAAATTCCAGTACCTATAACCTGTCATGTGTCATGATTATGTCCTTATCTGGTAAAACCAAAAATTTCTGTTCTGTGAAGGAGAATTTTAAGAAGATGAGAAACAAGCCACAGACTGGGAAAAACTATTTGCAAAAGACATATCTAATAAAAAACTGTTATCAAAAATATACATGAACACTTAAAACTCAACAATAAAGAAACAAACAGCCCAATTTAAAAACAGGCCAGAGGAACATCTCACCAAAGAAAATACACAAATGGCAAGTAAGCATATGAAAACATGTTCATCGTCATATGTTCTTAGGGCATTTCAGAGTAAAACATGAGTTTACATGTTTACAGAGTAAAAATGAGATATCACTACATACTTACTAGAATGACCGGAAAAAAAAAAAAACCTGGCAACACCAAATGCTGGGGAGGAGGTGGAATTGTTAAGAACTCTCTTTCATTGCTGGTGGGAATCCAAAATGGCATTACTGCTTTGGAAGACAGTTTGGTAGTTTCTTAGAAAATAAAACATCTCTTGCCATATAATCCAGATATTTTACTACTTGGTATTTACTCCAAAAGTTGAAAGTATATGTCCACACAAAAAAATCTCCACACAGATGTTTGCAGGAATTTTGGTCATAATTGCCAAAACTTGGAAACTACCAAAATGTCCTTCAATAAGTGAATAAATAAACTGTGGGGCATTAAAACTGAGGATTATTTAGCCCTAGAAAGACATGAGCTATCGAATCATTGAAAGACGTGCAGGAAACATCAGTGCACATTACTAAGCAAAAGAAGCCAATCTGAAAAGGTTACATCCTATATGATTCCAACTATATGACCTTCCAGAAAAAGACAAAACTACGGAGACAGTAAAAGAATCAGTGGTTGTCAGGGGCTAAGGGAGCAGGGAGGAATAAATAATCAGAATGCAGAAATTTTAGACCAGTGAAACTATTCTGTGTGATACTGCAATGCTGGGTACATGTAATTATGTATTCGTCCAAATCCATAGGATGTTAACAGCTAGAGTAACCTGTGATGTAAGCTATGGACCTTGGTGGTAATCACGTGTTAATGTAGGTTCACTGATTGTAAGGAAAACCGCTGTGGTGCGGTATATCAATACTGGAGCAGACTGAACATGTGAAGAGGCAGGGTTTGGGAACCCTCCGTACTTTCTGTTCAGCTTTTCTATGAAACTAAAATTGCTCTAAAAAATAAAGCTTATTCATTTAAAAACAAAACATCCATAATCTACTCAATTTTGGGTCAAAAAAATTGAGTGTCATGTGTAAGACAGAAAGTGGGGGCAAGCCCAAATCTTTACTTGAGATGATTAATGAAGACACTTGCCCACCTATTCATCCATCCATCCACCTATCCACCCATATACTCACCCATTATTTCATTTATTTGTTCACTAACTTAGTCAACAGCAGTGCCACCGAACAGCAACTCAATATAGGACACCACGTGATTAGACACGAAATATTTATGAAGTGCTTATGGTATTCCAAACACTATTCCAAGATCCTGTGTACAATATAAGTAAAAATAAAATATCTTTGCCTCATGAAATTCACAGTCTGGTGCAGACACAATGAATGAACAAATAAGTTTGGTAATATATTAGGGGGATAGTAGGGTGGGCTAAGAGGTACAATTTCAAATAGAGTTGGCAGGAATGGTATTGAAAGATGATACATGAGAAGACTTAAAGGAGGTGAGAGCGAGCCATGATGATGGCTATGGGAGAGGAATTCTAAGAAGAAACATGCAAAATCCCTTAGACAGGAGCATGTAGAAGTAACAGCAGGGAGAGTGACGGGAAGTGAGAGCAGAGAGGAATAGGTTACATTCCAGAGTAAGGATTTGGGCTTTTTTAGGAGTGAGCTAAGAAGCCATTGATTTCAAGCAGAGAAGTGATATGACATAGCTTGTCCTATTAGTTTTATAGGTATTAGTCTCCATTCACAAACTCAGAAAGAAAAGGAATATCTTATTTTGTCCTTTATGGCAAACTAGCTGTGACCCTTCTCTCATAGGAAAGCAATCCTATCTCCTCCACAATTGCATCTCACTCCTGTATAATGTCATTCTCAAACAAGGGCAGTATATGAAGGCCAGAGCACCAAGGTCCACCTCTAATAAATTACATCGTGGTCATTACCTATGTCTTTGCTGTCTGACCTGCAAGAGGTTCTGAGTCATGGATTGAAGCTTTGCTTGAGGCCCCTGGCCTGCAATTCTATCTTCCTATCCTGGGCTTGCAAACCATATTTGTTCAGGTAACTTCAGATGCTGTAACACTCAAATCTGAAATGGCAATGGTCGAATGAAATGGCAGATCCCTTTTCACTCATGGGATATTTCACTCATAGGATATATCCTCGTTTGTGGGAAGCTCTCCTCCACGTGCTGATGCAGAGACCCAAGCTTCTTGCATATTAACTTCTACAAGTCCCTAGAGAATCAAAGTTCCTCTGTCTCCAGAGAGAAAGGAAAAGAGAGAAATTAAAGGCATATCCAGTTCTTAGCCATGCTGACCCAGAATTCACACACATCACTCGATTTACGTTCCGGTAGGGAGAACTAGTCACACGACACCACAGGGAAATAAGAGGGGTTGGAAGAGGCTGCCAAGCAACTCTGAGAGAAGATCTGAAAGGTAATAAAGGTGGCATGGTGCCAATGGCGCCCTGATTAACCATGTGTAGGCTGAGTATATATGAGTTAGACTAATCTGTGCACATGTGCTTAGTTGCTCAGTGGAGTCTGACTCTTTGCAACCCCATGAACTGTAGCCCGCCAGGCTTCTCTGTCCATGGTATTCTTCTGGCAAGTATACTAGAGTGGGTTGCCATCCCATTCTCCAGGGGATCTTCCCAACCCAACGATCAAACCCAGGTCTCATGTATTGCAGGCAGATTCTTTGCCATCTGAGCCACCAGGAAAGCCCCCAATTAATGTCAACATAATAGAACATGGGTTGAATACTAGGTCAGATCTGAAGAAAGAATGATCGGGTCTGAGTTTCCACTCAGCCACTTACTTGCTGAGTTGCCTAGCTCAAGGCATGCAACCTCTTTGAGCCTCTGTTTTTCCTGTTAGATTCAATGACCTAATAGCCACCTAAAGCATTCAGCCATATTGGGATGGCTGAAAAGTTCATTCAAATTCTTTCATAAGATGTTACAGAAAACTCCAGATGAAATTTTTGGCCAATCTAATACATAGAAAACATTCAACAAATGGTATCTCATGTTTTCACCGCAAGCCTCAAGCACTTGAAATCCAGGATTTCTATCCTATCCAAAGCCTGTATCCACGAGGCCTGACCCTGTTCGATGCTCTGTTCTAGAATTAAGAGATTCTGGCCTCCTTACAACTTTATGTGTTTGTCTTCTTAGGACCCTGTGGGCCAACTTGAGTGGGTCTTGGTTTGGGGAAGCCAAATGCTCCCAGCGGGAAAGCAGATCAGGCTAATGTGAGGTTAAGGGCTTTGGAAGTTAGAGCAGAGAATTAAAATTGGTGTTTTTATAAGATTTCAGGGAAGAGAGGGAGAAGGTAAGAAGGGTGGAGGAAAGGAGAAAAGAAGGGAGGGCAGGGGAGTTTTGCCCTGGGGAGTGTTAGGTAGAAAGCTGGGAAAAGGAAGATATAAATTAGAAAGGAGGGAGGGAAGGAGAGAGGAGGGTAGGAAGGGATAGAAGGGGGAAGGGCTGGGCTCTGAAGCCTCTTGATGCATCTACAGATTTCTCTGGGCAGAGCCGAGAGTCACTGTGATCTGGGCCTGGTCCCAAATGGCCATGAGCTCCCACTTACCAGCCTTGAGGGCAGCAGCAAGCCCTCTGTATCCACAGCACCATAAAGGAGTCATTTTATTGTCAAGAGCATGTGCCAATCTCATCCAAATCAATTAATTCCTTAATCACATTGTGAATGGAGCAGGATGTGAAGCGCCCATGTGGGAGCCATGAATATTAGCCGCATTTAACTGCCAAACGCTTCTGATACCATAAAGCATCCTCGAGGTTGCACAATAAAATCCAAAGTTTAATTGGTAGGTAACAAGGCCCCAGGCAATTGTACCTTATTAATGCTGACAACAGGAATATGTATGCTGAGGGCGTGACAGCCAGCTACTTAGAGACAGCAGCCAGCCCCAGGACCTGGAAGGGATTAGTGTGCAGCCCAATGGCAGAAAGATTTAAAATTTCTTTCACCACGGGATCTTTCCCAAACACCAAGTTGTAAATACATCATCTCCCCACCCACCTGTGCCTCAAGGGATGTGTTGAAAAAGGTAAAGTAATTTAAACCAAAAACTTATGGGTGCAGGGAGACAGATAGCTGAGTAAGATCTGACGCAGACAGATTGGGACTGCCCTGTAAGGCTGTACAAGCTGTGTACTGTACAAGGCCTCCCACTGAAGAGGGCTGAGCATGGGCTGAAATTCCAGCCTGAGCTCTGTCCACCAAGTCATGTTCCTTTGTATGAGACTACATCTGCTCTGAGAAGGCAGATTTTCACTTAATCCAACCGTCCAGAGAGTGAAATGCATAAGCTCTTTGAAACTCAACTTCTCCATTTGAAGGAACTGGACTAGATAAAAGGTGCCTTCTGAATGGAACATCGCTAGATCCCAATTTGTTCATTCAGTCAATCAACAAATACATATACAGATACCTACTGTCAACTCTATATATGATTAGAATCTGGGGATATGGAGATGGCATCCTCCTTTTAGAGGAAAGACAGGTCCTAAGGTAAATACTTATACCAGTAGTATATGGGAGGGTATGGTGGACCTGGCTCAGATGGTAAAGAATCTGCCTGCAATGCAGGAGACCCCCGTTCAATCCTTGGGTCAGGAAGATCCTCTGGAGCAGGAAATGGCAACCCACTCCATTATTCTTGCCTGAGAAATCCCATGGACAGCGGAGCCTGGTGGGCTCCAGTCCATGGGGTCCCGAAGAGTCAGACACAACTGAGCGACTAACACTTCAAAATGGAGCACCATATCTCTCTTCCCAGGGTAGGAAATGCCCAAGGCCTTATTTTTGTGGTGTCTCTCCTGCAACCCAGCATGGCAAGGGCAAACAGTAGGGTATCAATAATGCATTTATCACACGGCTTTGAGTTTCTCCCTTACCCAATTGTCACCACTACGAGGCTAGAATCTCCTCGAAATCATAACTATTCCTTATTCATCTAAGAACCTCAAAACCTGGCCTAGTGTCTGACAGAGGACATGCTCATAATGGGTTAAATATTTTCTATATGTTAAAACCTCTAATAGGCACTTCACACACACTAACTCCTCCAGTCATCATTTCTGCTCTGCAAAGGGTCATTTATTATTTGATTTATAGCCTTCTCAGCCCCCAAAACACTGTCTATACCATTATGCATAAAGAGGCACACATATTCTATAAAGAGCCAAATATAGCAAATATTTTGAGTTTTGTGGCCCTACGTCTCTGTCACAAAGACTCAACACCACCACTGTAGCATAAAAGTAACCACAGGCAGCACATAAGCCAATGGATGTGTCTGGGATTCATGGAGACCGAACCTTGAATTTGATATAATTTTCACATCAAAACTATGATTCTTCTCTTGATTTTTTTTCACATTTAAAAAAATAAAATCATCCTTAATCTGTGGGTCACATGAAAAGAGGCTAGATTTGACCTGTAGGCTGTCCTTTGCCAACCTATGCTCTACTCTGAGATGATGGGGCTGGATGTCTACACACTACACATGCCAGAATTCCTTGATGCCTGGCTTCCATTTGGGTTTCGCCAGAAGGAGGCATTGCTGAAAGGTTGGTAGAAGGAGGGGAGAAGGGATTCATTCTGTCTAGCCTCTGTCAGCATCCCTCCAATAGCAAAGGACAGTCAAGGTTCTAGCTATGCCCAGCACCTGTCACTTACTGCCCCCGAGGTATAAATGCCAGCCACCTTGTGTCCCCTGAGACATGAGACCCTCCTGTGGAGGACTTTCCTTTGAGATATAAATACCTACCTACAAGAGATTCTCCCATGAGCACCTAAATTCTATAATATTACCTCTTCCCTTTCCTCCCCAGCACTGAGGAATGGTTACTACTTTTTACATTTCTAATATTTAGGATACTTCAACTTCCTTTTTTTTTTTTTTAGGGACTCATTCTGTCTAGCCTCTGTCAGCATCCCTCCAATAGCAAAGGACAGTCAAGGTTCTAGCTATGCCCAGCACCTGTCACTTACTGCCCCCGAGGTATAAATGCCAGCCACCTTGTGTCCCCTGAGACATGAGACCCTCCTGTGGAGGACTTTCCTTTGAGATATAAATACCTACCTACAAGAGATTCTCCCATGAGCACCTAAATTCTATAATATTACCTCTTCCCTTTCCTCCCCAGCACTGAGGAATGGTTACTACTTTTTACATTTCTAATATTTAGGATACTTCAACTTCCTTTTTTTTTTTTTCTTTGCTCTTCAATCTCCATTTTTTTGCTCTTCTAGGTCCCTACCACCTACAGTACCAATATCCTATATTAAATCCTCTCCATTTGAAATACCTAGTGTGATTTATATTTTCCTAACCAAATCCCAACCAATACATCCCCATTTTATAGATGAGAAAACGAAGTCTGCTAGAAGTTTAGATTTTGTACAAGTAATCACTACAGCCAGTAAGTTAAGAATATTTTGTCCAGAATCACTGAAGAAGGAACAGATAGAATTATATTAGAGCCCATGACTGTCTGACCCCGAAGCGTGTATGCTCTTAGCCAGTATGTAGAACATACAGCAGAAAGAGTTCACTACTCACATTGTTCCCAGTGAACCCAGCACAGGTCTAAGCGTCCTGCAAGCATCATGTTCTGAAGGTTGAATGAATAAATGAATGAATGAGTTTCTATCTATCAGCCTAGGAATAGCCTGGGCACAAAATAGGTACAACAGTTGACTGCTGGAAAAACAAAATGAAGAAATTAATGTTTTAGGCCAGTAGTTTTCAATTCTGGTTGTATATTAAAATCTCCCTAAGAATTTAAAAAATATACCCAAACCGCATTCAAGAGCAAATGACTCAGAATCAGGCATCACTACTTTTTATGAGTCCCTGGGTGATACTAATACGCAGCCAGGGTTGAGAATTATAGCTTTAGGCAAAACTTTGCTGAGCTGTTCTTTCTGAGAGGAGCTTCCCTGGTGGCTAAGTCTGTAAAGAATCTGCCTGCAATGCAGGAGACCCATGTTCAATCCCTGGGTTGGGAAGTCCCCTGGAGAAGGAAATGGCAACCCACTCCAGTATTCTTGCCTGGAGAATCCCATGGACGGAGGAGCCTGGTGGGCTACGTTCCACAGGGTTGTGAGAGTCAGACAGGACTGAGTGACTAAACCACCACCATCATCCTAAGACACCGTGAGTTTCCTTGGGGAGGATCGCTGGACCCAGATGTGTTTTGTATCCTCCCTCTCAGGCTTCAGCCCTCAGCATCCTGTGGCATATCATCACATCTGAAGATGAGGTGGCTTTGTTCAGTTAGTACGAAAACTTTTCCCAAGGTGGCAAATCATCTTCAAATCCAATCACAAAGGAAATGGCAACCCACTCCAGTACTCTTGCCTGGAAAATTCCAAGGTCTGAGAAGCCTGGGAGGCTACAGTCCATGGGGTCGCAAAGAGTCGGACACAACTGAGCAACTTCACTTCTTCACTTCACTGTGTACTGGGTGGGCTCACCAGGCGGTGCAGTGGTAAATGGGAGGATCGCTGGACCCAGATGTGTTTTGTATCCTCCCTCTCAGGCTTCAGCCCTCAGCATCCTGTGGCATATCATCACATCTGAAGATGAGGTGGCTTTGTTCAGTTAGTACGAAAACTTTTCCCAAGGTGGCAAATCATCTTCAAATCCAATCACAAAGGAAATGGCAACCCACTCCAGTACTCTTGCCTGGAAAATTCCAAGGTCTGAGAAGCCTGGGAGGCTACAGTCCATGGGGTCGCAAAGAGTCGGACACAACTGAGCAACTTCACTTCTTCACTTCACTGTGTACTGGGTGGGCTCACCAGGCGGTGCAGTGGTAAAGAAGCCCCCTGCCAATGCAAGAGACTCAAGGGATGCAAGGTCCGATCCCTGGGTCAGGAAAATCCCCTTGAGTAGGAAATGGCAACCCCCTCCAGTATTCTTGCCTGGGAAATCCCATAGACAAAGGAACCTGGTGGGCCACAGTCCATGGGGTTGCAAAGAGTCAGACACAACTGAGGGCATGTGGACACACTTTGTGCTGGGTGCTACAGGTGAGGTGCTATATTGTTCAAATTTATCTTAACAGATGAGTGAATATACAAACATAATGGTTAAACCACCTAGGTCAATAGAATTCTGTCTCACAACTTCTGGAAAATCAGCCTAGAATTGTCAACTCTCAGTTTCCCTTTTTTTTTTTTTTTGCCACAGTTTCTAATTCAAGAGAAATCGGAGAAAGCCAATTCCACTCTTCGCAAACTAATGGCATAAGATACTTGTGCTTAGTTCACCTCAAGCTTCCCCGTGCCAGCAACCTCCAAACAGGGTACACCTGAAACCTATTCATTGTAATGCTTCCTCACTCCATGGAGAGCCTCTGAGTCTCTCCCAAACAAGAATGATGGATGGTGGGCTGACTCCCTTGCTACAGCAAGTCCTGAGTAAGCAGATTCTGTTGCTCTTGGGTGGTCTTCATCTATTTCCTATTATTATTAATTGTCCCACTTTTTACAGTTTTACAGAGATGAAATGGAGGCTCAAAGAAATTAGATAACTTATCTGAGGTTATACAGCTGGAAAGAGCCGAGCAAGATTTGAACCCCTCAGGAGCAGGTTATCATCAGGAGAAAAGTGAAAGTGAAAATCACTCCATCATGTCCGACTCTTTGTGATCCCATGGGCTATACAGTCCATGGAATTCTCCAGGTCAGAATACTAGAGTGGGTAGCCATTCCCTTCTCTAGGGGATCTTCGCAATCCAGGAATCTAGCTGAGGTCTCCCACACTGCAGGCAGATTCTTTACCAGCTGAACTACCAAGGAAGCCGATTATCAGGACAAGCAGAGTAAAATAAGGTCAAAAGCATAAGCTATGGGTTTCCCTCGTAGCTCAGTCAGTAAAGAATCTAACTGCAATGCAGGAGACTCTGGTTCGATTCCTGAGCCAGGAAAATCCCCTGCAGAAGGAAACAGTAACCCACTCCAGTATTCTTGCCTGAGAAATCCCACAGACTGAGGAGCCTGGAAGGTTACAGTCCATGGGATTGCAAGAGTCATATACAACTTAGCAACTAAACCACCATGATATAAGTAAGAATGGTTAAAATCCTGATTATTTCATGAGAAGTATAGTGCACTGGTTCCAAAATCTCTAGAATATGATGGATTCAAATTCTGAGTGCATTAGTTACTAACAATATCCTTCAGAAAATTACTTAATTTGACTGGGCCTCTTATCTGCCTCTTGAAGATCAAGTGTACAAAATATTTGCTTTGGTGCCTGACACATGGTAAGCTCCAAGACAGGAGTAATTAGTAGAAATTGGTTGGTCTGACTTCAAAACTGTTTCCAGTACAGGCTAACACCTTCCAGGAACACAACATACCATAAAATGATTGTTCAGGGTAAGAGAGAGAAAGAGAGAGAGACCATAGTTGGTCTGATTTAAACAAACTTGTTCATGAGTCTAACAGAAATATGAGTTGATTTTAAAATAAATCTAAATGAATTTTAACACATGAAAGTATGCTAATACTTTCTTTAAATTTTTAAAAATGAGATACTATTTTTAAAGTTGACAAATCTCAAAAATTTTGTCAATAAATATTGATCTTAGAAGTTTGTCAAGATTTGATTTTAAAAGTTCTATCACATTTGATTTTAAAAGAAAGTTCTCATCTCATTTGATTTTAAAAGAAAGTAACTATCAATGATGACAGATGTTAACTATACTTATTATGGTGATTATTTTGCAGTATATACAAATACTGAATCATTGTGATGTACACCTGAAATTAATATAATTATATGTCAATTAAACCTTAAAAAAGATATTGAGTGAATATCCCCCAAAAAACTAGGGGGTGGGGAAGCCAAAATGTCCTCTTATCACACATCTATTCAACATTGGATGGAAGCTCATAAAAGACATAAAAATTGAAAAGAAGTAAAGCTACCTTTATTCAAGTTTACATGATTGGGTATGCAGAAAATCCAAAGGAATCTGTCCCCAAATATACTAGAACTAATATGAAAATTTAGCATAATTATTAAATGTAAGTTGACTATTAAAAAATCAGTTTGTATATATTACCAATAACTGACAGTTAAATTAATATTTTATGGTACCAAAACTATAAAAGCTTTAGAAATAGCTTAAATTAATGCTATGCAAGAATTCTGTGTGTGCTAAAAATTACAAAACATCAATACATGCTAAGTGAAATTAAACACAACCCAATAAATGGAGCAGTATACTATGTTCATGGACTGGTGGACCAGAGCACTTAATCTGTTAGGATAAAATCTCCTTTCATTGTTATTGTTGTTCAGTCACTCAGTCGTGTTCGAGTTTTTGCGACCTCATGGATTGCATGCAGCACACCAGACCTCCCCGTCCTTCACTAACTCCCCCAGAGTTTGCTCAAACTCATGTCCATTGAGTCAATGATGCCATCCAACCATCTCATCCTCTGTTGCCCCTTCTCCTGCCCTCAATCTTTCCCAGCATCAGGGTCTTTTCCAATAAGTCGGCTCTTCTAATCAAATGGCTAAAGCATTGGAGCTTCAGCATCAGTCCTTCCAATGAATCTTGGGGTTGATTTCCTTCAGGATTGACTGGTTTCATCTCCTTGCTGTCCAAGAGACTCTCAAGAGTCTTATCCAGCACACAGTTAGAAAGCATCAGTTCTTCAGTACTCGGCCTTCTTTACGGTCCAACTCTCTCCCCTGTACATGACTACTGGAAAAACCGTAGCTTTGACTCTGTGGGCCTTTGTTGACAGTGATGTCTTTGCTGTGTGCTGTGTTGCGCTTAGTCACTCAGTCGTGTCTGACTCTTTGCAAACCTATGGACTTTACCCCACCAGGCTCTTCTGTCCTAGGAGAGTCTGCAGGCAAGAACACTGGAGTGGGTTGCCATGCCCTCCTCCAGGGGATCTTCCCAACCCAGAGGATTGAACCCAGGTCTCCCCCATTTCAGGCAGATTCTTTACCATCTGAGCCACCAAGGAAGTCCAAGAATTCTGGAGTGGGTAGTCTATCCCTTCTCCAGGGGAACTTCCCAACCCAGGAATCAAACAGAAGTCTCCTGAACTGCAGGTGGATTCTTTACCAGCTGAGCTATCAGGGATGTCTCTGCTACACTGATCATTAGCTTTTATGGAAAGTCAATCAAAATCTCAGTAGCCCATTTATAGAAAGTGACAAACTGATTTTCAAATTTGTTAATAAATAAGTACCTAGTATAAGCAAAAATATCTTGAACAAATTTGGAGGACCTCTACAACTTGACTTAAAATTTATAATAAAGCTACAGTAATCAGGAGATTGAAGAGATAATTAGGGAGTTTAAGGTCAACATGTACACACTGCTATGTTTAAAATGGATAATCCACAAGAACCTATTGTATAGCACTTGGAACTCTACTCAATGTTATGTGGTAGCCTGGATGGGAGGGAAGTTTGGGGGAGAATGGATACATGTATATGCAGAGCTGAGTCCTTTTGCTGAAACTATCACAACATTGTTAATCAGCTATAATCCAGTATAAAATAAAAAGTGTAAAAAAGAGACTATGGCATTGCAATGAGAATCACTGCAACAGAAGAGGAAATCCAGGAAAAGATCACAGTTACACAGTTGGTTGTTGTGTTGTTCTTTAAGATAACCAGGCAATTCAGTGGGGAAAAAAACAGCTTTTTAACAAATAGCACTGGAACAATTGAATAAGCATATTGGGAAAACTGAACCTTGACCTCTATATTACATCTTACACCAAAAAAGCCAATTCAAGATGTATCATAGATAGAAACCTAAAACTATAAAAATTTCTGAAAGAAAACATAAAACAATTTCACAGCTATGGCACAGATTTCCTAGGAAAGAAAAAGGGCTAACTATAAAAGAAAATAAATTGGAATTCATCAGTATTTTATAGTTTTTCTCATCAAGTTTTGCCTTTAAAAAACAGGCAGCAACAACAACAACAACAAAAAAAAACAGGCAAGCCACAGACTGGGAGAAAATGTACATCTGACAAGAGAATAGTATCCATGTTACATAAAGAATGCCTACAAATCAATAACAAAAGAAAAAGAACCCAGTAAAAATTGTCAAAAGACTTAGACATTTTAAAAAGAAAATACATGAATGACTTATTGGCACTTGAAAGTGTGCTCAATATCTTGAGTCATCAGGAAGTACACATTAAAGCTCATTGAAACTCATTAAATACCCACTAAAATAATGAGATAAAACCTCACACCCAATAAAATGATTCTTATGAAAAAGATGGAGAAGACCAAATATTGTTGTTGCGAGTGTAAAATGGTACAGCCAGTTCGGAAAACAGTTTGATGGTCTTTTATATGATTAAAGATACAGCTTCAACATCATCCAGCAATTCTACCCCTGGACCTGCACCCAAGAGAAACAAAAACATACGTCCACCCAAAGAGTTGTTCAAGAATATTCTTATAGCTTTACTTATCATCACTCAAGGGCTTCCCTGATAACTCAGTTGGTAAAGAATCCTCCTGCAATGCAGGAGACCCCAGTTCAATTCCTGGGTCAGGAAGATCCCCTGGAGAAGGGAAAGGCTACCCACTCCAGTGGGATCACTCTAGTGGCTCAAACTGTAAAGCGTCTGTCTGCAGTGCAGGAGACCCAGGTTCGATCCCTGGGTTGGGAAGATCCCCTGGAGAAGGAAATGCAGCCCACTCCAGGATCCTTGCCATAGAAAATCCCATGGATCTCTGAGCCTGGTAGGCTACTGTCCATGGGGTTGCAAAGAGTTCTGGCCTGGAGAATTCCATGGACTGTATAGTCCATGGGGTCACAAAGAGTTGGACACGACTGAGCAACTTTCTTTACGTTTTATCATCGCCCTAAACTGAAAACCACTCAAATATCCATCAAGAGAAGAACAGACAAACAAATCTTGAAGAAAGCTTCATGTTGGGACAGGATTCATCAATGAAAAGAAGCAAATGCTGCTAATAGCATGCATCAATCTCACAGACCTTACATCAATCAAAATAAGCCAAACACAAGTGAGAACTCACCGTATAATTCTATTTATATGAAATTCAAGAACAAAAGCCAAAGCTGATTAAAAAAAAAAAATCAGAGCTGTGGTTGCTTCTTGAAGCAGGGGCCAAAACTGGCTTGAAAAGGGCAGGAGGAAAACCTTCCGAAGTGATGGAATTATTCTCAATCTTGATTAGGGTGTGAGTTCATGTATGTGCCAAACCTGTACAGTTAAGGTCTGTGCATATTACTGTTTATGAATTATACCTCAATTTTTTCAAGACTTGGCAATGTTTGCCTATAAATTGTTTGCGAGGATGTGAGAAAATTCACCAGTATACATGCCTGGTGAGAGTATAAATGTGGTACAGTCTCCCTGGAGGGCAATTTTGACAATACCTATCACAGTGAGTGATACAGACACACACTTGACCCAGTCATTTCACTTCTAGAAGTCATCATACAGATATATTCGTGCATGATGTAGAGACAGTTGTAGAGAAATATCCTTTGCAAAATCATTCACGGAGGCAAAAGACTGGAAATAACATAGCCATCCATCTATAAAGGGCAGGTTAAATAAATTACAGTGCTACATTTTAATAGAATACAATGCAGCTGTTAAAATAATAAGGGACATTGCTATGTCCTGATATGAAATGATCCTCAAGATATACGATCTATTGATACAGAGGAAAGAAAAGTCAGAACAGATCCTTCTATCTAGGTAGAAATTAATGTGACATGTAATGCATCTTGAGAGGTACATTAAAAACAGAATATGGCTGTTGCCCCTGGGAAAGAGAAATGGCAGTCTGGGAGGTAGGTAGTTAGAGACTGGGGGAGAATTATTTTCAATGTATTGCCTCTTTTATTATCTGAGCTTTTCATTTTGTTTTGATGTTGTTGCTGCTTTTTTTTTTTTTTTTTTAAACCATACAGGTATCACACAGATTGAAGGCAAAAGGAGAAGGGAGCTGCAGAGGATGAGATAGTTAGATAACATCACTGACTCAACAGACACGAATGTGAGCAAACTCCAAGAGACAGTGAAGGACATGGGAGCCATGGGGTTGCAAAGACGTGGACGTGACTTAGAGACTGAAAAACAATTATGTAAATCAATTAAAATGTTAAAAGCAGATAAAAAGACCAGCATCATGGGGCCAATCCATTTTCCTTGGCTTTTAACCCAGACCTTTCGTTCCTTTGCCCCAAACACCCTGGGTCTGTCCTGATTCCTTTTCTAATAACCACCCCGATCATTTTGTCTCCATGGCCTTCACCCTCAGATTTGACCTCCAATCCACCTTCTGTCTCAGCTTTGTTTCCTACAGGACCACTGGTGCTTGAATATCAGATACTTTTTCACCAATGCTGCCCTCCACCACTCAGCATTTCCATTGTCAGATTTTCCAGCCTTTTCTTTAGTCCTGATTTTTCCCAACCATTGCTAGCACCTAGTCTATGTCCCAAAAGGAGACTACAAAATATCTCTGCAATTTTCAGGTGCCTTAGGACATACATTCTTAAATATTTAGTAGATTATAAATGACCTAAAGCTTTAGTCCAGCTTTTAAACATAACTTCTTACAAGGCTACACAGACAGTTTGCCTCCAGCCAGGGAGGTGATAATTGTGGCTCCCCTGATGAATATGAAGGAGGGAACAGGGGAGTGACCCTACACTGTTAATGAAGGCTTCCTGGGAGCATTGTACCCACCCCAGGACAGATGCATTGCTCCCAGCTTCCTGGTTTTTTCAGTTTGTAGACTGTGGTACAGAGATCTGTGGGCAGAGAATCAAAGCTGGTCTGAAGCCGGACTCTGATTTTCTCTGTTGCCTTCAGCACATCACATCCCCTCTCTGAGCCTCTGGGCCTTTCTCCATTGCGTTAGGTAATCTCTCAGGCCCTTGCAGCATTTAGCTTGAGACTTCCAAGTATTTCTGATGCTGAAAACTTATCTCTGTGCACCAATGCTGAATCAAATCTCAAAGACAGAGTTTGGGGAGAAGTAGAAAAGAATAGCCTTATTGCTTTGCCAGGCAAAGGGTGACACTGTGGGCTTCTGCCCTCAAAAGTCAAGTGTCCCAACCCAGGGGGATTGTTGAGGGGTTTTACAGCAGTGGCTCAAGGTCAGGTTTGCTGATAAGGATCAGGGTGTGTGCAGGGCCTGCCTCCCTTTAATCTGGCCTATGCGCTTCCCTTCCTTTGAGGTTACGGCTTCATCAGTAGTTAACATCTACCACTTGTTGGAGATTCTAATTCTGAAGAAAAGCTCAAACGTGCAGTTCTGCGTATCCCTTGAGGCAGAACCAGTATCCTGTCCCAAGGCTGCCCTATTGTTTCTTTTTTTTTTTTAATTAATTTTTATTTTTTTAGTTTGTTTTGCTTTACAATACTGTATTCGTTTTGCTACACATCGACATGGATCAGCCAGGAGTGTACATGAACTCCCAATCCCGACCCCCACCTCCCCCCTCCCGCCCCACATCCTTTCTCTGGATTATCCCCGTTCATCAGTCCCAAGCATCCAGCATCCTGCATCAAATTTTGACTGCTCCCATTGTCTCTGCATCTCTTTGCTTCCCTGATTAGCAAGTGTTTGAACCCACCTTTGGAACTCAGGGAAAGCTAAGAAACAGGGGACACAGAAAGGTTTTTGTGCCCCCAGAGCTCCACAAGGTCCTGCTCAGTTTCATCTGCAATTATAACTATTTATTAAGAATATATTTCACCATGAAGAAAGTAAGCAGCAAGGATGTTTTTCAGCTTTTAAAAATGAGTTTAAGAAAAGAATGATCACATTCCTTTGTTTTTCCAGCAGCACTGGCAATACCATGGAGTTTGTTAAAAATGCAGAATCTCAGGCCCCATCTCAGACCGGCTGAAGCAGACAACAGGGCTCTAAGGTAATACTTTTTTGCTCTGAGACCCCAAGGGGCATAGAAATGGACCAGGGATCTTATGTAAAACTGGCACCTTTAAGAAAGGGTCATCTCTATATCTTCAGGCCCTTCTGCCACAGTAGATGAGCTAGATATAAAGTAGGACTCACCTCACAATACTGAATTTCTGCAGAGGTCAGGCAAGTAACATAAACTAGCAAATGCTGCTTGATGAAGCAATAGGGAAGGGTGGAGACTGTGGTTAAATGTGGTGTTTATTTCATCTTAAGTGGCCCAGTATCAGTCTATGTTGCCACATATAGCGATTTTTTTTTTTTTAGGTTAACCTGAATATTCAGTATTTTATGTAGAATCTCTTTAATGATAAAAAAAAAAAAAAAAATCCTCAGGTCAAGCATTAGACAGTTTAAAGCCAAAGGTAATAACAATTTCAAAAACTTTGAAGCAAGAATAGACATAAGTTCAAAAGACAAAAAATTGTGTCTGGAGTGTGATGGGGCTTCCCTGGTAGCTCAGCTGGTAAAGAATCCGCCTGCAATGCAAGAGACCTAGGTTTGATCCCTGGTTGGGAAGATCCCCTGGGGGAGGGCATGGCAACCCATTCCAGTATTCTCTTCTCACCTGGAGAATCCCCATGGACAGAGGAGCCTGGAGGGCAGCAGTCCCTGGGGCCGCAAAGAGTCAAACATGACTGAACGACAAAGCAGGCACGAAGTGAAACAAGCCCAGAAGGAGAAAGTAGGGGCGTTTGCTGCTGACAGGAGGAGGCAGAATGATTTGCTATTTATTGATGAACATGGTAATTAAAAGCACAAGGACTAGAGTTCAAGCCTGGTCTTTCCTATCTCTGTGACTTTAGACAAATATTGCATGCATATGTACCTCTCTTTCTTATCAGCAAACTGAATTTAATAATGGTATGCACCTTAGAAAATCAAAGTAAAGCAGCAGCAATTGATATAACAAGCTAGTTAGAATAGAGTCTAAACCAAAGTAAGCCTCGATAATTGTGATTGTTATCACTTGCCTTCTTTCATTAGCAATCCGAATGTTGTGAGCACCTGCTGGGGGACAACCCACATATTAGACTTTTTGCAAGGGGCTTACCAGCTCTTCTCCAGCATTTTTAAATAAGGAATGGACACAGAAAGATCTGTAAAGTGTCTCTTTTTACAAGTCTTCTCCCCTCAAGATGTCTCAGACTGCCCTGACCCAGCCCCAAGTATGCTGTTTGCCCTAAACGTTCATTTTCCCTTGTACTTTGTTTTGTAAATTCAGCTCAATGTTCAAGGCCCACTGCAGGCTGCCCATCATCAAAGTAAGGTCATTTATTCATGTAACAAACATACATCTGGCATCAACAGTGTGTTAGGCATTGAGCTGGCTCTTAGACATTCAGGTATGAGCAAGATTCTTGCCCTGTGACGTTTCCATTCTCGTGCAGGGGGTGGGTGACTGCACATAAGCACATAAATAAATAAGACAACATCAGAAAGCAATAAATTCCACCAAGGCAATGAGATCAAAATGTGAGTGAAAGTCGCTCGGTTGTATTCAATGCTTTGTGACCCCATGGACTGTAGCCCACCAGGTTCCTCTGTCCATGGAATTCTGTAGGCAAGACTACTGGAGTGCGTTGCCATTCCCTTCTCCAGGGAGTCTTCTCAACCCAGCGATCAAACCCATGTCTCTTGCATTGCAGGCAGATTCTTTACTATCTAAGTCACCAGGGAAGCCCTTGAAATCAAAACAGAGGTGACCATTTTAGAACAGGTTTGGAATTAATTGGCCTTGACCAAAGTTTGAAGCCCTGAATGCTTTAGCCAAGAGCCCATTCGACACTCATTCATTCAGTCATTCCACAAATATCTAATGAAGCCAAAATCTGGCAGGCTTTTTACTAAGCAGTAATGAAACAAAAATGAAAAGACATGAATCCTACCTATGGTGGACTTTCCAGTCTAGTGATGAATAAAAATGTATTAATAGACAACTGAAGTCTGAAAGAATCTTTTTATTTTACATTTGGCTAGACTGGGTCTTCTTTGCTGTCCGTGGGCTTTCTCTATCTGTGACAAACAGGGGCTACTCTCTAGCTGCAGTGCACAAGCTTCTTGCTATGGTGGCTTCTCTTGTTGTGGAGCCCTGGCTCTAGGCATGCAGGTTTCAGCAGTTGTGGCAGAAGAGCTCAGCAATTGTAGCCCATGGGATTAGTTGCTCTATGGCATGTGGAATCTTCCTGGACCAGAGATCAAACCTATGCCCCCGACACTGGCAGGTAGATTGCCAACCACTGGACCACAAGAGAAGTCCTGAAAAAATCTTTTTTTAAACAAAGTTTTAAGTAAGGAGTTTATTTTATTTAAAAAAGAAAAGAAAACTTGTCTGTGGGTGATTATTCTTGGAGAAATCCAATTAACCTTAGATTTCTCAGCTTCCTGACTCTTTTAAGTCCACCCAGTTCAACTAATAGTAGTTCTATCTAGTGAAGACAAGGCAAAATTGCAGACACAAGATCCCCCGAGAGGATGAGCCCATTTCATCTAAAGGTGCTGTCATAAAATGTTAATGCCTGAGTTTATGCTTGTATAAGGATCAATATGACTCAAAGTTGTGTTTCCTTAACTGGTCCTGGCTAATGAAAAATGCACAGAGAGATGAATTAATAAAAAGTATTTTGTGCCAAGTGATGTTTCCTTTATTGTATAATAACCATGATAACATCAAACACTCATAAAGATTTACTTCTATAAGCCAAGATAATCATAATAGCAATGCTGTGATGTATCTATTATCATCCCATTTTGTAAATAAGGAAGCTGGGGCACAGAGGTATTAATAACTTGCCTGAGTCTCTAACTGATAAATGGTAAAAATAAGATTTTAACCCATGCATGTTGCTCTTAAGTTCACAGTCTTAACTATCATAATGCAGATTAAAAAAAAAAAATTGTCAAGTTGTCAGAATTTGAAAAGATTTTTTTCCATCATAGAACTGACAATACACTCTAAAGATCTTTCCCTGAAACCGTCAATACTATATTCACATCGCCAGTGAAAAGTTATTTCAGCAACTCAACATTATCTGTCATATTTAAATTAATGTCATTAATTTGGATATATGCTGAGTGAATCTTGAAGGATAAGAAGGAAATAGCCAGGCTCCAGGCAAGAGGAGCCACACAGACAAATGCAGTGAGGCAAAAGGAATGATGACACATTTATATATCTGCGAATACTTAAGTGTGGCGAGAGCATATGGTGTGAGGTAGGGGACAGTGAAAAATAAGGCTGGAGAGAGAGGAAGAGGCTGCAGAACAAACTGAACAGGCATTAAAGCTGGACTTCCCTGGCAGCAGGACTGGGAGGGAAATTGACCTTGGCTTTTGCCATCCTTGCGGGAAGTGCCCAAGAGGTGTTGGTGTCATTATCCTTTATTGGCACCTGGTTGGCAGATATGTGCATAACCAACATCCCTACTTCACTTGAGAGTGAAATAAAAACAAACAAATAAAACAAACCTGTTGAAGCAGTGGGGTTTCTTCATGGACCCTGAAGGTCAAGTCATGGGACTTGAAGGTCAGGGAACTCTGTCCCTCTACTTAGGAGCAATACTGCCTCCTGCTCTGGTTATCCATCTGTGTGTCAAAAACCTACTCTTTGCCTGCACTAAAGGAGCACTCATCCCATACCTGTATCTACTGGCATTTTTATTTAAGTCATATTTCTTTTCAATTGTAACAACCACATGCATCTCAAGGAACTTGGATTTTAATATTTGTGCTACCGAGAGTCTTCCAAAGGTGGGCTTTAAGGAGAAAAGGTACAGTCAGATTTTACAGAGCAATCACTGTGGTGATAGTATGGAGAATGACTTAAAGGAGATGAGACTAAGAAAGCAATCTAAGAGAGAAATCATGAACGCCTAACTAAGACAGTGACTACACTCTGGCGGGGGTGGGGGCAGGGGAACTGCACTGGTGAGAAGCAGAAGGACTCAGTAAGTATTTAGACTGTGTAGTTTTTCAGGACCCAGTGACCAATTGTATGTGAAAGAGAGATAGGGAAATAAACAAAAATGATCTTAGACTTCAGGATTAGATAGCCTGATGGGGTCATCTGAGGATGCCGAGTAAAAGAGGGGAATCTGGTTTAAGAGTCGTGTGAGACATGCAACAGGTAGTGGAAGAGAAGTCTCTGGAGCTTGAAAAATGTTGGGCTAGAAATGGAAATTAGGAAACCCCCATTATAGAAACAGAAATAATAAATTAGCCAGGGAGAAGAGAGAATAAAATGCTGGGAACACCGGTATCCAAAACAATGGCTAGAGGAAAGGAAACCCATTTGAGAGGTAAAGAAGGAATAAATGCAGAAGCAACAAAGGTCAGTATCATGGGGACCAGAGAGCCGTTGCTAGAAGGAAGGTGTAGCCAATGCTATCATGCGCCAGAAGCCAAGTGGAGTGTCAGCTGAATTTAGATTTTCAAAGCAGTTTTAGTGAATTGACATAACAATGTTGGCATTGGACTGAGGAGTCAGTCGAAGGATGGATGGGAAAGGGAGACAGTATCTTGGGGCTAATTCTAAACAGATTTTCTATGGCTGGAAGCGAAGTGACAAGACAATAGCAGTGATTTTCAGCTCTGGCTGGTTCTGGAATCACCTGGGAGAGTTTCAAAAGGTATTGACTCTGGGGCTCCCCACCACCACAGATGGTGTTAATTGCTCTGAGATGTGGCCCAGGCATCTGCCTTCCAAATCTCCCACTGTTTGAGAAACTGGGCAACTGAGGGAGTATTGTTATAAAGCTGTAATTTCAGAGTGGGAGAGGGTCCCGAGCATGTTGAAATGGTGATGGCCGAGAGTAAGGAGACTGAGATAAACATGTAGGGGAAATGAACGACAGTCCCCAGAGTAGACTCCCTGAGTGGGCGGGAGGATGTGATCTCGGGAGACAGGTAGACTTCCCTTACTTGCTTTCCCTCTGATGGACTTCCCAGGTGGCGCTAGTGGTAAAGAAGCCGCTTGCCAATGCAGAAGAGGTAAGAGACCCAAGTTTGAGCCCTGGGTCAGGAAGATCCCCTGGAGGAAGGCAAAGCAACCCACTTCAGTATTCTTGCCTGGAGAATCCCATAGACAGAGGAACCTGGTGGGCTACAGTCCACAGGGTCACACAGAGTAGGACAGACTGAAGCGACTTCGAATGCACACGTGCATGCTTTCCATCTGAGATGAGAATGGAGCAAGGAGGACGAAGGCATGGGTTTCAAGTGGAGAAGAAAGAGAGGGAATTTTTCTTCCTGACTACAGTTTTCTTTGCAAAGCAGAAGGATGGCTAATTTACTAAGAGAGAGAAGAGAATAATGGCAGGGAGCTTGGTAAGAGGAAAGGCTTGAACTCATACTGCCTATGGAGGGCCTGCAGTCAGGAGGCATTTGCCAGCTTGGGACTGGAAGCCAGGAATTTATATGTAAGCTCTGTGATATTTAATCGTGAAAGTCACTCAGTCGTGTCCGACTGTTTGTGAACCCATGGACTATACAGTCCATGGAATTCTTCCAGGCCAGAATACTGCAGTGGGAAGCCGTTCCCTTCTCCAGGAGATCTTCCCAACCCAGGGACTGAACCCAGGTTTTCCGCATCGCAGGAGGATTCTTTATCAGCTGAGCCACTAGAGAAGCCCAAGAAATGTACGTATGCTCAGTCACTCAGCTGTGTCTGATTCTTTTGCCACCCCATGGACTGTAGCCCCCTAGGCTCTTCTGTCCATGGAATTTTCCAGGCAAGAACACTGGAGTGGGGTGCCATTTCTTACTCCAGTGTAAGCTCTGCTGCTGCTGCTGCTAAGTCGCTTCAGTCATACCCGACTCTGTGTGACCCCACAGACGGCAGCCCACCAGGCTCCCCCATCCCTTGGATCCTCCAGGCAAGAACACTGGAGTGGGGTGCCATTTCCTGCTCCAATGTAAGCCTACTGGGAGATAAATCTCATGAGGGCCGAGCCATTCTCCGTGTTGGTCACTGCTGTATCATCAGAGTTCAGTTCAGTACAGTGGGGAATATCAAGATGAAGGAATGTGTTGGCGGCACCAATCTGGCATTTTATTTCTGCAGCATCATTTGAGAGGCCAGGGAAAAAAGCCTTGACACAATTCAGTAAAGCTGAAGTTTAGGGTTCGAGGATAACCTGGAGGGGCATAAAAGATAGAGCATCCGAGAGACTATCTGCAGATTTTATCTTGAGGGCAAAAGAAAGAGAGAAAGGAGAGATCTGTGATGGCAAAAACCCACTATGGGCTTTGAGGGGATTATTTGAGGGGAGTGAGGTGCTAATCCATTCAGCCAGGTGAGTGATGAGGAGTTAGGTAACCCTGGAAGACTCTGGAGAAAGCTGAGGGTCAGTTTCAAGAGGGCAAATTCTAAATCACAATAAAGGACTGCTTAGATAGTAAGAATCGCCCAAACACAACTGCTCTGAGGGGCAGCAAGGGCCCATATCTACCTTGGGGGTGGGGGGATGCTGGGTGTTGACAGGGCCAAGAGCGCAGCTCCATGAATCTGTGAAACCCAAACAGCCTTCTTCACTGCTGCCTTTTTAGGAGGCTTTGTGGCCTCAGCTGGGTAGCTGGGTGGGACCCCCTCCCCGACTCCGGCACACCCCGCCTGACTCTGGCTCACCAAATTGCTGTGCTGTGTTTAAAAGCCAAAGAGGAAAATAAACCCCAGCCCAAGGAGGAAGCGATTTGGCATTAAATAAAAGGAATGTTTTTATCCTGCAATGAAAACGCTGTGATCTTGGAACACAATTTGCATAAACAGACAGTTTGGCTATAAACAACCTCACCAGTAACTGGTATTTACATATAGAACAACTCAGTCAAAACCCAATTAAAGGCTCTGATGGATTGGGGATTGTCAAAACATTTAAAAGACTTCATAGCAGCCAGGCAATTTATATGCCTCGGTTGGACTAGGAGTTCCAGATTTCCCCTCCATCTGCTCTTTATCCTACCTCCAGTCTCCTACCACACCAGGGACCCCCAGGCCAGCCCCTAATCTTGCAGCCTGTTCTCCAACAGCAGGGAGAAGTCTCTAAGGGGAAGACCCAGCAGAGAAGGGAACAGGATCCAGGCTGGAGTCCTCGGACTTGGCTATTAAAAGCAGAAACCAGAGTCCCATGTAGAGTTCATGCACTTGATACTGTCAAAGGGTCTGCTCAGAAGATGCAAGATTTCCATATGGCACCTGATGTTGGGCAATAAGCAACCAACCTGTGGATCCAGTGCCAAAGTTCTAACTAAGCAAATGGTTGAGAAGCAAGGTAGGAAATCGGGTTCCCCGCCCTGTGGAGAGGAGAGCTTGCTGGTCTAGAATGGAGGCCAACCATAGAAACTGAGTTAACATGTTGGGGAAATTGGGGATGGCTTTAATGCGAGGGGGAATCGTGGAGCGAGAGTCCCCCTGGAACTTGATGGAGACTGCCAGGCTTTAGGCAGAATGTTGACTTGGGCTAAGCCTCCAATGTGTTCCTGTCTTCCACACAACTTTAAGGCTGTAAGGTCACCCGTGTTTCTATAAGTGTAGTGTAGTTAGAACACAATCAACTCATTCATTTATGTGTCTTCTATGACTGCAAGAGCAGAGCTGACTCGTTGCAACAGAGATGTTGTGGCCAACAACACCTAAATTTTTTACTCTCTGGCCCCTTAAGAAAAAAATTACTAACCCCTGGGCTAGATGGTCTGAGATCCTTTCCTACTTGGATGTTGCTTGGTCCTCTGTTTTGCTCTGAAAGGTGTAGAAACCCATAGAGGGCCAAAGAGGCGTTCAAGACAGCAGGAATTTGGCCTCCCATGCATAAGGGTAAGAGAGACTTTGATTTATTTTCCTCGACTTGACTTGGGGTCCACTGAAACTGTTCCCATCTTCACAGCCTTTTTGCAGGGGGGGGCTTTCTCTGGCCGGTGTTCTCAGCTTCCTTTGGTTAATTGTTCTATCTCTTCCTTCCAGGAACCATAGGAAAGAAGGAGGGAAGGGGGACCACACATCTCAGAGTGGTCTCTGGGAAATTCAGAGATATAGGGAAGCTATAAGGTAGTAAGCCACCTGTCCCAGGAAGTGTGCAAGCAGAGAAGGCTACTGTGAAAGGCCCTTTGGACCTCATATCTTGGATTTTGCAGCTTCTCAAACACTGATTCAAGTCCTAACTCAAATTCATATGGTTACTGCCCCCAGTGAGTTCTGCAGCCCTCTCTGTGACCTCCCTACCTCAACCATGGCAGCCTCTAATTCATCCTCCAATAGCAGTAAGGACTGGCTTTGCAAATTTCAGATTTATTCTTGTCACTTCTAGCATTAAATTCCTTCAAAGGCTACACATGGCATCCAGGATAATATCCAGACCTTATCTTAGTGTTTACTCATCCTTTGGCCCTGCTGAACTCTCCAAGCTCATTTCCTACACCTTCCACCTCCAACCAGATCCAACAGCTACTTATTTTCCAAACAGGTGTGTCTCTGTACATTTCCTCGGGCCATTTCGTCTGCTGAAAATGAACATCCCTCACCTGCGTAAATGACAAACTCCTATGTATTCTTCAAAACCCCAGTTCAGGTGCCCCTTTTCCTATATAAAACATTTACGAGACTTCCTCATTTTAGATTAGTTCCTATTACTCAATTCCTATGATGAACACCCTGATCACAACCCTATTTAAAAGTTATGACATTCTACTGGAGTGAAGTATTTGCAGGAATACCTCCCCAAGTAGACAGACTTCCTTGAGGGACGACATAATGACTAATTCATCTTCACAAGCTTAGGGCAAAGTCTTGTGCACAATAGATGTTCAACACATGTTCCATGAATAAATGAACAAATGAATGAATGGGCCTCAACAATGTCAAGACTATAGGAGTTCAAGCTGTCGTTCCTCAGAAAGTGGGTAGAGTGGGTGTCAGACAAGCAAAAACAACAGAGGTCTTCATCTGTTACCTTTTGGAATTTCGGTTTCTACCTGTGAAGACTATGGTGTAAAATACCTACCTCTTACTGCTGTATCAACTGGAAAGAGAAATAAAAAGGATGGGAGAACTCCTATTATGCTACTGTGACCCTATGATTTTCACCCCCTTCAAAGACTCTGCCCTCTGAACCCATTCCACTCTCTCTGCTCTGGTTCAGGACTTAATGACTCACCTACAGTGTTGCCACTTTGTCTTTCCTGGGCTTTCTGCCTTCTCAGCTCTCCCCTGCTGGTGGCACCCTTTTGGTGCCCTACAGCCAGATTAATCTTCCATTTCAGCAGAGTTCAGGGAGCTCAAGAGCCCAGCAGTATTTAACTTGGCTTGCACTCCATCTCATGAATTTAAAGGCCATCTGAGCTGGACCATTCATCTGCTCCTTCTCGACTGCCCATAGTGAGTGCATTTCTACACCCTCCTTGCCAATACCCAGCCATCTGAGCTGCTTGCATATTTCTTCCTCAGAAAAGCTCAGGGAAAAAAAAAAAGCCCCAGAATTTGGAACCTTCCTTCTATTATCTCATAAAACATCATGTTCATATCATAATTTCAATCCAGAGAGAGGATTTGCCGTGTGAGCACTGAGATGCATACAAATTGCCCTTCTCAACCTCTGGCTACAATAAGCAAACTTCAGAGGCTGACAGTTTACTTGATAAATACCTAATAAAGCTTAAATAATTATTGAGAGCAGACAAATGAAGGAGTAGAACGGCAAGAGGGGTTGTGCTGATAAATCACAGGGAAGAAGGCAGAGCCCCAGCAGCTCAGGGTGAAGTCTGATTCCAGGAAGCAGAAGGAGAGAATCAGAGGCAGAGACTCCGGACTAGAAAGAGTCAGTGATGGGCGAGTGGCTGGGGAGCAAGTGATATACAAGATGGACTTCTCTTTGGGGACCATTAAGGACCCAATGTGTGACCTTTCTCAACTACTCTGGGAGAAAGAGTATTCAGGATGGGTATTAGTCCACCTCATTGTCCGTCTCTGTCTACCCCCCAGGTACAAATCATGGTAGGATATCATCTCCTAAACTTACCTGGAGTCACCAGCCCTGCTGAACTCCAAGAAGGTATCCCAAACTCTTCACTCACTCGCTTATTCATTCAACAAACATTAGGGCCAACTACATTCCATAAATGATGTTCAGCAAACTTCTGGTCTAACCAAGGATGGTTGTGAGAGCAGATCATCAAATAATGAGACACGCTGAGAATAGAAGTTCGGGGAGTTCCTAGAAATTTAATCTGCTCTGGGGCAAATATGGAGAGCAGAAGGCTTCACAGAGGAAATGGTACTTAAACTGAATTCTGAAAGATAAATTTAAATAGGAAGTGGGAAAAGGGTGTTTGGGGCAACAGGAATAGCAAGTACAAAAACCCTGGGGTGTAGGAGTTTTGCTAAGAGAAATCCTGAGACCTTCGCTCCCACAGTAATGCTAATGTGTGGTGACTCCCACCCCCTTAGCACCTCTCCCGCAGGAGGAGGTTCTGAGTCCCATGTTTCTGTGTCCATTACTGGTAAGTTGCCCTTTACTGAGGTAGGTTCTCTGAGGTCATTTTGGACATGAAGATGCTGAATCTCAGAACTGCTAAGGACTGGTTGTCACCTGTGTGGTCACAGATGGTGCTTCTGCTTTGGACTCTACTCTGCAGACTCTCAGACCTGCCGTTTCCCCTTCCCCACTCTTCCACCCCAGCCTAGCAAACCTCTCCAATTACTCACAATTCTTCGAGGAAAGGATGTTTCCCTGCCCTGCCAGATTCCCAGCAGGGACCATTCTCCTGGATTCCTGGTAGGTGGGTTCTCAGCGATAGGTAGCTTCTCTAAGGCATGCCTGGATGCCCAACCATCACTGCACAAATGCACACACACCACATGCAGACCATTCGTCTAGACTTCTTCTGGTCCTGCACATATACTGGACCTCCCCCTCCCTCCTGATCCCCTGATGTCCACCTCTACAGGTACATCTACCTCCACAGCTTTATCTCCCGAGGTGACAAGAAGGCAATATCAGATGTGAGATCTCGTTCCGTTGGGTTGACCCTTCCAAAAACTTCTATTTGAGAAATATAGAAATGACTGGGGCTGTTATCCATCCAGTCTTTTTTTTTTTTAAGAATGAACATTTATATTTCTTTTAATTTTTTTCTATTTTTTGGCCATGCCATATGGCATGCAGGATCTTAGTTTCCCAACTAAGGATTGAGCCTGCGGCCCCTGCAGTGGAAATGCAGCATCTTAACCATTGGACCACCAGAGAAGTCCACTCCAGACATTCTTAAAGTCACTTGAACTAGGCAACAATACTGCTTGGGGTCCTAGTGTTCTCTCCTATAAAATTGGCATAATTCTGACACTTCCTGCCTACTGACAAAGTTCTAAATACAGACCCTCACATTTGGAAAGCAACTTGCAAATAAATTTCAAGCATCACCACCAGAGCAATATAAGCAAAGATTCTCCCCTTCCTCAGTTGAAGGCTTGTTAACAACTAACTATGGTTTTTTTAAGACCGAATGTGACTAACTTAATCTTTCTTCCCAAGTGATATCGCCATGTCAGAAAGTACTCCTCCCGTTTTGCATCTCATGTTTCTATGGAAATATGTAATAGCCACAACCCCTGCAGTTGTAAGTAACAGAAATTCAATCTAAACCAGCTTAAGCAAAAATTTAATTCATTGGCTCACTGCTCACAAAACAGAAGGATTCCTGTGATCAAATCCCACAAAACCAGAGCCTCAGGAATTCAGTCTTATCCCAACTCTTTTTTCCTACTTTCTCAAATCCTATGGCTTATTTCAGTTTGTTTCTAGTTTCATTCTAAACACAAACCAGAAAAACAAAGACCTCTCTAGATTGGGAAGAGGGCCACAGACAGCCCCAAATTCATATCCTCCCAGCATACCAAAACTGGCAGATGAAAAACTCTCTCCTCCATGGTTTGTATATAAATCCCAGGGAAGAACTCTGATGGGCTCTGCTTGGATCACACACCCATTTCAAAGAGGATTGTGATTGGTCAGATCTGGGTCACATGATCACTCTAAGCACCAGGAAGGTTAGGCACCATGACCGAAGAAGGGAAATGAGGGTGGAAATGTCCTGGGAAGCCAAAAACGATAGCTCTCCAATCCAATAAATGTTGCTACATGAGGAGGAAAATGCATAAGTGTCATATATTTCAGAGCATAGGAAAATAGGAATATTGATTGGTACAGTATTTCTACTGAGAAAATTTTAAAGATGTTTTCAAAATACCCAAAGGGTTTATACCTTTGATCCAAAAAGTCAACTTCTATGATTGCACTTTTTGGAGGAAAAAAATGTAGAAAGATGTGTAGCATCGTTTTCAATAAAAATAAGAAATAATCAAAACATAAATTAAATATTAATTTGTGATGCATTAATTTAAGGGCATCTTTAATTTTTAATGATTATGATGTGTTTTTTTAAGTAAAAAATAATAAAATAAAAATTTAAAGGGCATATTTACCTTTGGGAGTAACAATCAGAACGGAGAAAGAAGAGGATTTCTGGAGTGCAAGAATGTTCTGTTTCTTGATATGCTTGCCAGTTCAGTTCAGTTCAGTCGCTCAGTCATGTCCGACTCTTTGCGACCCCATGAATCACAGTACGCCAGTTCTCCCTGTCCATCACCAGCTCCCGGAGTTCACTCAGACTCACGTCCATTGAGTCCGTGATGCCATCCAGCCATCTCATCCTCGGTCATCCCTTTCTCCTCCTGCCCCCAATCCCTCCCAGCATCAGGGTCTTTTCCAATGAGTCAACTCTTCGCATAAGGTGGCCAAAGTACCGGAGTTTCAGTTTTAGCATCATTCCTTCCAAAGAAATCCCAGGGTTGATCTCCTTCAGAATGGACCGGTTGGATCTCCTTGCAGTCCAAGGGACTCTCAAGAGTCTCCTCCAACACCACAGTTCAAAAGCATCAATTCTTCCACACTCAGCTTTCTTTAGTCCAACTCTCACATCCATACATGACCACAGGAAAAACCATAGCCTTGACTAGACAGACCGTAGTCGGCAAAGTAATGTCTCTGCTTTTGAATATACTATCTAGGTTGGTCATAACTTTTCTTCCAAGGAGTAAGTGCCTTTTAATTTCATGGCTGCAGTCACCATCTGCAGTGATTGTGGAGCCCAAAAAAACAAAGTCTGACACTGTTTCTACTGTTTCCCCATCTATTTCCCATGAAGTGATGGGGCCAGATGCCATGATCTTCGTTTTCTGAATGTTGAGCTTTAAGCCAACTTTTTCACTCTCCTCTTTCACTTTCAACAAGAGGCTTTTTAGCTCCTCCTCACTTTCTGCCATAAGGGTGGTGTCATCTGCATATCTGAGGTTATTGATATTTCTCCCAGCAATCTTGATTCCAGCTTGTGTTTCTTCCAGTCCAGCTCCAACTCTCACATCCATACATGACCACAGGAAAAACCATAGCCTTGACTAGACGGACCTTAGTCGGCAAAGTAATGTCTCTGCTTTTGAATATACTATCTAGGTTGGTCATAACTTTTCTTCCAAGGAGTAAGTGCCTTTTAATTTCATGGCTGCAGTCACCATCTGCAGTGATTGTGGACCCAAAAAAACAAAGTCTGACACTGTTTCTTCTGTTTCCCCATTTATTTCCCATGAAGTGATGGGGCCAGATGCCATGATCTTCGTTTTCTGAATGCTGAGCTTTAAGCCAACCTTTTCACTCTCCTCTTTCACTTTCAACAAGAGGCTTTTTAGTTCCTCTTCACTTTCTGCCATAAGGGTGGTGTCATCTGCATAACTGAGGTTATTGATATTTCTCCCAGTGCAATCTTGATTCCAGCTTGTGTTTCTTCCAATCCAGCGTTTCTCATGATGTACTCTGCATATAAGTTAAATAAGCAGGGTGACAATATACAGCCTTGACGTACTCCTTTTCCTATTTGGAACCAGTCTGTTATTCCATGTCCTGTTCTAACTGTTGCTTCCTGACCTGCATACAGATTTCTCAGGAGGCAGGTCAGGTGGTCTGGTATTCCCATCTCTTTCAGAATTTTCCACAGTTTACTGTGATCCACACAGTCAAAGGCTTTGGCATAGTCAATAAAGCAGCAATAGATGTTTTTCTGGAACTCTCTTGCTTTTTCCATGATCCAGCAGATGTTGGCAATTTGATCTCTGGTTCCTCTGCCTTTTCTAAAACCAGCTTGAACATCAGGGAGTTCACGTTTCACGTATTGCTGAAGCCTGGCTTGGAGAATTTTGAGCATTACTTTACTAGCATGTGAGATGAGTGCAATTGTGCGGTAGTTTGAGCATTCTTTGGCATTGCCTTTCTTTGGAATTGGAGTGAAAACTGACCTTTTCCAGTCCTGTGGCCAATGCTGAGTAAGGCAATTCTCTAAGGCAGTTTTTAAAATAGAGTTTGTTGTATGTTTTTTTTGAATATGGAAATGATACATTTTCATTTTGGAAAATATTGGAAAAAAAAGTAATTATACCCAGAAATGATCACTGTTATTATTTTTTTTAACTTTAGTCTTACAAATGCATTTAAATGTGTATAAATGTATATATTCTACATAAAAGAAATAAACTTTTTTATAGTACATTATGAGATCATTCATGTTATTGGATATTCTCCTAGAGTATTATTTTCATTGCCTAATAATATACACATATACCATAATTTATTTTAATTAACCCCACACTGTTACATATTTGGTTTTTCCTATTTACTGTTTCAAATCATGCTTCAAAAAATGCACATGCTTGCATATATGTATGAAATTACAGCCTTTTCATTATAAAAAATACTGATAATCACAGTTTCTTCATCAAGAAATATGGTAAATTTTTAAACTATTTTCAATAAATATGCTCAGTTGTCCTCAAGAAATGCTGTACTGCCAGTAGTGTAGGAAAGTGGGCATTTTCTTGGTCATTTTGATTGACATTGTTTACCTTAAGCTTGTTTATTTCAATTTTTATCATTTTTGTGTTTTTTCTAGAGATTGCATAAATGGCATTATATTAGTTTTCTGTTACTGCTCTAACAAGTTACCACAGATTTAGTGGCTTTAAAAAACCCCCACAAATTTATCATCTTATAGTGTCATCTTATAGTTCAAGACCAGAATTGAAGTGATCTCATGGGGCTAAATGAAGGTGTCAGTAGAATTCTAGGGGAGAATCAGTTTTCTCGCCTTTCCTATCTTCTAGAGGCTGCCTGCATTCCTTGGCTAGAGGCCACACTCCATTGTTAAAGCCAGAAAGGACTGGTTGAGTCTTTCTCCTAACACTCACCCTATGGTTCTGACTCTTCTGCCTCTCTATCCCCCTTTCATAAATCACTGTGATTATGTTGGCCTACCTGGATAATCCAGAATGATTTCTAGCTGATTAGCAACATTAGTTTCATCTGCAACCTTAATTCCTCCTTGCCTATAACATAGCACATTCCATTCACCAGCTCTTGGGGTAGGACATGGATATTTTGGGGTCATGTTATTCTGCCTACAACCTGTTTTCATTTCTTACAAGGAAAAATACAGCATAGCAAAGAACTTTTAATGAATAGGTATACATGCAATTTGAATTCTACATTCATATTACCTATATGCATATATATATGTATATGTATGTCATTTATGTATATAGATGATCCCTAGCTTAGATGGTTCAACTGGCAATTTTTTGACTTTATGATGGTGCAAACGTGATATGTACTTAGCAGAATCTGTATTCACATTTTGACTTTTGATCTTTTCTTAGGCTAGTGATATATGGTAGAATAAGATATGATCATCATACCATCATGAGAAATGCTGGGCTGGATGAAGCCCAAGCTGGAATCAAGATTGCCAGGAGAAATATCAATAACCTCAGAAATGCAGATGACACCACCCTTATAGCAGAAAGCAAAGAAGAACTAAAGAGCCTCTTGATGAAAGTGAAAGAGGAGAGTGAAAAAGTTGGCTTAAAACTCAGCATTCAGAAAACTAAGATCATGGCATCTGGTCCCATCACTTCATGGGAAATAGATGGGGAAACAATGGAAGTAGTGACAGACTTTATCTTTTTGGGCTCCAAAATCACTGCAGATGGTGACTGCAGCCATGAAATTAAAAGGTGCTTGCTCCCTGGAAGAAGAGTTATGATCAACTTAGACAGCATATTCGAAAGCAGAGACATTACTTTGCCCACAAAGGTCCGTCTAGTCAAAGTTATGTTTTCTCCAGTAGTCAAGTATGGATGTGAGAGTTGGACTATAAAGAAAGGTGAGCACCAAAGAATTGATGTTTTTGATCTGTGGTGTTGGAGAAGACTCTTGAGAATCCCTTGGACTGCGAGGAGATCTAACCAGTCCATCCTAAAGGAGATCAGTCCTGAATATTCATTGGAAGGACGGATGTTGAAGCTGAAACTCCAATACTTTGGCCACCTGATGTGAAGAAATGACTCATTTGAAAAGACCCTGATGCTGGGAAAGATTTTAGGTGGGAGAAGAAGGGGATGACAGAGGATGAGATGGTTGGATGGCATCATGGACTCAATGGACATGAATTTGGATGAACTCTGGGAGTTGGTGATGGATAGGGAGGCCTGGTGTGCTGCAGTCCATGGGGTCACAAGGAGTTGGACACACCTGAGCAACTGAACTAAACTGACTGATGATATGATCACAACAGTAAACAGCTGATACACTGACAATCATTCTGTTTTTCACTTTCAATACAATATTCAATAGATTACATGAAATGTGCAACATTTTATTATAAAATAGGCCGTGCATTAAATGATCTTGTCCAAGTGTAGGCTAATGTAGTGTTCCTAGGACTTTAATATAGGTGAGGCTATACTATGATATTCAGTAAGTTAGGCACATTCGGCGCATTTTCAACTTATAATATTTTCAATTTACGGTGGGCTTATCAGAATATAACTCCATTTTAAATCAAGGAAGATCTGTATGATACTTCTGTATATATGGTTCTAGGCAAAAATCCTTAAGCTTCCTTCTGGATAATTTCTCCATTAAAATTGAGACTCTGATACCAGCCCTACCAATGTCACTGGAATGCTTATACATTTTGATAAGCAACAGTGATAGGTGAGTTTTACAAAGGAAATCTGGAAAAATCATTATTTGAAGAGAAATTGCTGCATTGGTATGTTCCGTATTCCAGCACTAAGAAATAATGTTTTGATTGTATTTTCCTTGTTTTTTTTTTTTTCTCTCTCACTGATGCCCTGAAGCAGCAGTACCCAACCTTTTTGGAACCAGGGACCGGTTTCATGGGAGATGATCTTTCTACAGATCAGGGGTGGGGATGATTTCGGGATGAATTGAATATATTACATTTTTTTAATTGGAATATAATTATTTTACAATGTTGTATTAGTTTCTGCTGTGCAAAATCACGAACCAGCCATGTGTATACATATATCCCCTCCCTTGTGAGCCTCCCTCTCACCCTACCTGACTCCATCCCTCTAAATCTAAGCTCCCTGTGCTATACGGCAGCTTCCTGCCAGCTGGTGGGACAAATTGAGAGATTAGCATCAACATATTACTATATACACAACTGTGCGCATTACACTTAGCGTGCACTTTATTCCTAATATTATTACATCAGCTGCTCCTCAGATCATCAGGCATTAGATCCTGGAGGTGCGGGACCCCTGCCCATGGTATCTCAGAGTATTTTCATTATTTTAACATTGCCTCCTGCAAGGGACAAACCACTACATTGAATTTTGCAGTAGCCATTTGAAATGTATTCAAATCCAAAGGTTTAGAATGTATATTGCTTCTTTTGTGACTATTAAAAATAATTGTGTAACTTTCCATGGACAGGCTGCTCCTCACAGAGATCAGTGATGCTGTAGTTTACTGAAATATACCAAGACTGGAGCAGAGTGTCAACAAGAACCAGCCAAAATTAAATGAGTATGAAGAGCCTTCCTGTAATAAGGTTTAAAGTGAAGTGATCAGAAATATTTTTTTCCTTTAGCATACAGTTGAAAGGAAGGGCAGAAAAGGGGGAAAGCCAACCACCATGTCTCAACTTCATCAAGAAGCACTCCAAAGGAAGAGAGAAGAGCCCAGACACAGTTTTAACACCTCTGGTTTTCAGAACACAGTTGGATGTAATGTCAACATCAAGGAACTGACAGAATGAAGCTAACTGGTGTGAGAAAAAAGATCCACCCCACTTCTTGTGAAGACGCTTCTAAATACCAGTTGTCTAAACCTATTGATAAGCATGGATGCATTATTAATAAAGCCAGCAGTCGGCCTGGTGCTACTCAGATGGTTCAAGCATTTAGTAGGAAGCATTGCTGTGAAGTTCTGCACAAAATAATGACAGTGTCTGTCTTAAATTGAAACAAACGGCTGTTGCGGGCTCTGGGGAGGCTGGGCGGAAGCAGCTGCTTTCCAGAGAAAGGCAGAGGGCCACCACCTGCTGAAGACAGGCGGGCAAGCAGTGGTCCACTGAACATTGACTACTTAATAATTCAGGATAACAGGAACCCCTGGCTTTTCAAACATGGCACTGCCCCTTCATCATGGGCTTTTCATTCCCCTAATGAGCTCCTTCAAGAGTGAGATGCTAAAATGTCTTCGAGCAATTCTCCAAAGCCTGGGACTCAGACTGCCATAATAGAAAGTTCTCTGCAACTAAAGGGTCTAATTTCATAGTTTTGCTTCTCTTTCTTTCTCTTTTTTTTCCTTCTCCCTCCCTCTTAGCCTCTCATATTCCCTTTCTTTCATTGTTTCTTTTGAATATTTCTTCCATACTTCCATGGATATCATAAGAATGCCAGGTAAAATACTAAGTCAAAGGAAAGCTTGAAAATCACTTTCTCCATAAACTTCTGATGGATTTTAAGTGTAAAGTGTTAGTCGCTCAATCGTCCAAATCTTTGCAACCCCATGGACTGTAGCCCACCAGGCTCCTGTATCCATGGGATTCTTCAGGCAAGAATACTGGAGCGGGTTGCTCTTCCCTTCTCCAGGGGATCTTCCTGACCCAGGGATTGAACCCAGGTCTCCTCCTTTGCAGGCAGATTCTCTACCATCTGATACCTGGGTGGTCTGATTAGGTTCCTATGAGAATCACTTGGAAAAGATCGTGTGTTCCATGGGGAATTTCTCACACTTGGAGACTTTCATAGCCAATCTTGAAGATGAATCCAACTTTCATATCATGTCATGCCAAAGGAGAGAAACTCTTGGGCTCAGCAGAATCACTCTAGCCATCTGAACTGCCTGAGTGGTCACATATGAAGCCTGATTCTCATGACTCAAACAAATCAGAACTGCGAGAGAGAATTTGAGGTTTAATTGGTCACACCGAAGAAAAATATCGGCAAAGTGCTGTTTTTATTTGTTGAATAACAGTTTCTTAGTTCTTCCCCCACCCACCTTTGTTTAACAAGGGTTTATTGGACAGTACAATGCATGGAGAAGGAAATGGCAACCCACTCCAGTATTCTTGCCTGGAGAATCCCATGGAGGGAGGAGCCTGGTAGGCTACAGTCCGCAGGGTCACAAAGAGTTGGACACGACTGAGCAACTTCACTCACTCACAATGCATGAGGCCTGAGACTGGGTTCTGGGAAAACAACAGTGATGAAGGCCCCTGCTCTTCTGGGGTTTACAGTCTCTTTGAGACCACCATGGACTGTAGCCCAGGCTCCTCTGTCCATCGGGATTCTCCAGGCAAGACACTGGAGCGGACTGCCATGTCCTTCTCCAGGAGTGTCCCAACCCAGAGAACACTCTCTTTATGGATATACAAATAATAAACTAGTGAAAATATATAAAGGCAGGAATACTGACTGTGTCAAGTGCTTTGGAAGATGTAGCAGAGTTTCATGGAGGGCATAACGGGATTAGGGAAGGAGGTTCCTACAGACAAGAGGTGTGAGGACAATGTCACAGAGGAGGTGACATTTTACCCACGTGAGAAGGAACCAGCCATGAAAGAAGTCAGATGACAGACTCTCCATGGAGAAGGAAAGCAGTTGTAGGAATTCTACGGGTCCTACCAGAAAGCTGTCGTGTTGGGAGCAGAGTGAGTGAACAGGATAAGGTTGACAGTATTTATCCTCAAGTGCATGTCATTACATCATGACACGATGTGACTTTCCCAATGTTCATTCTTCTCTCATTTATTAGTAGCAAAGTCTTGATTTTTAAAAATAGTAGCATGTCTAAATAAAGGATTACATTTCCTGGCCCCTTTTGGTAAGGATGGTTAATGAGGTATAAGCAGAAGATATTAAGAAGTTGGGTAGGATTTCCAGGCAATCTTTTTAAGGGAATTGACTCAGCTAGAAAACATGACCTTTTGACCTTCCTTCCCTTCCTCTCTTTTCTTGCTTGGAATTCAGGAGTTAAGCTGGAGCTCCAGCAGCCATGTGGGGCCATGTATCAATCTTGAGAATAAAAACTGTGATTAACAATAATGGAGCACAAACTAGAAGAAGCAGACTTCACGTTGACTAGGGCACCTCCATATTAGTCTATGAGTGCTTAGCCCCATAAAAGAGAAAAATAAACCTCTCTTTTACTCCATCCAATTCAATTTATACTGAATTGTTACATGCAACAGAATATAATTCTTTCAGAAACACCACACCTGGTGCCTTAGACTCTACTTTTTGTATTCAAATACTGGTTATTGAAAGAATGAACGTGTTTACTAGGAAAGAAGACATTGGTAAGATTTTTTTTTTAAGAAATATTTGAAAATAATTTTCTTGGTACTAATAATACTCTTGAAAAACTATTTTCAGAGATGATGCATATATACATTTTGTCATCCTTTTAATGTTTAAAATGAGACAACTTGAAAGATCTTACAAGTAGAGAAATGAAAATCTCAAAATGTCCCCAAGAGGGACTTTGTCAATTCTAAATCCCTGATCTTTTGAGTTTAATGTATTATTAGTTGTTATAACTATTCTTTTGTGCAGGAATGAAAGTAGGTCATCTAGTCATATTTACCTTTTACCAAAATCATTCCCAAAATTAGTTGTATAAAATAGTTTTTTAAAATTAATGGGTTTTCTTGGCTGTGTCTTCCTTTTGATATTATTAAGCACCATATATCATCTTAAGCCTTAGGAACCCGTGTTGTAACTGAGACCTTATCATATTTATAGTCCTATGAAATATCATCCACAGTAGCAATGACTATTGACAAATTTTTGTTCTCCATTTTTAACCAGAGAAAAGTAAAAATGTAAAGGTGGAAATATAACTGTTCTCCTTAAGTTGCCATTATTTGTCAAAGGACATTTGAATTGCTTTACAATTAACCTGCTTATGGTTGAAGTCTCAAATAGCAAAGATCTGAGACATTTAAATGAAAATTCTGATAGAGAAAACCATTGACTTTACCAGTTTTGTTTAGTAAGAGGAAACATCTTTTGTCTACTAAGTTTACAATTTATTTGTTGAAAGGAGATGAAGCATAAAATCAATGTCGTTTAAAATTTAGAAAACTCATACTGAGAAAAATACCCCAGACCATCAGAGGTATGGTTATGAAGGTGAAAACTTGTGTATAACTAACTTTGGTTCAAAAAAAGATGTGTCTGTGTGTGTTAGTTGCTCAGTTGTGTCCAACTCTTTGCAACCTCATGGACTCCTCTGTCCATAGGATTCTCAAGGCAAGAATACTGGAGTGGGTTGCCATTTCTTTCTCCAGGGGATCTTCCCAACCCAGGGGTCAAGCCTGGGTCTCCTGCATTGCAGGCAGATTTTTATGATCCAAGCCACCAGGGAAGCCCAAACCAAGATGGGATTAATTCTATAAATAAAGTGATGCTGAGACTCAAGGAGAAAGTAATTATGAATATGGGAATCAAAGAAGGCTTCTGAGATGAGAGGGCATTTGATTGGAGTCTTGAAAGACAAAAAAGGGAATTCCCTGGTGGTCCAGTGGTTAGGACTCTGTGCTCTCACTGCCTACCACAGGCCCAGGTTCAGTCCCTGGTTGGGGAGCTAAGATTTCAGAAGCCATGTGGTGCGCGCCCCCCAAAAGAATACAAAGATGAGATTTTGAAAGTCTTCATTTTGCAGACTGTGAAGGAGCCATCCAGGCAGAGAGCAGCATATTCGCAGAGTCTGGTGAGGTGCAAATGTTTGGTAAATTTGGGAGAAGGGAAAAGGTTCGATCCCTGGAGGCAGGAGATGGGTGAGTAGATGTGGTTTTGGGCTTAGCGTGACTCTTCTTCTTGAAAACCACACGTTATGAAGGCTACAGAAATGGGAAAACCTCACTCAACTACCTGAGGGACAATTAAAGCGGGAAGAATGAAGAGGGAAATAGGGTGCTGGGCAAGAGAACAGCCCTGTTCAGGCAGGCAGCCACAGGCACTTCCAGTAGCAGTGAAACTGGTGTGAAAGGAACCAGCCATAGATTGTTTGGGAAGGATCCTTTAGGCACAGAGCAGAGCACAGTATTGTTAAGAGATTGAAAGTGTGTTGAGAGTTGTTGAGAGCTGATGGGGGAATGGCAGGCAGTAAGGTTGGAGGCATGTGTGAGAATCAGATCACAGCTAGCTCCTTGTGCCGTGTAATGAGCTTGGGATTCACTCTGAGTGCACAGGGAAACCATGGGAAGGACTTACTCCTGGAGATGGAAGGGTTTAGTTTATGATTTACAAGGTCATTAGCTGATTAATGAAGAATAGATTGGAGAGGGAGCAGAAAGCCATTGCAGGAATGAGTGAGCCACGACCATGGTTTTTGACTGAGGGATGGCCATGAGTATGAGAGATGTTGGGAGGGAGTCAAGCGTTAGTCGTTCAGTTGTGTCTGATTCCTTGCAACCCTGTGGACTGTAGCACACCAGGTTCCTCTGTCTGTGCAATTCTCCAGGCAAGAATACTGGAGTGAGTATGCATTTCCTACTCCAGAGAATCTTCCTGACCCATGAATTGAACCCAGGTCTCTGGCTCAGAGGGTAAAGCACCTGCCTGACATGTGGGAGACCAGGGTTCGATCCCTGGGTTGGGAAGATCCCCTGGAGAAGGAAATGGCAACCCACTCCAGTTTTCTTGCCTGGAGAATCCCATGGACAGAGGAGCCTGGCCGGCTACAGTCCATGGGGTCACAAAGAATCGGACACGACTGAGCGAGTTCACTTTACTCCTGCATTGCAGGCAGAGTCAAGAGGATTTACTAAAAAGACTGAATCCTGGGTCAGTAGAAAGAGAAGAATCAAGAGGAATCAAGTATGACTCCCTTAAAGTCTCGGAACTAAAGTTATAATGAAATTCCTCAAGTCAACGAATTCAGGAAGAGGTTTTTAAAGAAGCTGGGAATTCCCTAGAATTTTCAAGATTCCCATTCTACTTAGAAATTATAGGACAATAAACAAAGATAGGGACTCCGATGTTATAAAAGTCAGACCTACTTAAATCATTGTCTCCCTTCAATGGGCCCACTGCTCTAAAAATAAGTTGTTTTTAATGAATTAATCTCACTTAAAATCTAGAAGTGAGTGTCCTAAAATAAGCATAGTACTTTGTGGTAGTTGTAGGTTAATTTTTGGTTTCTCTTGCCACACTGTTGACTGTCTTCTTTAGCCAGTTACATTTTCTTGTTGATTCTGACAACTTATAGCTTAATCTCTCTTTTTTTTTTTTTCTGATGCTAATGATGAAATATTTATCTCCTGTGATGGTGGACAGATTCAGTTGAATAACTGAATATTTCAAAACTAATTTTAAGCATCTGATTATTTTCCTACCAAGACTTTGACTGGTTTGTTATAAAGACTGAAGAAAAAGGATTTGTTGCCTTCTCAATTTTGCACTTGATTTGGCGGAATGATGTTCTGAGCAAATCCAAAGAGAGTGGAAAAGGAGCCATATTGTGTGAGTGCCATGACTTTAGCTACGTAATTGCTTTTTGGCTAAAACCGATCTTTTGAAAGTCTACCTGTCACAATCTCAGGCATGCACAGGTTTTTAAACATCTGAAAAGCCGCATAGCTTTTTGTTTCCAAATTTCAAAATAAAAGTTTTCAGAGCTCAGGTAAATGAGAAGGTCAGTAATGGTTTTCTTGATTACTGCTGTTCCACCGTCTAGAAAGAAGAATTTCTTTTGAAAGATGTATTTTTAAGTGTCTTTCAAAGAAGTTTGGATGTGGGCTCCTGGTGGTGCCCAGGAAGTGAAATGAACCATAAATGAGACACATCAAAAGTAACTTACAAAGAACTTTTTTAATATTAAAGTGATGAATCAGAGCTCAAATTAACAAGTAAAGGAGTCCGCCTATATAATGAAAATCTTTTTCCAACATAACACTTCATTATAAAGGGAGTTTTTCTATAATAGAAGCAAGTGTAATTACATTTTTATATATAATTAGGACATTATTATCATTTCACCATATCAAAGTTCATTATAAGACATCTCCGATACATTTTTCATAGAGCAAAAATAAAAAGAGAACAGGAGTCCTTCAATTAGACTCATATAAGGACATCCACAGAGACTGAGAGAAGCTGATCAAACAGCTTACTTAGCCCAAAAGGGACCAGGTAGAACCCACGTTGCTTTTATGACACAGAAGTTGCTTTTTTTGTATCCCATAAAATTTCTAATTATGGTTTTTTACCCCGTTCGTATTCAACCATGAGAAATTAAAGGTGCAACGTTCCCAGCTGGAACCCAACTTTCCCCAATATTTCAAACTCTGCATCACGGCTCCCTGGTGTTTACTGGGCTGTGTGGAATTCTTACTCTGCCCAATGCAAACACCTGTCAAGCAAGAGGCAAGCTACAAACTGTTCTGTTTCACCAGTTTTATGAAAATAAAAAGGTTCCCTTCTTCCCTTGCCCCCATCACCTTGCAATGTTTTTGGAAGATAATTAATGTAGCTTCTAAAAAAATTAAAAAGTTACATATTTTTAGAACAGATCATCTCTAGTTGAGTGTGAAAAATGTGTCATGAGTCAGGACTTATAAATGTGAGAGCAAATAAATTTTGACTTGTAAAAGTAGCATATTAACATGTTCCAAATTAGTTAATACAAAATGCATCTTTTATACATGACTTTACAGCGAATGTTGCTTTGGGTGCAGATGAAATGATGAAGATAGCATGATCTGAGGAACTGACTCTTAGTACGGCAGCCTCAGAATTTCAGCTTTTTGGCTTACTTAAAGGCCACTCACTAAGCAATGCCCCCGTGAATATCCTTTATGTTCAGCTTGGTTTCAAGATGTTCAGCCTCTTCTCTATATGCAGGATGTGTGGGATGTGCCAGAGAAAGATTTCTCTGTCCCTTGTGACTGGAACATAGGAAGGTCAGCACTGAGTGGTCGAGGGCGTCCACTTTGTACAGACAGGGAAACTGAAGTATACAAATTGCTGTTCCTGCTCCTAGAACTGGCTTTCCTGTCTCCGTGTCCAGGGACCTCTCTGTTCCACCACATTCCAGAGGCACTTGTCATGTTTCTCTACAGTTCTCACAGTTTCATAGATTTTTAGAAAATCAATTTATTTCTTCTGCACTAAATAACAGTTTTTGATTGTTTGTTTTTTGCTGTACTGCGAGGTATGTAGGATCTTTAGTTCCCCAACCAGGGTTGGAACCTGCATCTCCTGCCCTGGAAATGAGGCATCTGAAATGCTGAACCACCAGGGGGGGTGTGTGTGTGTGTGTGTGTGTGTGTGTTTGTGGTATACCACTGCAAACTTCTCACCCTCTTTTTTTTAAGATAACGAGTTGGTATGAGTTAATATGTGTAGACAAACAAAAGACATGTATGCTATCTCTCAAACTAGATTCAGAAGGTATTTCAAGGATGCCAGATTTATGATTCTGAATACCATTTTTATTATTATTGTTAAACTATTAACAGAAATATCACAATTAATTGGACTTGCTGATGAACAGAATTTAAATAAATAGACACATTACAGATGACGGTTTTACCTGGGCTTTATTGAACACTTCATTCTGTGTTTTTGATTCTTCTGGGTGCATAGTACTTTGTATAAAATTCCCATAGACTACATATCAAAATGTTAAAGAAGACTACAAATAAACTGGTCATTTATGGCAGGATGAATTTGAAATAATGCCTTTATTATAAATCTAAGCACATCCTTTCTTAAAATAAATGGTAACTCACAGATCTCACAACTGTGAGTAACTCGTTTGACCAGTCACTGATACAGCTGTAAGTACAGTTAGTCAGACATAGAGAATCCTGTTAGGAATTAACTTGTCTCCCTAATTTCTTAACTCAGATATAGTGATCAATAACTTTTCAGGGTACTCACAGTCCTGCCTGTAATCCTACCGTGTATACAGTTGTGTCATCATTGTCTTACAGATTAAATCTTTACCAAAAGTAGCAGTCTTTCTCTACTCAGACCATCCGCTTATTCCTTTTGAATGTTTATGAAATTTGGTTCTAAATATTAGAACTTTCTATGAGAAATTATTTCTTAGAACAAGATGCCTTCTTCTCTCTCCATCCTAACCAAATTCTAAATGTTCAGATTATAATAAAATTAAGATGACAGTCTCTATGTAAGTCTTGATATAATAGGGAAAATCTGTTTAAATACTTTCTTATTCCTTGCCTCACAAATTTAAAAATCTCAACATTAGCATAGAGATATGTCATATTTCCCTCCAAGTAACCTAAAAAATATCATATTTCTGGCACATTAAATGTGACAAGTTAAATGTCTACCTCCTTTTTAGCTAAAGCAATAAATATATATTAAAATAGATATAATATTAAAATAGCTAACCCATAGTCTGTTGAGAACAATCAACAGAAGAGTGTGTAAATCAATTATTGGATTCATTTTATTAAAATTTTACCATATTATCAAACCTGGGCTACTCCCTTATCTCATAATAAATAATGCTTTGACAGAAAATGACGAAGTTTGTGTTGTGGGCAGCATTGTCATCAGCTGTGTGTCTGTGCCTGACAGCCTAAGTTTTGAGGCTGTCTCGTATGAATTCAGCCTGCCAGTGAGGTGCCTTTGCACAAATTCGTGTGCATTCACTTGTAATTTGGTTTTGCATGCTCTGATTTTTTTTTAAGATTCACATGCGTTTGTTTATATATGATTCTTTCATTTGACTTTAGGCCTTTTGAGGAAAAGGAACTATATTTGCTATTTGATTTATACTTTTCCATGGTGCCTGGTAATGAGCTCTGCCCACCACAAATCTTTAGTAAACATTATTGAGTCATTTTCTAACTGCTGATCACTATTACATGATGGGTTTTTGTTTCTTTTACTTTCGTTCTAATGGTACTGCTGTCTCCCAAATCAGCTGAAAACTTTCCTTTTCAGAACATATGCATTTTAAATACAGCAGTGTGTACGTGTCGATCCCAAACTGTATAGCACAGGGAATTCTGCTCAATGTTATGTGGCAGCCTGGATGGCAGGGAAGTTTGAGGGGAAATGGTTACCTATATATTTAAGGCTGAATCCCTTTGCTATACACCCGAAACTATCACATTGTTAATCGGCTGTGCTCTAACTTAAAACAAAAAGTTTAAAAAGTTAAAATGAAAAATGCTATATGTATTTCACTCTCTAAAAATATATTTATAAATATAATATTTTTTTAAAAATTTTAGTGCTAATAAACTTGGAGTTATACATTAAAAAAAAAAAAAAAGAACATATGAATGCTGGTGGGAAAGCTGGACTGAAGGGCTGTATGTAATGTACTATAATGCCCCCACTGCATTTGTGATAAATTCTAAGGTTTCAGAAGTCTTTCTAAGGAAATGTCAAGTAGGTGCTTCTTATTTACAGCAGATGCATCTTTTCACAAATCAAAGGCTGTATAGGTTTCCCACTTTGCTTTTGGAACGCAGGGCTGGATGAAGCACCTTTTAACCTATCAAAGGATTGATCCTGCGTTCAGAGTCTAAAGTTATGTGGATTCATATTTAATTATGTTGGCCAATTATTTTGCTACACTCACAGGATGGGGAGGGATGGTGACATAGAAGAGAATTCCCAAACCACATAAACTATTGCTATTCTTCCCTGCCATCACTACCATACTATCTACATATTCCCGTACCTTTTCTTTTTAAAAAAAAAAAAAAATGAAACTTTCATCTGTGGAAAGAATAGCATTAACATAAAGGGCAACAGAAGGAAGCTGCATTTGGCATAGAGCAATGTGCTGGAAAGGCTTGCAGTTTAGAAATGCAGTTTTTGCCTCTTCAGAAAGAAAAATTATTCATCTCATTATGTTTACAAGTGTAAAGCTCCAGACATGTTTTTACAGCATTAACTCAAAATTGGACTGATTTAGTATACTTGCAAATGGGAACTCTGTTGTTCTTATTCTTTGGCTCCTTGAGGTTACTATTACTTAGTATTTTTCACAAAGAATGTGTGTATTGTATTTGTGTTTCTTTCTAATTAGTGGCTATCATTGGGACAGCATTCAGGTGAAATGAAAAAGGTGCTTTGCAAAACTTAATGAAGTCACCAATTCTCAAGTAATATGTTACTTTCTTGTGCAAGAAACCAGAAATTTTATGAAGGATAAATATAACTATCTAGATCTATTCTCTTTTTTAATTTCTGGCCCTAGATAAGGGGCCACTCATAAAAGGCCAGAATGATTTTGTTTTAAGGTTTCATTTGTGGCTTCATGTTTAAGATAGAGTAAATCCTGTTATAATACTCCAAGTCAACTTCTAACTATATTTCTCCTCTAGAAAATTAGGTGAACAACAGTAAAGTATCACTCGCAGGACAGACCTTTTTATTTGACTGTACAACCAAAGAAACATAGACTGAAAATGTTTTTTCTTCGATGAGATTTGTTCTGAAAAAGCTCCCTCCTCAGCTCTGCACCAAGGTATACGTGTTTTGCAGTTATCAAATTGTCTGTCATTCATGCCTGTGTACATGCTTTCATTCAGAGAGTTGCTTAAGGATTTACCCCAATGCTAATAGCTCCTCTCATGGAGCTCCCAGCCTGGCAGTAAAGCTCACTAGACAAGCAGAAACATGAGGTTAATGCTTTGCACATCTCAGAAGCAGTGTGTGCTGGTTTTTCCTGCATCCTCCTCCAGGAGAGTTGCTTTGCCTGGGAAACTTGCCGTAGGGTTGAAACAGCATAGCAGCAGTGATTCTGGTGGGCAGAACCTCCTCTCCAAGAGAAAATGCAGTTCTGACTCCAATGCTGTGAGCTTCATCTCAAGGGCAGCTTGGACAGCTGTCATGGCCAGCTCATCTCTTGTCTTTTTCTGACCTCTTCTGACCTCATTTCATCCATAAGTAATGTCTGAAGTTTCATACAGTGGCTGGTGCTCTGGCTTCAATAATGTAATTATTAGGGTCCCACAGTCGACCAGTTGCCCAGATGAGCATAGAGCACATCTCTCCCAGATGCCCTTGGCGCCTGGCAGATGGCAGCGTCAATCGTGTTTAAAGACCCTGTGTGCTTCGGTTTCCTTTTAGGTCCCTTTAAAGCTGTACCAGCCAAGTTGAGTGTGAGAGAGAAGCTCCAAACATCAGGGCTGAAATGAAGCTCAGAAACCGCTGAGAGAAAAATAGGGGAAAGATACTTTGAAAGGACACGATAGAGACTGGGGAGGAGGGCATAGATATGATTGGGTGTTTGTCTGTGAAACTCCCAGCAATACCATTTTCCATTTATTCTAGTCATCTTAACTCGAGTCCAGGATCCCATTCTCCCATCCAGCTCTTAGGTATGATTAAGAAAAAGCCCCTCTCAAGACAGACACAACTTTTCAATTTCACTTGCCCCTTGGCAAAGTGTCCTGGTGCAGTGCCCAACTGACCCAACAGTCCCTGTCAGCCACACCCACCTAGTGTTTCTTTAGTAACATCAGCAGAAGGCAATGTATCTCCTCTCTTATATCATCACTCATCCAAAAAGTCCAGGTCGGATAATCATTTCTTGAAGCACATCTTCCATGTAACCACATATACCTGCTCTGTGTGTGTCACATGAGATGCCAAGAAATCAACATTCTAGGTGACCACCTAAATAACATACACTTAGTTTTATTTCTGCAAAGAGATGGAGGCTCGTTTCTGAAAAGCACCAGAGGGTAGCATTTTTTTATCTGTTTACAATAAATTGACTATTTCCCTTCTCTCAAAATTAAAAAAGAAGTAAATACATTTTACAATCCAGCAACTACTTTTTTTTTTTTTTTAACAGTCTGGGGCGGGGGAGGTGTTGCATTCAGTTTTGTCACTCATTTTGAGTCATTCATTCAGGAAAACAGCATGAAGTTTGTGTTCTCTTCAGTGCTCTATTTGGATGCTGTCTGAGGCAACGGAGGAGAGAAGGCATAGCTGCCATCTGTGTTCACAGAGCTCACAGTGGAAGAGGGAAGACAAATGAGCTTCTTTCATGTATCTTATTAGACTCTTATGCACTGAGTGCTGTTTACCTGGAGAGGAGCTTGGAACTCCCAGCAAGTTCCCTTGGAACTGCAAGATAGGTGTGAGATCATCCAGGAGGGACAGAGGACGAGGTGGTCACAGATAGACATTTTGAGCTGGCACTCAGCTCTGCTCCTCCAAGTTTCTCCATAGTGTATATTGAATCCAGCCTCTTTCCTTCGGCTGACTGTGGTCATCACAGTCTGGAGAATCACACATGTCCCTCACAGTCTCTTTAGAGAGGCCATGTCCTTCCTTTCAGCCATTAATCATCACAGAAGAGACATCAGATTGCGTCACCCTTTTCCTTTGGTGAAGCTTTCTGTTGGCTTTCTGTTGCCTGCAGTGTAAATTCTAAAAACCTTAGCTCAGTGTAGGAGGCCTGGTAGAGCCTGATTCAATGACTGATCTTAGGGCCCATCATGCTGTTCCCCTCACTCAGCCTCCCCCAAATACAGCCTAAGCCCCGGCCATGCTGACGTCCTGCTCATCCGTGACTCCAGGTCTCAACCCCTCTTCTCCTTCTCATCTGTCCAGCTGGTACATTTCTCCTCACACATGAGGAATGCAGAACTCAGATGCGATCTTGCCCCATCTGGCCCAGCAGACTGCTCTTCCTTCTCGGGTGAACCCATGGCATTTCTTCATTCCTCTAAAAGATGATAGTGTAGCTTTTCTGCTTCCACCGGACTATGAGTTCCTTGAGAGAAGGGTTTGTGTCTCACCTGACCTTATATCCTGGGGACCTAGCAAGATCCCCAGCACAGAGTGGCATCCTGACAAATCCTCCTTAAATGGACAGATACATGAAAGAGAAATTGCCTATACCTTCTCCAAGGCCTTATGTCATCAATACCCTCCTTTTAGTCATTGCTTAAGAGAGCTCAATGATTCATTGAGTCATTCCATGGATGTTTCCAGAGTGAATGTGTGACCACCTCTGGCACACACCTCATTCAACATCAGGCTACAGATGCATTGAATATAGCTACAAAAAGTCAAGTTCAGAATATGAGCGGATTACTTCTTGAGCCCAGAACTTCTGTCCCTGATTCTCTCAGCTCCTGTATTATTAGCATCTGGGTCAGATCCCTGCGTATGGAGCCGCTGACAGTCTTTATTTTCTTTATTATTATTTTCCTCTGGCTTCGAAGAAGTGCAGCCGTGCTATTTGGCTGCTTGTGGTTCTGTGATGCCGAGATGTTTTAGGACAATGTTATGATGCCTGGTCCACACCTACTACCACTGAGACAAGCCCAGAAGTTAAATTATGAAGCAAACGTAAGCTTTGAAGAAATTTTTATTTAATCTGTATTCCCCTGTTTCATCCGCACATCCATCCAGCACAATCTGCATCATTATTAACCACATCAACTTGCTAAAAAAAAAAAAAGAGAGAGAGAGAGTAAAAAGTAAGACATCTGTGTTATAGCATTAATATATTCAAAGGTTTTTACTTTCATCTTGCAGGCATTAACAGTGTGTAAATGCAATGTAAGTGCAACCTACAACAGCACAAAGTTAGCAGAAGGAAAATGACTCAGGAGCCTAGCAAAAGAAGGGAGCCTTCAAAATAAAAGCAAACAAGGGAAAAATAAAAGGTATGTTTGTGTGGAGGGGACAACCAGGTTAGGAATGATGTAAAAAGCAGAGTTTTATCGAGAAATCAAGTGTTTTGCCTATTGCTCTCGCAGAGCCTTCTAATTGCCAGCACAATTTCTAAGGCACTGAGGCAACCCTCAAGCAGTGTGCTGAAGGTGTGTTTGTGCGGCTATGCCCTCTGGCTTGGCTGCCAGCCTATTTCCTTAGATCAGAGCCAGAAGGCAGACTGTTTTCGAATACCGATCACCTCACCCGGACCTAATCCTTTGAGTTCTCTTTGGCATCTATTCCTTCTGCCAGTTTCCTCTTCTGTTCCTCTCTTTTCTTCTGAAGTTGACAACAAAGACATCCTCAGGGTCCTCCTTGATGTAAGACCACTCTTGATGTTATTACAGTGTGGTTTTTTTTTTTTTTTTGTAACCTAAAGTTGTGCTACTTTTTTATTCAGCTAGCACAATATTTGCACACCAGAAGATAAAGAAAATGTGAATATGTTATCCGGAGTGATCGTTCCTTTTTAATTTGTGCCCCTCAGTGTTTTTTTGATGTAAACCCCTTCCCTTTCCCTGTCCCTCATCTCCATACCTGATCAAGAACCCAAAGGTCTCTCTTTAGAGACGATGTTACTTCTATACCTTAAATTGGCCTGACCTGCCAGTTTTAATTTTAAAAATATGGCTGTATGTGATATGGATGAATATGGAATTTCTATGAAGCACAAAACTTTTGAACGGTTCCTGTCCTCTGTGATAGTGGGTTTTTAAAGGGAAATCTCCAAAGAGCTAATTAGTAGACAAGTAGAGCTCAGGCTGAACAAAGCTGAAAAGATAGCAGATAACTAAAAGGACCTGGCCATAGCTGACAAAAATCAAAGCCCTGACAGAGAGCTGGCAGTAACCTTGGGCTGCTAACTGACAGAGACAATAAAAAAAAAAAACCCTCTGAACCTGGCGGAGATGACAGCCCCACTAGAGATTCTCGGAAGAGCTCGGGACCTCCACCACAAGGAAGCAGGAATCTTCCAGCAGGCAGAACCCAAGGCTCTTGCTGCCCATCTCAGCTCCAAAAGATGTGAACTGGCTCTGTTCCGACTGCCCTTTATGGAGGAGACAGAGACAGGAGGCCCAGGAGCTTTTCAAAGTTGGTCAAAAAGTTTCAGGCTGGCCTTGAACTTGAGGGTGGAGTCGTGGGAAGGAAGAATGGGGTTGGGGGGGGCAGCCTGAGATGGAGAAAGAGCCCCCCCCCCCCCAGCTCCCTGGTTGTTGCCTGGGGCTCAGGCGGATGAGCAGTGAATAAGGACTGAGGGGACGTGCTGGCTGGGAAAAGCCAATTCAGGCCAGGACTTAACGAGCCCAACAACCAACAAAATCCAGTCAGAAATACAATGAATGACTCTTGAAAGCAACTTGAGGCATGCCAGGGTAAAAAGGAAAGTGGGGATCAAGGACAAAAGTCATGGCAAGGGCAAGAGTCCTTCTATGTTAGAACACAGAATTTATAAGAAGGGTGAGGAGCAGACAGCTGCAATTTCAAACCCCTAGAAGTGAGAAATAACACAAAAATGATTATCTTTTTAAAACCCTCTTTAACTCGCTAAGAAGAGAGAGGAAGCTCTGATAGGTTTGTTAGTTTCTAGGCACTAATGAACCCACTTCTAAAGTTCCAAGGGTGTAAAGAGTGGTAAGAAAGGATGCATCTGTTAACTGAGTGATCTGAAAATATCTCTCTGCATTCATGAGATTCCACAATGTATTTCTGGGCACACAAATAATTTCTATTTCGGGAAGAAGCCAAGCCCTAACAAAGTGCTACAGCCACGAGGAGGTAGAAAACTTGAAAGCAAACACTTAAAAAGCATTCTGCTTTGAAACTCAAATGCTAATGACATACATTAGGTAATTTTCATTAGCCCTAAGGAAGGTCTTAGTTCCAGACAAGGTCTTCTGGTTCTGTATTTATTCCTTTCTGAGATACTGAACCTGAATCTGTTGCAGCCCTTGAAGACACGACCAGTGTTTGCAAACCCCAGGGACCTCATCTCAGAGGAAACAAGCCGACCAGGTGAAAGCTTTAGAAGGATAAACCCGCGGGATGTTTTTAAAAGACAGGCATGTATTAAAAAAAAAAAAAAAAGGCATATAAAAATGCTTACATTCAGGGGAAATGCGTCTCAGTTATCTTGTTCAGACTTCAGTGTCTGCCATCATATACTTCAAAATGTTTATCATATTGATATAATTATATTTTTATGGTAAGTATGATTATATGTACCATTCACCTTAAGTGTGTCTTTGAATCCTCCCTAAACTGCAGTCGTATTTCCACGAAGAATACATTGGACAAGTTAAGAAGCTTGGCTTGGCTCAGAATGAGTCTGATCTCAGACATTTGTTGGAATCTGAGCAATACTGACAGATAACTGAGAAAGGTCTCCCTGAGTCAAGCAAATATTTGAAGACTTGGCTCATGGAAAATCTGCCCTGTATTAAACTTGGAGTAAAGAGGAATTTATCTCTTGATTTGGATTTGAGATTCAACATCAAGTAAGTTTCAAAAATAAATGTATAGCAGAACATGGTATTTTTTAAAATGGATTTGCTCCTATTTAGAGGTGAGAGCATAATCTCTAAAACAAGCTTTAAAAAAATAATTTATAAAAACAAGGCAAGTAACTTAGAAGCTATTATAAAGCACAGCCTGGCAAAATGGGTTTTGTGGTCTCCTTAACTGATACCTGCAAGAAAAGTTGAGGGTTCTCCGTTTCATATTTAATAATTTAGGCATGATGGAACATGTAGTGAGTTATTTTCTCTAGGAATGGAAATAGATTTTCGGTGAGCCATTGTTAGGGCTAAGCCAAACCGCTTCATCCCAGACCATAGCACATATTTGAGGTGTCTGCAGGATTCAGAATAATTATAGGGAGAATCTGAAAGGATTTTGCTCTGTGGCTGTACAGATAAGGTTCCCAAGGCCCAGACGGGTTAGGAAATTGAAGCCAATGTTAAGCTGCACAGTAGCTAAGCAGAAGTAGAATGCAGGCATGATTCTCCACAATTTCATCACTGAGACACATGAACTATACTGCTTTAGTCCTATCTAGCTTACTGATCTGCTTCGGTGTTAATCAATTACTGCTTTTTAAAAATTATAGATAAAATAAAAATACTGTCCACATATAATGGCCTTAATGACCATGTCAAGGTAGTGTTATCTTACTGCTGAAATCCGCCTCCTACCTTTCTCTCCTGAAAGTACCTCTCTTGCCCTCTTAGTCTGCTTGGGCTGCTGTAACAAAATGTCACAACGTGGGTGGCTTAAACAGCAGACCTTTATTTCTCAGTTCTGAGGTCTGGAAATTCTCCTGTGCAGGGTGCCAGCACGGTCAGATTTTTGGGGAGGGCTTCCTGGCTGCTGTCCTGCAGTGGCCTCACCTGTGGGACAGAGAACAAGCTTTCTGGTCTCTTCTTATAAGGATACTCATTCCATTAGGAGGGTTCTTTGCTCATGACCTCAGCTAATGCTAATCACCTCCCAAAGGCCCTACTTCCAAATACCATCACATTGGGGATTAGGGTTTTAACATGAATTTAGGGGAGGACACAAACATACAGTTCATAATACTTGCTATTGTGTGTGGTTCTTGTTTTTATTTATCTTCCTAAGATGTGTCCATTTGAGAAAACACATCAGTTATTGATTTTTCCCCTCTAGCATCAATAGGGGTGTCTGGCACATAGATACAATGATATCAGGCATGCAGAAGGTGTTCAGTAATAATTTTTGAGTATGTGGATGAACTAGTTTTCAGTTCTTAGTTGAAAATCAGACAGTGGCTCACCTGATTTTTTAAAAATAACTCTCCTTATGAATCTTAGAACTCATGAAAATGTCCCTAACAGGCTCCCTGCTTCCTCTCTCAACTTATGCCTTGCTGATCACCCATCTTACTAATTGAAACCTCTTCTAAGATGGGTTGACTGATGCAAATGCTGAAAGTCCTTCCTTTCTGAAAATGAGTGCTGTGCAGTTAAGTGGCTTTTCCTTTGTGGCTCTCTGTGACAAAACCTTGATGTATGTCACAGCAAAATGGAAGAAAGAGTGGGACCACACTATCACACAGGCACCAATTATATATGCCTCATGTACATAATATTGGACAGATTTCCTTTTTCTCTCTGAATTTCTTCAGTGGGAAATCTTTAATGAATTCTTCAGATTCTTCAATGACTTTAAATAGATGCTTTCCATTCTTTTTCAGTCATCCAACTCAGCTTTTTTAAAACAGTTTCTGTGGCAGGACCCATGTACAATGCTATCAACATAAAATTATACAAATACGATATTTTCCCAGTCTTCACACACTGCAATGAACTCATCTCAGCATTACTTTCTTTTCCTTTTCCTTTTAGCTTAGAGAACAAAAAACAATTTCTAAAGAACAATATGACTTAAAAAAATAGGTCGGCCTGAATAGTAAAAGTTTTGCAGCTACCCTATGATAATTTCAATATCCTTCAGGGAAATTCTCAAAAGATATCAATGTTAAATGCCAAAACATCTCTTAAAGATGACAGAAAGAACATTCAATATCATTATGTTAATATGGAGTGTCAGCCTTCACTCTAAGTAGTCAATGTAACTGTGGTCCATTATTTTGATGGTAGAAGCATAATCTTTCTTTCTTTCTCTCTCTCCTTTCCTTCCTTCCATCTCAATATATCATTTGAAAGTATGGAAAAATAGTGTTTAAGATCTTTTAAATACATTTATTAATATAATTTTCTTTGCTCCTTTTTAAACATTTACTTAAAGGCTTTTTTCTTAAGTCTGTGTATTTCAGTGGAGGCTATGTTATACCAATCATTAAATTGCATTTAGAGATTATTTATAAGCTAAAATTTCCTATATTACTAATTGACTTTGGGGTAAGGATTCTTGATGGGAAATTTTTCTGTGCGCATTTTAATGTGAATGCTCCTACATTTTTACAAATTGAATAAGTCACAAGGCAGTTATCTATAAAGTTGATGCTACTAAGAAAATAAGACCTGTGGTTCTTTGAATAACTTTTGCTAGCTATTTAAAAAAATAATTTATTTATTTTTATGATGGATGGTATGTTTTTTCCTAGATATAGAGAATTAATGTAGAGAATCCTTTATGATCATTTTTTAAATTTAGTTTTACAAGGTTCTGCCTCATGAAACAGAATAAATAAAGGTCTTGAATATAAATTGAGTCTACATAATCAAATTAACTTGACAAAACTAGTTGAATTGAATAAAACAGTTATGCTCAGAACAACAAGCTGAATTCAATCAAATGCTATTGGTGAGAGGACTCTGTTTAATGAACTCTGTTTTATGTGTTTGTGTGTGCGTGTGTATGTGTATATAGATATCCACACATAAGTACAAATATGCATGTGGAAGAGGTAAAAATCTCTAACTCCCAAAACAGTTCTTCAGAGTACATCACTTCTGAACACACAGCTCCAGTATGTTCTGAACACACAGCTCCAGTATGTGTGGAACAGTCTGAAAAAGCATAGTAGAACACAGCATGTAGAACAGTCTGGGAAAGCCTATTCAACAAGAATGGTGAACATTCACAGTGAAAACCTGAATATATCCTCTTAGCCAAATTTTACCTGTACAATATGAAAAAAATATAATTGTGCCTATGACACGGTTTTTATCGCCCTTTATCATCTAAAATATGATTTATTAAGTTTCTACTTCTCTTTGTAGCTGGGTGGGATTAAGAATGAAGTTTCTAAACTGATGAGCTATTTATATCTTATCCTTATCTAACTCACTGTGGCTTTGCAGGTGTCTCCTTTCCCCGGTTATTTGTAAAACAATGATTCCAATTAGGGATGAGAAATGCATACCCTCACAAAATACAAGGTGGCGTAGACTACTGCCTGTAATGATGAGATGAGATGCCCCCCAAGCTTTCCCACTTCTCAAATACTTGAACCACTGTAAATAGAATCCATGGAAGACCTCCAATTAGTGGCTCTAAATCATGATGGTGTTTAAAGTTAGAACTGTACTCTGAGACTCCACTTTGTATACATGTGGTAACAATTTTCATCTTAGAATGCTTCCGCTAGTGCTTGTTGACGATTTTCCTCCCAATTTTATAGTTGGTGAAAGTAGACAGTGTGTTAAATCAAGCTTTAGAGTTAAATGCATGATTTCCCAAGTCCCTGTTTATCCATGAGACCCACGCTCATGATTCAATTGCCTCTCTGAACATACTGATGAGAAATACACTGTCTCTTCTTTTTCGTAAATAGTCACAGAATAATATTTAATGTTAACATTTTAAAAATTAATTAAAAATAAAATAGCTTTCCAGTATAATAGCCTTTTAGTATTATGACCTCAGAGGTTTGTTTTTTTTTTCTTTTTTTTAGATGAAGATCAATGTACCATGCTTTGCTCTAGGTAATGCTTTTTTTATGTTTTATCATCAAATCAAGTGATGCATACATCACAGAACTGACTAAACGCTCACAGTAGTACCAACAATGGGTGCACTCAGCACTGGATTGAAAGCATTGTAAAAGCCAGCAGCTGTTCTATGTAAGGGGCAAATTATGCATGATGAGTGTCTAATTTGAGAACAACACAAAGCTCATTTCATCCAAACAGCACAAAGATTGATGTGACATACTCAATGTATCTCTTATGGATTTTTTGATTGACCTCACTAAGATGAGGAGTAAATGAATGCCACTCCCTACTCGTGGCTCAGAAACCAGGGAAAGGGGGGTATGTTTTCCTCTGGGAATGACTTCTGACTTGTTCATGCTGCTGAATGATTGATTCTAAGTACTTTACTATTTAAATAGGAACTTCTTGGCTCAGTACTGAGATGCTATACATTGAAACGGAAGGCCTATGACGCCTTTCCTCAATACCTCTGCAAAATACAAAGGTACTCGGTGGGGTATGCTCATTGATGAATTCAGATAATCAACCACAAACTTTTCCTTTAACGACTTATCTCATATTTATGAAATATCATGGTTAAAGTCTACCTAATAAAATAAATATTTTAAGCCTGACTAAATAGAACATTACTGATCCTGCTGCCTTCTTTAAATCTCATAAATTATTTCAAAGCAGCAGTAGCTATTTGTACTTGACTTCCCATCCTCTGAGGCAGGCCTCTAGGAGCCATATACCACTTCAGAATCCAGACGTCAATGTATGCTGTGCTATCCTCTGTTGAACATTTCCATCTTGTTTATCACTCTGTCTCAAATGTCTATCCCAGGGCCTGGCACACAGCTGGCAATCGAAATGTTTTTGGTGAAGAAAACATGAATGGATGGAAATAGAGCAATCTGACCATACAATTCCTTTAAGTTCTAATGACATGGCTAGGTAGTTGGGTAGACAGTTTCCATTTTTTACCACTATTTTTTGCCTTCTACAGGAAATATAGCATCATATATCATGCATGGTGAGGTGAGACCTTTAGAGGGTTGAATCATTCAGATGATGTGTTATCATCAGGTAAGTGATAAGACAACTTGGAGGAAAGAATGCATGTTTTTTTGTGGGCTTATATCCCAAGATATTTCAACTCTCAGCCCCTGTGGTCCCTTATCTTAAAATATTCACTGTGAAAATTTTCTTAGAAAATGAACGTACACTGTAGCATCACGCCCGATATATGGTAGATCAAGATTACATATCGGCTCCTTCTCTCTCCTTTCTAACTATTTATAGGTGATTGTTATATGGAGAATTTGAGGGAAAGAATTAAGAATGCATTAAAATATTAACCTTTCAAACTTCACTGTAACCTGTGAATGATGCATCATTCTGTTTCCACTCACAGCTCTGGACAGTCTTTCCTCTGCTTGTTTGATCTAGTCTCTTTATAAAACACAAAACCTGGCTCTTGCCTCCAATGGACTCATCAACCAAATGAAGCATAGACATATAGACATAGATTTTCAGGAAGAAGACAAACAGTTACTTAAAGGAAATCAACACGAAACTCAGCTGGCCATATTAAACACTTAATAAATCCACCTGAGCTGCACTCACTCTCCTCTTGACAGGATAATTGCAGGGGTGAGTCGTAGGCTGGAGGGTGAAGTGATCACGCAGATGGTGGTGGGGAGTAAGACAGGTGTTTGAGCAGACTCACTAGTCTGTCCAAGTCAATGATTTTCAATATTGTTTTGCCCCACAAGCTCCATTTTTTTACTCATAATGGTTCTGCAGATGACCACTGAGTAAACAGATACAAATGACAATAGAGGGTATTTAAACATTAAACATGACATCAACATGGGCTGATCTAACCATTGAAAATGTACATGGCATACAAATATTAAACATGACATTGACATGGGCTGATTCTAACCATGGAAAATGTACACGGTGTCCTTTTGTGATGAGAGGTTTTTAGTGTTTAATGCCGTCATTGAGCATGGATTCTGAAAGCTACAAGCAGACTTGGCTGTCAGAAGAGAACCACCAAATCCTAATCACCAATCGTAATTCACAATTATTTGATCACTTATTGCTGTGGTTGTTCAGTCACTAAGTCATGTCCAACTCTTTGCCACCCCATGGACTGCAGTCCTTCTCTGCCCTTCAGTATCTCCCGGAGTTTGCTCAAACTCACGTCCATTGAATTAGTGGTGCCATCCAACCATCTCATCCTCAGTCACCCCCTTCTCCTTCTGCCCTCAGTCTTTCCCAGCATCAGGGTCTTTTCTAATGAGTTGGCTTTTCGCATCAGGTGGCCAAAGTATTGGAGCTTCAGCTTCAGCATCGTTCTTCTAATGAATATTCAGGGTTTATTTCCTTTAGGATTGATTGGTTTGATCTCCCTGCTGTCCAAGGAATTCTCAAGAGTCTTCTCCAGCACCACATTTCAAAAGCATCAGTTCTTCTGCACTCAGCCTTTATGGTCCAATTCTTACATTGATACATGACTACTAGAAAAATCATAGCTTTCACTATATAGACCTTTGTCAGCAAAGTGATGTCTCTGGTTTTTAATACACTGTCTAGGTTTGTCATAGCTTTTCTTCCAAGGAACAAGCATCTTTTGACTTCTGGCTGCAGTCACTATCTGCAGTGAATTTGGAGTCTAGAAAATAAAACCTGCCATTCTTTCTACTTTTTTGCCATCTATTTGCCATGAAATGCTGGAACCAGATGCCATGATCTTAGTTTTTTGAATGTTGAGTTTTAAGCCAGCTTTTTCACTCTCCTCTTTCACTTTCATCAAGAGGCTTTTTAGTTCCTCTTTGCTTTCTGCCATTAGAGTGGTATCATCTGCATATCTGAGGTTGTTGATATTTCTCTGGGCAATCTTGATTCTAGCTTGTGATTCATTCAGCCCAGCACTTATGTTGGAGTTAAAAATGTATTGTCTGCCCGAGTTCTCATCAACACTAGAAAGGAACAAGCATGTGTAATAGTCCAGCTGATGTCGGTAGTTTTAAAGCAATATCTGGGGACATGGGAAGACAACTGAAAGCTGCATTAGATTGAATCTGGCCCTTCTGGAGAGACTGCCCCAACCCAATTGGCAACATTAGGTCAAAAGTCCTTGAGGACCCTGAGCTAGTAGAAATCAGTTACTACACTAAGAAGCACAGCTTTGTTTTTAATTGAAATGTAGTTAATTTACAATGTTGTGTTAGTTTTAGGTATACTGCAAGGTGATTCCATTATACATGCTGTGCTCAGTCATTTAGTCATATCTGACTCTTTACAATCCCACAGGAGCCCGCCAGTCTCCTCTGTCCGTGGAATTTTCCAAGGAAGAATACTTGAGTGGGTTGTCATTTTCAGCTCCAAGGGATCTTCCCAACCCAGAAATTGAATCCATATCTGTTTGGCAGGCAGATTCCTTACCACTGCGCCACCTGGAAAACTTTGATTCAGTGATATATATATGTGTGTGTGTGTGTATATATATATATATATATAATTTTATAGATTCTTTTCCATTATAGCTTATTATAATATTTATATATTCTTTTATAGATTCTATTCCATTACAATATATTGAGAAATATTGAGTACAGTTCCCTGTGCTATATAGTGGGGTCCTTATTGGTTACCTATAATATTTTATATATAGTAGTGTATATGTGCTAATCCAAACTCCTAATTTATCCTTCCCTATCTTTCCTCTTTGATAAACATAAGCTGTTTTCTATGTCTATGAGTTGATTTCTGTTTGTAAGTTCATTTGTATCGTTTTTTCAGATTCCACACATAAATGATATAATATGATACCTGTGTTCCTCTGACTTACTTGACTTTGTATGATAATCTCTGGATCCATCTATGTTACTGCAAATGGCAGTATTTTATTCCTTTTAATGACTGAGTAATAGTCCATTGTATATATATGTACCACACCTTCTTTATCCATTCATCTGTCAATAGATACTTAGGTTAGAAGCACAGAGTTTTGGATGCTGTTGTTTCAGAATAAAGCATGAGGGACTGGTGATCAGAATGAAAGAAGATGTGCAACGCACACATCAGGGGAGGATAACAGGAGACTTGCTGCAAAGAAAGTGGTGTCAAGAAAGTAGAGAACCAAAGATGTTGTCTTCTTTGCTGGCAAGGCTTGTCTTTTCTCCAGTTACATTCTTCCCTTCAGCCAGATTCCACCTAAACTAAAAAGCACTGCAACTTAATAAGATTAAATGCAACACCTAGATGTATCATAAATCGTATAAGCCATGAGAATTATAAATGAACAATGCACATTTTATTTACTGTCAAGCCTTTCTCACCTTGGGCACTGCCAGCTGGCTCCTCCACGTCTTAATGTGTTTGCATCTTGTCTTTCTCTTCACCCTCCCTTCTCTGCTGGGTGGTCTCAGTCATCTGGTGGGATCCTCTTCATTTCATCCTCGTCTTGCTATGCTCATTCTCCCGCTCTCTGCTCTTCCCTTGCATATTCTCCTTTTCCCCCCATTACTTTGCTGCTCTCTCTCTTGTTCTTGCGTTTCCGCTCAGCCTGGGGCTGCCCTTTCTCTCCTGCTGCTGTGCCCTGTGCTGATTTCTGGTCCTCTCCTGCTCTCTCTTCTTTCTTCTTCTCTGTCTTCACTCATAGTTTCTCTCAGGAAACTCTGCTACTTTGCAAAGGAGAGAAGGGAGTGAAATTCCAATTTACCTCGTTGGGAATAAAGCTTGTGTTTCTAACAGAGTCAAGAGAAGAAACTGCTTGGATGAGAGAGCCACAGTCCTACTTCCAGGAAGCAAAAACAAGCTATTGAGTTGGCCAAGAAGTACATATGGATTTTAAAAGTTAGTATGGGTCTTTCTGTAAGATCTTGATATGAACTTTTTGGCCAACCCAATATGCTGACCAGGGATTTTTCAAGGCTCCATCAGCATGCTTTTTTCCCCAAGAAGTTAGCCTTGTTCTACCTCTAATGCTCCTCCTTTGGATGAAGATTTTCCCTTCTTCTTTACTTTCTTCCTTACCAGATAGGGGGCAATTATTAGCATATTTTTTGATAAAATAATATCATCACACATACACAAACTGAAACAACCATAGTCACATAAGATCAGGGTTTTTAGAACTTAGAATGAAAAGGATGCCAGAAAAATTTGAACAGCATGTTAGTTGGCAAGAGTAATTAGATACCACCTACCAAGAAGGAGGCTTTAGGGCAATACAGTTAAGGAGAGGTTTCATTTCTGTGGGATGGAGAGGAGAGGACAGAGTGAAGGGAGTGAAGAATGACTCAGCTGTCCTCAGGATCTCTGGGAAGAAGATATCAGGAGAGAAGGCCATCACCATGATTCCGGGAAAAGATGATAACTGGTATCCACTGTCTCTCTGGGCATGGTTTTGGACAAATGGGGACACTAGACCAGGTACGTGCAGCTTTGCCAATGGAGACTGTGTTCGCCCACCTGTGAATTTTAGCTCTCATATCCCGAAAGTCACAGAAAAAGGAATTTGAAGGCTTGAAGTCATTCATGTATTCATGCATTTAAAAAATGATTACCAGGGCTTTACTGTGTGCTCTACACTAGCTTTAATTTTTTGGCCAGGATTTTAGTTCCCCAATCAGAGACTGAGCCTGTGTCCCTCCATTGGAAGCAGGATTCTTAACCACTGGGCTGCTAGGAAAGTCCCTCAGCACTGTTCTTGACAAGGAGACTACACAGTAAACAAACAAAATTTCTGTCTTTAAGGAGCTTGTGCTGTAGTGAAGGAGACAGATAATAAATCGCTAAACAAATAAATGAGCCACTACAGCTATTACTGCCGTTGTCATTATTACCACTGCCATTCCTGTACTGGGGTGGGTGGCTGTTCCCTCCTCCAGGGGGTCTTCCCAACCCAGGGATCGAACCCAGGGATCAAACCCAGGTCTCTCACGTTGCAGGTGGATTCTCTACCAGCTGAGCCACAAGTGAAGCCCACTAATAATGATTATCAACTCTTATCTGATGCTTGCAATTGGCCAAGCATGGCTCTGATTCTTTTACATAGATTCACTCTCTTAATTCCCATAACTTTCTTCTAAGGTAGGTGCTAAAATAATACACATTTTTATAGATGAAGCATAAATAGATTAAGTATTTGGTATGAAGTTCTTCTGGCCAGAAGTGGAAGGGTAGCATAATGTCAGCGGTGAATATTATGAATAAAAAGTCAATGCCCACTGTCTACAGACCTGGCAGATGGAAGTAACAGAATATACAGAAAAACAGTATAACATTTGGAATATGAGACCTTAGGCCAATGTTCTGTATCCGAGCCCTGTGATTTTTGGCAAAAAGTATTGTTTATTTAGAACTTCAGATTTCTCTTATGTTAAATGAGGATAACGAAACCTAGTTAGCGGGGTTTCTGCAAGGATAAAATAAGATTGTACAATGATCAAACAGCACTTAGCACAGGCATAACATTCAGTATATACATAAAAATTTTTAAATGGGGAGAAACCAGAGTGAGGAGAAAGCAAATGGCTTGTGGCTGAATATATATGGGTCAGGAAATAATTGTGTTTCCTTAAGGGAGACCAAAAAAAGATGTTTTTTTCATCATAGGGGACCAGAATGCAAAAGTAGAAAGTCAAGAGATACCTGGAATAACAGGCAAGTTTGGCCTTGGAGTATGGAATGAAGCAGGGCCAAGGCTAACAGAGTTTTGCCAAGAGAGTGCACTGGTCCTGGCAAACACCCTCTTCAATAACACAAGAGACGACTCTCCACATGGACATCACCAGATGGTCGATACCAAAATCAGATTATAGTCTTTGCAGCCAAAAATGGAGAAGCTCTGTACAATCAGCAAAAACAAGACTGGGAGCTGACTGTGGCTCAAATCATGAGCTCCTTATTGCAAAATTCAGAATGAAATTGAAGAAACTAGGGAAAACCACTAGACCATTCAGGTATGACCTAAATCAAATCCCTTATGATTATACAGTGGAAGTGACAAATAGATTCAAGGGATTAGATCTGGTAAAGAGTGCCTGAAGAACTATGGATGATGGTTTCTTAACATTGTATAGAAAGTGGTGATAAAAAAAAATCCTAAAGAGGAAGAAATGCAAAAAGGCAAAATGGTTGTCTGAGGAAGCTTTACTTTGTAAGCTGAGAAAAGAAGAGAAGCGAAAGGAAAAGAAGTAAAGGAAAGACATACTCATTTGAATGCAGAGTTCTAAAGAATAGCAAGGAGAGATAAGAAAGCCTTACTAAGTGATCAGTGCAAAGAAATAGAGGAAAACAATAGAATGGAAAAGACTTGAGATCTCTTCAAGAAAATCAGAGATACCAAGGAACATTTCATGCAAAGACAGGCTCAATAAAGGACAGAAATGGTATGGACCTAACAGAAGAAAAAGATATTAAGAAGAGGTGGCAAGAATACACAGAAAATCTATACAAAAAAGATATTCATGACCCAGATAACCGCGATGGTATGATCACTCACCTAGAGCCAGACATCCTAGAGTGCAAAGTCAAGTGGGACTTAAGAAACATCACTACAAACAAAGCTGGTGGAGATGATGGAATTCCACTTGAGCTATTTCAAATGCTAAAAGATGATGCTGTGAAAGTGCTGCACTCAATATGCTGGCAAATTTGGAAAACTCAACAGTGGCCACAGGACTGGAAAAGGTCAGCTTTCATTCCAATCGCAAAGAAAGCCAATGCCAAAGAATATTCAAACTACTCCACAACTCCATGCATTTCACATGCTGGCTAGCAATGTAACACTCAAAATTCTCCAAGCTAGTCTTCAGCCATGAACCGAGAACTTCCAGATATTCCAGCTGGATTTAGAAAAGGAAGAAGAACCAGAGATCAAATTGCCAGCATCCACTGGACCATAGAAAAAGCAAGAGAATTCCAGAAAAACATCTACTTCTGCTTCATTGACTAAGCTAAAGAATGTGGATCACAACAAACTGTGGAAAATTCTTAAAGAGATGGGAATACTGGATCACCTTACCTGCCTCCTGGAAAATCGGTATGCAGGTCAAGAAGCAGTAGTTAGAACAGGACATGAAACAAAGGACTGGTTCCAAATTGGGAAAGGAGTATGTCAAAGCTGTATATTGTCACCTTGCTTATTTAACTTATATGCAGAATACATCATGTTACATACTGGACTAGATGAAGCACAAGCTAGAATCAAGATTGTAGGATGAAATATCAATAACCTCAGTTATGCAGCTGATACCACCCTTATGTCAGAAAGCAAAGAGGAACTAAAGAGCCTCTTGATGAATGTTAAAGAGGAGAGTGCAAAAGCTTGCTTAAACCTCAACATTCAAAAAATGAAGATTATGTCATCTGGTCCCATCGCTTTATGCAAATAGAGGGGGAAACAATGGAAACAGTGACAGACTTCATTTTCTTGGCCTCTAAAATCACTGAAGATGCTGACTGCAGCCATGAAATTAAACGATGCTTGCTTCTTGGAAGAAAAGCTAAACCAAGCTAGATAGAATATTTAAAAGCAGAGACATTACTGTACTGACAAACGTCCGTCTAGTCAAGGCTATGGTTTTTCCAGTGGTCATGTATGGATGGGAGAGTTGGATTATAAAGAAAGCTGAGCACCAAAGAACTGGTGCTTTTGAACTGTGGTGTTGGAGAAGACTCTTGAGAGTCCCTTGAACTGCAAGGAGATCTAACCAGTCAATCCTAAAGGAGATCAGTCCTGAATATTCATTGGAAGGACTGATGCTAAAGCTGAAGCTCCAATACTTTGGCCACCAATGTAAAGAACTAACTCCTTTGAAAAGATCCTGATGCTGGGAAAGATTGAAGGCGGTAGGAAGGGGTGACATAGGATGAGATAGTTGGATGGCATCACTGCTCGATGGACATGAGTTTGAGCAAGCTCTGGGAGTTGATGATGGACAGGGAGGACTGACGTGCTGCAGTCCATGGGATTGCAAAGAATCAGACACAACTGAGTGACCGAAATGACTGACTGAATAAAGGATTAAGTCAGAAGACTAAGAAAAAATGGAGGAGATTCAGATCTTTCTGAGGGAAATGGACTCGTTAAAAAGATGGGCATTTCTGGAACAGGAAATGAAGGTGAGCTGCCTCTGAGGAGCTCAGGCTGTCTAGAAGAGAGCATCAGCTCTCTAAACAGGGGCTGAACCTGGGCCTCCTGCATTCCGAGCACAGAGTCTTAGCCACTGGACCACCAGGGAAGTCCCTAAGAACTTTATTAAAAAATAAACACAGTCTTTCGAGCCACTAGACTTTTTAGCGCATATGAGAAGTATACTAAGTGAAAAGTTTTAGGAGAAGAGTTCCCACATATTTGTCATTAGGAACATTAACGTGCTTCAGTTAAATGACCGAGTATATGTGACTCTTTCTTTGGAACACCTAGAAAATGCTTGCAGGTGGCATGTGTCAGGAAGACCACCTGATCTAGGCTCCTTGGTCTACCAGATGTTCTGTGGACACTTGTGAGCATTTTCTAAGTAAGTCAGATCTGGACCTCCCAGTTGCGTCTTAGCTTCTACTTTTTTAACTATAAAATTTGTTTTGTCTCCAGCCTTGGTCTCTGTATTTTCTCTTGATTCAGATGCCTGACAATTTTTAGTGTAATTTTCTGACACAAATAATGCGGAATGACTAATCAGTCAAAGTCACCATTGCAGATTTAAACTGTATTCATTAATACAAATAAATCTTACGGTGCCCAGTAAATATGTGTAAGCCTGTTAATAGTCATCCTCAGTGTGAGTGATTGGCATTCTCCTCCTTTCTTTGAAAGCCCCGTCCTTTGAGTGTGAAGCCAGTGGGACATATGGAGATCAGCACTTTATAGAGTGTTGTGATTCACTCCGAGGAGTTACAATAAGGATTCAAAACAGAGACAACATACAAACAAGATTCTTTAAAGGCTTCAGGAAACTGGCCTATAAACCAGAGAAGCTTTGAGTGGTGATAGGACTGTAGTCTTTTTGAGAAAGACAAACATTAATAGCTCTAGACAGGACTGATGGACTTGTAGGCAACACCTGAGCAAAAGTGATCCCCTTTTCAGTATAAAACTCAGTTTCACACTAACTTTACAATTTTTTTTTTTTTGCTGAGTTTCTAGCATATCAAAAGTATCATCCTCTATTTTTCAAAAAGTAGAGTACAATGTGTGAAATTTTTTGAGCTTTAGGGGTTCAAAAAAAAGCATTCACTTTCCTTTTTCCCCTAAGTTAATTAGAACCCACTCTCCATGAGGGCAGTTAGCTGAGTCAGCTCTGCCTCTCTCCCCACCAAGGCCGATAGCGGGCTATGGAAGGGATGGTGAAGACACCCCATTCATAAGTTGTGGGTGTTGTTATCCTCTGCTTTTTGTGTGTCACTACATTCTTTCATTAATTCAACAATTATTTATTCAGAACCTACTATGTCAGACACTGACGTAATCTACGGTTGACATGAACTCACCAAATCACAGTGGGTTTTCTCACTGTTTCTTATGTAACCCTTTCAAAGAGAAAAACTTACTGTGAAATACCCACACCTATATTATCTTGTCCTATGAAGACATAGTCCTCTTAATATTTAAAAAAATTACACAAAAAATAGGGAATTATCCTTTGCTAGAAACTCAGCAAAAAGTATTTGGAAAATCTAATGTGACATTGACTTATTTATGTACTGAAAGGCAATCATTTTTTTCAGGTCTTGCCTACTAGAACTAGGGAGGCCAGATGTGGGTGTCCCCCCTGTCTAGTCCTTGTTTAATATTCACGTGCTGCTCTCCTGCTGGAGGTACATCTGCTTCTCTTCCAGACTGAAATGATGCTATTACGATATGTGTGTGCATGCTCAGTTGGGTCCAACTCTTTGTGACCCCATAGTCACTACAGCCCACCAGGTTTCTCTGTTCAGGCCAGGAATACTGGAGTGGGTTGCATTCCCTACTGTAGGAGACCTTCCCGACCCACTGACTGAACCCATGTCTCTTGCGTCTCCTGCATTGGCTGGCAGATTCTCTACCACTGCACCAAAGTATTCTGAGGCAATGTGGAATAAAGGCCAGGAGCTCAGGTCTTGGAGGTACCCTTCATGGATTCCAAGCCTGGTTCTCCACATGTGACTCGGAGACTCTGAGCAATTTGTGTAAACTACAATTTGCTTAAATCTGTAATTCAGATTCTTCCTTGTAAAGTAAAATTTCATCATACAATAATTATCTGTTGTGCTCCTTCTCAGGGAAGGCTACTATTTTGGGGGCTGCTGCGGATACAGCCATAAGCAAACTAGATAAGTCCCTGCTGCCATGGAACTTATGTTTTGTATTTATTAATACAAATAAATATTAATATATACTATCAAGAAGATAAGAGCTATGCAGAAAGATAAAGCATGGTAAGAGAATAAAGAGTATTTAGATAGAGTCATCAGAACAATCTTCTCTTAAAAGATGATATTTGATCAGAGGTCTGAATGATGTGAAGAATAAATCATGCCTGTAACTGGTGCTTCTATGATAGAAAGGTGCAGGTGCAAAGGCCCTGAGGCTAACGCGTGCCTAAGATGATATTACTGATTAAATACAGTTGTTGGGAGGTTGAATGAGTTAATTCACTTAAGAACTTTAGATAGAGCCTATGTATAAATTTGCTATTGTTGTTGTTTACTTGCCAAGTAGTGTCTGACTCTTTTGCGACCCCATGGACTGTAGCCCACCAGGCTCCTCTGTCTATGGGGTTTCCTTCTTGATAAATGCTAGTTCTTAGTTTTGTAAGACGGCTGCATATATTCTGGCCCGGCTAGCACAGGTCCCCACCTGGCCGGAGGCTACCCTGATGTTGGGGACACTGCCACCTGCTGCTTCCTGCTGGTAAAACTAGTTGGTTCAGGTAACATTTTGAGAAGTTGGTGCTGTATCTCCTCTGAGGCTCACCCTTCTTCCTGTGTCTTGGTTTCTATTGGCGTGACATCCATCCAACTCCTCACATCAATTCCGCCTTCTACTTTGTATAAGATTTCCATCGCCAGTACTGCCAACGTCACCTGCCACACTCCAGTCCTCTCACCACCAGGGATCCAGGACGATTGTCTATAAGGCAGATGCCTTCAGAAACAGATGACTGCCTCCAACTCATGTTTCACTGGGGCCTGTGTTTTTGTCAAATGGCTACCTCCAGGTGGCTCTCGCGGTAAAGAACCCTCTTGCCAATGCAGGCGACACAGGAGACGCAGGTTCTATCCTTCTTACCTGGAGAATCCCACTGATGGGGGAACCTGGTGGGCTACAGTGCATGGGGTCGCAAAGAGTCGCACACTACTGAGACGAACACACCCCATCTTTGAGCAATAATCCCGTAGAAGAATAGAGACACCCAGTTATGATGGGGCTTATGAGACTACTCGCCTGCTCCAGGGGCACTCTGCTGGTCTCATGAAAGAAAGAGGGACCGGCTCCTAAAGAGCTGCTGCTGCTTCTGTGCACCCACCAGTGGAGGCTTGTACCTGCTCCACAGATTCATGACCTTCTGAAACACATCTGTTGAATTATTCGTGATTTGTCATTTCTGGGTACCCACAATCTTGTTCATAGTTGGAAAAGTGACAAGTGGTGAAAAATGACCTCCTAGTCACACCGTGGTCTCCCTGTGCCCACGATGATGCTGTTCGATGTACCTGGGTATTGGCAGAACTCGCTTAAGGAACACATATTCTATGACCTTCTGTTCCAGTGCCCTTACATAACCCCCTAATGTGCTATCCCATGCACACATGCTCAGTGGCTCAGTTGTGTCCGACTCTCTGTGACCCCATAGACTGTTGTAGCCCACCAGGCTCCTCTGTCCCTGGGATTCTTCAGGCAGGATACTGGAGTAGGTTACCATTTCCTCTTCCAGAGGATCTTCCCCATCCAGGGTTTGCACTCACATCTCTTTCATCTCCTGCATCGGCAGGTAGATCCTTTACCACTGAGCCACCTGGGAAGCCTGCTATCTCATGGTCAATCACAATGACATCAGCTACAGTGGATATTGTCAGCCTATTACAAGTTAGATGTCATGCTAAGACTTTTCATCTGTTGTCTCATATCTCACAACAATCCTATGTAAGCCAGGAACTTCATGCATTGGTGGGCTATGAGATCACATCTCCCATTTGTACCCAGGTCACAATCGTCTAGTGTGAACCCCTTGTCACTAGCAGATGCCCAGCTTCTTTACCAGTGCTTCTTCCATGAATTTCTTGGAACCTCAGGAGATTCCTCCCACTCCTAAACCTGGCTCTCTCTGTCATGTTGGTGTGGGTCTTGACCACTCCTGGCGGTTCTGCCACTCTCCTTTTCCTGTCCCAAGGATCATTTCACTTAGGCAGCAGCTGTTGTTCCCTTTGGCACAGCTCTGTCTCAACTGTAGGCTCAGATGCCTCCCACATTTCCTTCTGTGATAGGGAAAGTTGAGCTGTAATATTTTAGCCAGATTCATGATGGCTTTAGGGACCAGAATGGAAAAATATATGAAAGACTTCAAATTGGAGGTATTTTTGCTCTCCTTGGGCTCAAGACCCTCTGAGGCTCCTGAGACTCTGAGACCCAAGCCTCTACAATACAGTGATCTCCCAGCCCCTTTCTTCCAGCATGTTGCAGAGGGCAACTCATGTTGGCAAGGAGACTTCCTTGCGAATGTGTCTTGTACTCTGATTCCAAATTTCTTCTTCACTTCTAAAGGAGGACAGTTATGGGGACGGTTATCCCCATTATCTGAAATGTAATCCATGGGCTCTCATTTTGCACTCCAGGATGAAGAACAACTTGGTCACTATGTGCAAAGCCTTTCCCCAAGCCTTACCCTCCAAAGGGAATGCATGACAACACAACAAACCAGTATCCAACATTCACTAATTTCTGAGTTACTTCCTGTTGACTCACCTCCATCTGAGATGTAAACAGAGACATCCAAGTTGAGTTCCTGCATTCTCAGCCCAGTCTCCCATAAACATGAGGCTGAGACCAGTGGCTATACTCCTTGGCACTTCCAGTCTCTGCTCCTAAACCTCACCATTCATATTGTCCCAGTGGCTTCCCACCACAGCCCTATGGAGTCAGCAGTACTGGTGTTCCTTTGGCACTTATTATGCACAAACACTGACGAGATTGGAGCTATAATTAGGTCTATGTAACAGACAAGGAATACCAGGTTTAGAAAGTTTACATAACTCACCAGTGTGGTGGACACTCGTGCATAGCGCACATCCTGTGTTCACCACGTTCCCTCATCCAATGCTACCCTCTTGGTCAAGGATAACCTACTACCCTTATGAACTCCTTGGCCATTTTGAGACAGCCTGGGACCTGGAACATAGGACCTTTTGCAGCAGTGCTTGCATCTGGACAGACATCTCCTCAAGCAACAAAATAGAAAGAAACTATAAGGGACTAAAAATAACTGCATGCACGTGCAATTAGGCAAATTCTGGACAACCAGATACAAAAAAAAAAAGAAAAAAGAAAAAAACCCACACCAAAAAACCAGCTGCCACTTTTGAAGTGTCGGGAGCAAAAGCAGGGTACTGCACACGACCTCTGCACACAACACTACCTAAGGGGCGGACAAACCATCTAAACCAGCCCTCTGTCCTCATCCCTGGACACACCCCCACCCTCATTCCATATAAGAAACCAGCTTGGCGCCCCCTGGAGAGCAAGCCAGGGGACCTGTTACTTGTTTTCACACCCTCCTGTGGTCCCAGAAGCCCGAATAAAGCCTTGCCTGAATTTCCTGTCTAGCCTTTTATCAATTTCTATGGATTGCCGAAGGCCAAGGATCCTGACTGTTATCAATTTCAGTAACTACCACTGTGTCTAGTTTGCTTTCTAGCTTTGGAGCAGCCCATAGAGATATTCAAGCATGCTCCAGGTCTATACCTCTGGACTAATCACCAAATAAGGCAAATACCACTTTTTCAAAACATGCCACCCTAATTTATCACTCATGGACAACACAGGCCTCCTGCCTCAACCCTGGGGTCACTACAAAGACCTTTAAGGACTCCTCAGTCCAGAGAGACATTCCTTGTCTGCACTGCCATAAGTACTTCTTTTTATTTTTCTTAAACCACATAACATGGTGTTTTGTTATTTATTACAAAAAGTCTTTATTAATCACTGTGTATCATGGTGCTTTGTTCCCCTGTGCTTTTCATCTTTATATGTGTTGGATTTGTCTTCCACGTAAAATTAGAACTCCTTTGAAGGTAAAGACCATGTCTTAAACTTCCTTTATGTTTTCTTTGAAGAATTTAATGTTATGCCAAGTTCATAAAAAATGCTAATGAATATTGGCTTGAAATATTGTTGATAATAATTAACCCCAAAGAGGGAACTGGTAGAGATAATTTATAATGACCCTTAAAGTATGTGTTTTGAATTATTTTCCTACAGACAAAAAAATTCATAAGTGCTACAAGTTGTCCATGACCATTTTAGAAGCAAGTAGTAAAGCCTTTTTATCTTTATTTAAAATTTTTCAAAGTGATGAATCTTACAGTTCATAGATAAATAGTGAAAGAGGAAGCATAAATATGGTTTTTAATAACTCGAAAAAAGTTACAATAGTTTCCTAAGGTTTCTAGGTAGTAATTTTCACACATTAATTGCTAGGTAGTCTTATCTCAACGTTTTCTAAAGTGTCTCTGGATGTCTTAATCATCCGCTTTGTAAAAATATATTAAGAACGTGAGCCTTGCAATTATATATAAAAAAGGAGTGTAGCATTTTGGTTTGATTTTGGTGACAGTATTTGATGAAGGCAAATGCCAATACCTCCTTTTGAAGCATTTCAGTTTAATGAAGTTCCTTTTAACAAGTACTTACTAAAATATTGAATAAAAACTTCAACTATCTTACTAGGTGGTTAGTGAAGAACTTCTCTTTTACCTTTTTGGGAAACTGTGCTGCTTTCTGATTATAAATGATCTATATTTTGTCTTATTTCTTAATGTTTCTGGAGTCTACTGTTATGGAAAAGTTAAACCTCCCTCAAGAACATAAACAGATAAAGCCAAAGATTATCTTGCCACGGGCCATCACTCTGCCCTTAAATAATATGAATTTGATCAAAATCAGATATTGAAGTAGACGACATTCACTGGAAAGTTTGCATTCCTTTTCCTGTTTTCTTAAAATTCCCAGAAACTTGTTTATTTCCATAAAGAGCCCATTATCTTCCAAACACATCAGCCTTTCGAAAGCTTTATTTAAATACCTCTGCCAAATGAAAGGCTTCTTTCATGCCATTTTGAGCCCTGAAGTACCAAAAGGGTAAATAACCTGAGTATCACTTTTGACTGACTTGACTTTGAAAGAGGCACAGGCTAGGTAAACAGTCACTCAGCCGCCAGACTCTTCCCTGCCTCTCTATACATCATCTGCTAATATTGGGAACAGTGATCAACACCTTAATTCACCGGATTAATGAGTTAGAGCCCACAGAAAAGGACAAAAACCCATAACTTTTCCACAAACTTAGTTAAATGTCAAGGTTTTTAAAGGCCTAGTTAGCAAGTATATTAGATGAGATATGTCAGTTTCCCAATTTACGACTCTGACTTGTCTCTTGTGATTCCTTATAGCCTCTAGCCATTCTCCTCTTACCTGAGGCATTCTCTGGCGAAAACCTGATGCTTCCAGTCATTCTGCATTCTTGTGCTCCTTCAAAAATAATTGGACAGGCACCTTTCCATAAACAATCATCATTAGTTATATACGGTACACAGATCCGAACACCACACAAATAAGTTTCAATGGAATGTCTTGAGCCAAATAGTAGTAATTTGGTCTGCGTGTTACAGATGTGATTGACAGAGACTTAATGCACTTAGCACTTTTCCAGGAGGCTCTGCGCATCGGCTCCTTGATGCTCAGAAAGTCCTGCTCCCAGAAAAGTGACACAGACATGACCATTGAGTTTGTTGCTATTCAATAGCCGGTCCGTTTCCAGACTCTATGATTAAAGTCATTATAGGAACTGTCAGCGGGGGAAAGAAATGAAAACTGTCACAAGAAGCAACTGTCTGAAATGCTCATGATTCCCATAATGTTTAACAGTTTGAAAGCAGGAAATTTTAAACTAATGAAGATCAACCTAAATTAGAAGCTGCAAGCTTCAAATATTTTCTGCTAGGTGGATGAACCCCACATTCCCCCCTCCTTTTTTTTCCTTTTAACCTTCTTGGGAAAATTCTGAAAAAAAAAATTAAAATAAACGTTTGTATCCATGGCTACAAATGAAGTTTACAACAAATATGAATTAACACCTTTCAAGGATCTGCTATTAGAAGCAGGCATATTCTACAGATAGATTGAGGAAATAAATGTTGAAACTGAATAAAATACTAGTACGTTATTGGAAAGGTTTGAGTCATTATTTTCATATTCAAAGCCCATGATAACTTTAATATTTGATAGGACACAATCTTTCCAATTTGACAATGATCCTGAACATGTTTATAAGTTGCTAGCAGGGTTTTTTTTCTGATATTAAAAATGGAAATTTCTGATGTAAAATAAGAATTTGTTATGATTTTATAATATTCCACAGAGAGCTTTACAGACATTAAAATGATTTATCGGTTAAACACATTTTTGAAATGTATTCACTAAAAAAAATGATTTTAAGAGTTTAGTACCACTAGGAGATTATCAGTGACTAGTTTAGCTCATTTTTTACTGTATCTAAAAACAAATGGCGTGTCTGAAAAACTGTCACAGGCTGTAGGAGCTTGGAAGACAGGATAACTAATTATAACGTGGTATTCTGAGCAAGATCCCAGACAGAAAAAAAGACATTAGGACAGACTACTGAAACTTAAATAAAACTTAGAGTTTAGCTGACCAGTATTAGTTCCTTAGTAGTGACAAATGTGTGATAGCACTTAGAGTATGCGATGGGACATACTTAAACTACAAAAATAATTTGTATTTATCTGAAATTCCAGTTTAACTGGATGTCCTGTACTTTATCAGCTAAATCTGACAACCCAAATAGTAATGTAAGATAATAACATTAGGAGAAGCTAGGGGAGAGGTATACTGGAATTTTCTCTAATATCATTACAACTTTTCTATAAATCTAAAATTATTCTAAAATAAAGTGTATTTACATTTTTAAAGAGCAATGGGGAAACATATAGCCATGAAAGGCAATTTGCTTAAATATTTTAGTTGGAGCATTTATATACCTAAGAAATATTAAAATCTGACACCAGCCTAAACTTAATTTTTTTTCAATATGTAAACAAGTTCACCGTTTAAAAAAATGTATGGTTTAACCCCATTTGTCAGTAAAAGGAGAGCCTAATAAAATAATGCTAACAGTAATATTCTATTTATTTTTCTTTCCTCACCTGCTATGCCCAGGTTTTGACATTAAGAATATTGTGTTTGATATTTTCTGCATTAAAAACCACTTCAGGCTTTGGTTCCATTTTACTCCCAGTCAGAAAGATCAGAAAAAGCTCAAGTCACACAGTGAGAAACTTTATCCACTGAATGAGACATTATCCATTCCACCAGACTGCAAATCAAAGAGTATCTCTTAGGCTGCTTAAAAATTCATTTTAAAATCTGATCCTGATTGTACTTTTATGGTAATTTCATACCATCAATCATCCTTTTACCTTTAGTCTCTGGGTCCACTGCTCTCCCCATAGATCTCATTCATTCTCCCTCATTATAATTCTTTAGGTGAGAAAACAGGAGAAGAAACCTTAACAGAAAATGAGGGAAAGATGTAAATTTCTTGAGAAAAGTCAGGTTCACTAAGAAGCAGAGCTAATGATATGTTCTGATCTTCCCTTTTATTGGTAATTAAAAGATGGGAGGAAAAAGGGACCCCAAAAAGGCAGGAAAAAAAAAACACATCCCCCATGCAAATAACATGTTTGTAATCTGCATTCGATTTTATTAATAGGCTTGATAGTTTTAAGCTGTCAGCATTCTACTTATTTCTCTCACTGAATGTGAACAAAAGAAATATTTTTGAAACTCTTGAGCACTTCTCTTTCATTGTGTGATGCTTGCCTGCCCTTCATTGGGGTTACCTCCTTTCTAATTCTGTTTTTAGTAAACGGAATTATCAGAGCGTAGAATTATCAGCAGGCAGCTATGAGCCACACAGAGCAGGCCCCTCTCTAGGTATATAGGTTCACACAGAGTTATGGGAAATCAATAACATAACTTTGGTTATTATTCTCCATTTGGCAACGTACAGATGCCTGCTCCAGCTAACAATTAATCACTGGAAGGAAGTAGCGTGGGGCTGTGTATCAGCCAGAAAGCGCTCATGGCAAGTGAAATAATTTCTAATGTTCAGTTTAAGTCAAGCATTCATTCAGCCTTTTCAGTGTGATTCAATTTTCCTAACAATAAATGCTATATTTTGGCTCCATTGATTTGAATGCTGACTCTGGTGTAAAGTATATTTCTTAGAGCAACAAGAAATGTAGCAGGTAATAAACTCAGCAGTGAGCTCAGCCTCGGAACATTTCGATTGGAATTAAAAAAAAAAAAAAAAAAAAGGCCATTAATCACAAGGGAAGCGAAGCCCCAAGTCCAGATGCATCGGCTTTTCTACTGCCTTTAACAAAATGTTACCATAAACCACAGAATGCCAATAATAGCAATAATCCCCCCAAAATGGGTTGTTACCAGCAGTTAGTGACCAGTTTCTTAGTTAATGGCCTGAGGGGAAAGGCTTTAAGAAAGCTGTATTCTCTCAGGCATTTTAACTGGATGCATTAAACTGCATTTTCATTGGGATTTCAAAATGTTTGTGCTCTGACAAGGCACTCATCTTAAGGTCTTTCGATTAAATCTCCATCTCCACAGTTTTAAGAAGAGCAAATAAGCATTGCATCTAAGTGGGAGGGGGATAACTTGACCAGTCCCTTAATTAATAAGTTAAATGACAGTCGGAAATATGTAAAAATATATGTGCCGGTATCACGCGGAGGTTCTTTGTTTGATGTAGCAGCTTTCTGTGTTGATGAGCTGTAAAGAGATCTTCCCTTCATTCATTTCTTCACAGATGATAATCTCCTTGCTGTCTTTGTGGGATGGTTATGAGAATCAAAGGCGATTCTCTTTGTGAAAGAGATCGGAACCTGGGTGGTGGTGCCTGTTACCAAAAGCAGCGACAGCTACCCAGCCGCCACCTTCACCGCTAGTAACCAGATGCGCTTTGGCATAGCTAACTGGTTAATTCTCACATATGTCCAGAGGGTTAAATGCTAGCTCCCTGTTGTAAAGGCAACTGGGAGGTGGGAGTGAGGGAGTGACCAAGGAAATGAGTTTTCCATAACTGCTTCTAGCAAGAGTTTGAACTCATTCACATTTCGATTGCAAACATCAAGATTTAAGGGATTCCATTTTGATCTCAGGGCTTATAAAACATCAGCACTACTTCTTTTGAAAATGTAACCTTTTTATCAAATGTCATGAAACATCTGTTTATCATAGTATAGTTTCTGTTAGAAGTAAATTGTGCCCAGCATGCAAATTAAGTCAGGTCTATAGCCCTGGGACTTTGAAGTGATTACGAGGAATTTTTAAATTCCACAAGTGAAATAATAACGCTGCAATAATTAATGTTGGGACGAAACGATATTGTTCTTTTCTGGCAACCTAATGTACATGAACACAGAGGTGTTTTACTAACATGTGGGAGAAGCTGACTTAAATATAATTCAGGTGATAATATAGCATACCATAGCTGAGATGGTCATAACTGAATGATAATAATAATTAAGAATAACATTTTTCTCTTAGGAATGCCAAGATGCCACCTTTTTTAATGCATCATTTTTTGTATTTACACCTAAAGTAACTTCTTCTGATTCATATTTTATACATGCAGTTAACATATTATCATGAAGCATGGCCATCAAAACACTTTTTTTACTTCACCCCATTAATCACAGAAATGCACTTCTAGATTTAAACTCAAACGTTCTGACACTATTTATATACTAACATTAATCATTCAAAAGGTGAAGAGGTTACATAGTATTATATAATTCATCAACTTCCACAGTCTATTGGTTCTAGGTGAACCACTTCAATTGTTCATTAATTGCAACCATTCACCTGATTTTATAAATCAAGGCAAAAATGACTGACATTAGAAAGGAAATAGCCTGCATCAGGCACAGGTCTGCTCCTACTCATCAAGTTCAGTGCTGTTTGAGATTACCAATGCTCAATTTTATGTGTGCATGGTGGGGAAAATGGTAAAGGGTGTGCCATCTATCTGTCTATCATCTTTTATTACATATTATATGTATACATATTTTTTAAGCGTGCGAAAAAAATCAAAGCAATAGAAATGAAACCTTATATAGTAAGTTTATCAAATTGAAATTACATCTCATGAAAAATCAAATATCCATTTGAAATCAGAATTTCTTGTTTTCCTCACAACGAAAGTTTCAGGTTGGTCTTGCACCAATCCCTTTTAAAGGATGGCTGGAAAATGATGGAGAGCAGGGTGTATGTGTATGTGTTATGAATGAATGGAGAGAAAGATGCTGCCCCACTCTGAGGCACCATTTCACAATGTGAAAGGCAGAATGAGATGACCCTGCAGAAGGTAATAGAAACCTTTGCCCCAGAAACCAGGCTGAGCTTGTGCAGAGGAGGGTGGTGGCAAATCTGTCTCATTCAAATCTGATCTTTCTCCCCCAGCTCCCTATATGGCTGTTTTATGAATGTCTCAAGTTATTGCAGTGGAGACAAAGCTTTTTATGCTGCAATGCATCTCAGAAGAAGATGATGGTGCAAAAGGTCTGGTTGAAAGGGACAGAGTATGAGGTCATGAGGTCATGGCCTCTACAGGGAGGAACAGAGTAATTCTGAGCCTGGGTGTGAACACGTGAGGGGAGGCTGTGGACGCGGAGACCCAACACGGCAGCTTTTCAATGTTTCTTCCTTGAGCCAGTCCCTTTGCCTATAAATGCATCTCTCAGGAATGTTACACAGGTTACAACATAGATCAAGAGTACTGAATTCTCAGGAGGAAGACAAGCAAGCATTCCTCTACAACCACATCTTGAACGGTTGCAAAGAATGGAGGGAGAATGCCATGTCTTGCATATAAAACATGATATTAATTCAGAATTCTGCTAACTTAATTTTCTTCTGTCATACATGGTGCGAATGTATCAGACATCCAACGAGTAAACACAAATGTGAGAGGGATGGTAATGAGCACAAAGTCTTCTGGAGGACCCAAGTGCTTTGTGCTCCCTCAGCAACATGGCTGGTGGTGGAAGAGGGCGATGTGGGGTCAGAGGGAAGAGAAAGAAAACACGCTGATTGGACTGGTCAGTGTTTTCTCACATATTATTATATTTTAGCTTCAACTGTGAGGTAGCTATGATTATCTCCAGTTTACAGCTGGGAACGCCATAGCAATATGCCCAAGCTAGTATTCTGCACAGGCTGAGTCCCCAACTCCAAACCACATTTCCCAGATGCCGACACTGAAGTTCTTTATTCAGTAATAATTTAGGGTCCCAGTGTATGCGAAATCAGCTTAGCAGGGTCTCTGCCTACAGACCCATAGATAACAATTAATTTGAATGATTAGAACCTATCTATTATTGCAGTTACATTTTAGAATACCAATTTTAACGTCTACACATTTCCAAAAGAGATTTCCCACAAATATTTTTGATCCCTGAGGTAAGTTTCCATATCCTCTAGACTGGAAAAAAGGGTCTTGAAAAGGATGTTTTCACCTCCACTCATGACCTACTTACTTTGCAAAATTATCAAAAGATTAAAAAGAGCTTTTCTGAAAGATTTTTTTTCAGATTCTGGTATGTACATTTCTTTCACTCACTGCTCCCTAATCTGCTTTTATTTTCAGAGTTTGAGAGATTTCTGAAAGACACACTTTTCCAAAGAGTCTGACACCAACCCTCAGGCTGCTTATGAAAATGAAATGCAAACACACCACGCTTGTACCTTGGGCTTACCCAACTGGAAAATGTTTTTCCAATTACAAGATTATTCAGTAACCTAAGCCATTCATAGGAATTTACAAAATTTCAGGACTAAAAGGGACCCCTAAGAACATTAAGTCTAACTTTTCAAATATGTTTGAAAAAAACATAGTGAAACACAAATTACTGAGTAAAGCTGATTTCTTCAAAAGCCTTTATCTCAATGTGAAACCCTCTTGCTAAGGACATTTTACTGTTAATACAAGCAATTCTCAGCATTCTGACTGGAAAATAGTTCTTGAGTGTGAACAATGTGATCAAATCTGATTTGTGCCCATAAACTACATTAGAACAGGGCAATGAGTTTCAGACTCTGCTCCCACTCCATAGGATTTCACTATTAAAACATATTGAGAGTGATCTTTTTTCAAATATGTAGGAAAAAATTAAATTAATTGATAGAATTCTCTCTGCTGAAATCTTTGCCCCCTCATATTTTTAAAGCCTTCTCTATAATAAGACACTAGTGTAAACTATTCATTTGGAATGAAATTACTTTGAAATTGTTGTTTTAATATTTCATTATGTTTTACATTATGACTTGTAGTTGTTCAACCAGTTGAATATCTTTGGGACTCACAGTAATAGTGGGCTACTTTCCTGACTAAAGATACCACAAAGATGCCATTTAATTTTTTTTTAATTTTACTAAAGTACAGTTGATTTATAATGTTTAATTTCTGCTGTATAGTAAAGTGAGAGTTATACATATACATTTGTTTTCATATTCTTTTCCAGTATAGTTTATTATGGAGTATGGAATATAGTTCCCTGAGCTATACAGCAGGACCTTGCTGTTTATCCATTTTATGATAAGAGCTTGCATCTGCTAATCCCAACCTCCCGGTCTATCCCTTCCTCATCCTACCACCCCTTGACAACCAAGGTCTGTTTTCTGTATCTGTGGGTCAGTTGTTTTGTAGATATGTTCATTTGTGTCCTATTTTAGATTCCACATGTAAGTGATATCATATGATTGTCTTTTTCTGTCTGACTTACTTCACTTAGGAAGATAATCTCTAGGTCCCATCCATGTTGCTGTAAATGCATTATTTCATTCTTTTTAATGTGCATGCTAAGTTGCCTCAATCGTGCCCAACTCTGTGCGACCCTATGGACTGTAGCCTACCAGACTCCTCTATCCTTGGGATTCTCCAGGCAAGTTTACTGGAGTAAGTTGCCATGCCCTCCTCCAGGGGATCTTCCCAACTCAGGGATTGAACCTGTGTCTCTTGCATCTCTAGTTGAGCAGTGTTCCATTGGCGACATATATATATATTATATATATATAATAGATATATGTATATATTACATATATTCCAATGGAATATGTTTATGTATATATATATATGCTTATGTGTATATATATATATATGCACACATGTTATATAATATAGATACATCACATCTTCTCACAAAGATGCCATTTAACAAACTCAGAAATACTTTTATATCATACAGCATAGAATGTTTTAAATCCATTTCTGTAGATGGTACATTATAAACAATATTTTCTAAGTGTTTGTCAACCAGATAGGGAAGCAAGAAAAGAACCAGTGATGCACATTTATTCACTAGGTCTCCAGAGAAGCCTGAGAAAACAATTGAGGACTCCTGGGCTGGGGCCCATCCTGGGCAGGCCTGGACTAAGGGGTCAGGGCAGCCAATAAGGAAGTTGCACCCCAGCAAGGTGATACAGTTGGTACATTCTCTTTGATAAATGTTGGAAGTAAATAACAGGGGTATGATTTCCAGGATTTTGCCCATATGACTCTCAGTAAAATGAATCATTTGTGAGTCAAGAATGAATCATAGTCTAAGTGATGAAAGCACAAAATAATAGGACTCTATTGTAAAATACATGAAAAGAAAGTCTAATAGGAAAAATTGAGTTCATAAAATGGAAAGGAAATGGTTGCCGCTAATTTTTCAAAGAACAGACATAGAAATTTGAGGCTATTTTTCTACGGATCTGGAAAGACCTTTAAATTGTGCCTGACCTGGGACGTTTAGAAAAAAGCTTCTAAGGCTAAGATTGTCTGCTTTGTTGGCAGAGCATTGTGATTCTATTTAGAATGTCCAAATTTGAGATAGAATTATAGGATTAACTTCTCTATTTCTATTTATCAGAATGGAGGTTAGATACTGAAAAAAGTCACCTAAGAAAATTGGGCAGAAAGACATGGAAGCAACCTAGATGTCCATTGGCAGATGAATGGAAAGAGAAGTTGTAGGGTACAGAATACAATGGAATGTTACTCAGCCATAAAAAAGGAATGAATTTGAGTCAGTTGAACTGAGGTGGATGAAACTAGAGCCTGTTATGCAGAGCAAAGTATGTCAGAAAGAGGAAAACAAATATGTATTAACACACACACACACACACACACACGTATATATATATATACATATCTATACATATGTATCCTTCTCCAAAGATCTTCCCAGGGATTGAATCTACTCCTTCAGTGTCTCCTGCATTGGCAGGCAGATTCTTTACCACTGAGCTACTTGGGGAGCTCTAGAGAGATGGTAGTAACATTATGCTAAGATTCAAGCCTACAAAACAAGGTTTATGGGTGGGGAGCATAAACCTCAGCAGCAAAGCAAGTGGGGAGCTGAAAACAAGCACAGTTCTTTACTAGCAAGTGTCTGGGGAAGATCCCCTAGTTGGTCCTCTTATTGACCATGAAGATGGATAAGAAGATATGAATGAAATGAAATCAGCAAATAGAATTCTGTGAAATAAGGATAGACTATACCCGGCAAAATTAAACTAAGGAAGAGAATTCTTTTGCCTATGAGTTACAATCCCCCATGTTTTTCTTATGCCTTCTCTATGCAAGGCTAAAGCATAAAATAATATCTCATTCAGAACTTGTAGGATGAAGTGGTTTTGTCTTGATGACTGAGCAAAATGATTTGTTGGAAACAGCTGAAACAGCTGCTGGAAACACTGCAATAAACTATTGCTAATGATAAATGGGTGGATGCTGTGTGTGTGTGGGATTCTGATGACTGCAGAGGGAGTGGAGTGTGAGGTAGAATATTAGGACTACCTTAAAAGTGTCATACTTTCAGAATTTCTTTCATTTCCATTTCTACCACCTTGGTCCAAATGTTATCATCTTTCACATAAACTACCACAGGAGCCCCTTACTTGGCCTTCCTGCTTTTAGTCTTGCCTTTTACATCATTATGTTCTCCAAAGAAAGGCAGAGGTGACCTTGTTAAACTAGAAATTGCATCATGTCACCCTCTTGCTTTAAAGCCTTGCTTGTCTTCCTGTAGCATTTGGAATTTGATCTCTGGTTCCTCTGCCTTTTCTAAAACCAGCTTGAACATCAGGAGGTTCACAGTTCACGTATTGCTGAAGCCTGGCTTGGAGAATTTTGAGCATTACTTTAGTAGCATGTGAGATGAGTGCAATTGTGCAGTAGTTTGAGCATTCTTTAGCATTGCCTTTCTTTGGGATTGGAATGAAAACTGACCTTTTCCAGTTCTGTGGCCACTGTTGAGTTTTCCAAATTTGCTGGCATATTGAGTGCAGCACTTTCACAGCATCATCTTTCAGGATTTGGAATAGCTCAACTGGAATTCCATCACCTCCACTAGCTTTGTTGGTAGTGATGCTTTCTAAGGCCCACTTGACTTCACATTCCAGGATGTCTGGCTCTAGATGAGTGATCACACCATCGTGATTATACAGGTCATGAAGATCTTTTTTGTACAATTCCTCTGTGTATTCTTGCCACCTCTTCTTAATATGTTCTGCTTCTGTTGGGTCCAGACCATGTCTGTCCTTTATCGAGCCCATCTTTGCATGAAATGTTCCCTTGGTATCTCTAATTTTCTTGAAGAGATCTCTAGTCTTTCCCATTCTGTTCTTTTCCTCTATTTCTTTGCATTGATTGCTGAAGAAGGCTTTCTTATCTCTTCTTGCTATTCTTTGGAACTCTGCATTCAGATGCTTATATCTTTCCTATTCTCCTTTGCTTTTTGCTTCTCTTCTTTTCACAGCTATTTGTAAGGCCTCCCCAGACAGCCATTTTGCTTTTTTGCATTTCTTTTCCATGGGGATGGTCTTGATCCCTGTCTCCTGTACAATGTCATTTTGTTGGTAGTGATGCTTTCTAAGGCCCACTTGACTTCACATTCCAGGATGTCTGGCTCTAGATGAGTGATCACACCATCGTGATTATACAGGTCATGAAGATCTTTTTTGTACAATTCCTCTGTGTATTCTTGCCACCTCTTCTTAATATGTTCTGCTTCTGTTGGGTCCAGACCATGTCTGTCCTTTATCGAGCCCATCTTTGCATGAAATGTTCCCTTGGTATCTCTAATTTTCTTGAAGAGATCTCTAGTCTTTCCCATTCTGTTCTTTTCCTCTATTTCTTTGCATTGATTGCTGAAGAAGGCTTTCTTATCTCTTCTTGCTATTCTTTGGAACTCTGCATTCAGATGCTTATATCTTTCCTATTCTCCTTTGCTTTTTGCTTCTCTTCTTTTCACAGCTATTTGTAAGGCCTCCCCAGACACAGCCCTGGGATTTCTTTGGAAGGAATGATGCTAAAGCTGAAGCTCCAGTACTTTGGCCACCTCATGCGAAGAGTTGACTCATTGGAAAAGACTCTTATGCTGGGAGGGATTGGGGGCAGGAGGAGAATGGGGACGACCGAGGATGAGATGGCTAGATGGCATTACTGACTCGATGGGCATGAGTCTGAGTGAACTCCAGGAGTTGGTGATGGATAGGGAGGCCTGGCATGCCATGATTCATGGGGTCACAAAGAGTTGGACATGACTGAATGACTGAACTGAACTGAGCATTTGAAATACAATCCAACCTCCTCACTGGGCCTACAAAGGCTCTGCCTCGCCTGACATCTGCCTAATTTTCTTCCATGTCATCCTTTACTATCTGCTTTAACCACTGGCTTACCTTCTTCCTATGCCAACTATGTGCCAAACTTATTCCCACCACAGGGCCTTTGCACCAGGTGTTCTCCCTACTGGTAAGCCCAGTTGCTCACAAAGCATGCTCCTTTTTATCATGAGGCCTCATCTTACAATACCTTTTTGGAGAAGCCTTCTCTGAACACTCTGACCACGCATCCAAAAAATGTCTCTACTTGTTTTCTAGGACATCACTCTGATTATTTTCATCATTTGGCACTTATCATCACCTGCTATTTTCTCGTTTACTTTTTTATTGTCTTTCTCCCCTGTTTTAAATAAAAAGTATAATGAGAATTTATTCAAACATGTATCCCCAAGAGCCAGACAGTCTGGCATTTAATAAGAGTGCAGTAAAAGAGTGTTGAAAAAATGAATGAACAAATGAGTCATTATCTTGGCTTGACAAGTAGCCACAGTGGGGAATCTTGACCAAAAATGAATGTTTTGTAGGTTTATAGGTCCTTCTCTGCATGTCCCAAATGCCAAGCAATGAATTAACCCAAGGAGGAAAATCATTTAAGCAAGAATATTTTTGGTGCTATACATAGAGGTTCTCAGATGGTACTAGTGAAAAGAATGTGCCTGCAATGCAGGAGACTAAGAGATGTGGGTTCCATCCCTGGATTGGGTAGATCCTCGGGAGGAGGAAATGGCAACCCACTCCAGCATTCTTGCCGGGAGAATCCCATGGACAGAGGAGCCTGATGGGCTACAGTCCAGGGGATTGCAGAGTCAGACATGACTGAGCATCTGAGCACTTAGAGATCCTTATTGCCGTTGTTCAGTCACTAAGTTGTGTCCAGCTCCTTGTGACCCCATGGACTACAGCACACCAAGCTTGCTGCCCTTCACTATCTCCCAGAGTTTGCTCAAATTCACGTCCATTGAGTTAGTGATGCCATCTATCCATTTCATCCTCCTCTGCCCCCTTCTCCTCCTGCCATCAGTCTTTCCCAGCATCAGAGTCTTTCCTAATAAGTCGACTCTTTGCATCAAGTGCCAGAGTATTGGAGCTTCTGCTTCATCATCAGTCCTTGCAATGAATATTATAGATGTTATGAGTGAACAAACTAATCATCTTCGCTTGAGAAGGATCCATAATGGGGAATCTTGACCCGAAATGAATGTTCTGTGGGTTTATAGGTGTTTCTGTGCATGTGCCAAATGCCAAGCAACAAATTGACCCAAAGAGGAAAACCATTTAAGCAAGAGTATTTTCAGCATCATGTAGGTAATGCAAGGGCTCCATGTATGGGACTCGTCTCTTTTCAGTCTTCTGTTTGGAACATTCCTCGAATATGAACTGTTTAAATTTCATTCAGGCACATGTAAAACTCCAAGTTTTCAAGTGGCTATTTTCTCACAACCTCTGAACTGTTTCATGAAATCTATAGTGTTTTTGTGTGAGACTCTCCAGCCAGTGTAGACAGGATGGTCTTCTGTGTTGCAGGTTTATAAAACTGTTGACAAATAAACACAGACTGCGTCGGGAGGCAGCGTATTCTCAGGTAGGATGTTCTAATAGGAACGTGCGACGGGCTGGGGGGAGGGGGGCAGATGATGAAGTGGGAATCTGTCCACCCACACTGGTTGGAAAACCTACTTTAAAACTCACCCAGCACCAACTGAGCTTAATGCGGTTGTTACAGGGAGTGTGTGTGCTCTGATGGCAATGTGTCAGGCCTAATTGGGACTTTCTGAGAGCTAAGAGGACATGTAATTCTCGCAGGAAAATGGTAATCCACTCACAAGCACTGTATTCACAGGAAAACTTTCCTTCAGCCCTCCCTGCCTTCCTCACTTAGCTATTCCAGGGAAGTGATCGGTACATGCAAACTTATAAAAATTTAAACTATTTGGGTGCTTTTAGAAATGAGTTACAGACCTTGACTAAACAGACAAAAAAAGTTCCTCCATGAAAATGAGGTACTGAATAGGTATGACTGACTCCTCTCTCACATAAGGGCAGGTCCAGCCAGTCAGAAAACTACCAGGATTTACAGCAGCGACATATGCGGGTGTTCCAATTCGAACTGTGAATGAAAGCCCCAAGGAATTCATGTTAAATGTTAGTTGCTCAACTGTTTCTGACTCTTGGTGACCCCATGGTCTGTAGCCCTCCAGGCTCCGCTGTCCACGGAATTCTTCAGGCAAGAATATTGGAGTGGGTAGCCATTACCTACTCCAGGTGACCTTCCCAACCCAGGGATCGAACCCAGGTCTCTTGCATTGCAGGCAGATTCTTTACCATCTGAGCTACCAGGGAAGTTCTCTGCATTAGCCCCGATTTCCAATTTTAATAAGTGTTCACCAAACCCTTTCTGGAATAACAAATGGGAAGTGGTGTAAGACAGACACCTCTCCTTCTCTGTCTTAGAGAGAAGCTGAAGTGGGCTAGAAGGTTGCGTATGTCGATATAATCAATCCTGATGTCATTAACACTGAGAGAGGTGGCCATTCTCAGTAGGGTACTGACCAAGCTTCTAGTCTCCATTGATCTTTTGCTGGAGTGGAGGCCTGGGATCAAAGTACTTCTTGGAAGCACAGGGTCAAAGTACTTCTCAGATCTGAGCTGACTCCAGATGTCGTGACCTTCATCTCACCTTGCTAATTAAATTGTTGTTGTCAAGTTATTCGGTTTTGTCTGACTTTTTGTGACTCCATGCGCTGTAGCACACCAGCTCTGTCCTCCACTATCTCCCAGAGTTTGTTCAATTTCATGTTCATTGTGTTGGACATAGTGAACAAGAAAAGCAACCACTCATAGATGCAAAGAAATAGTTTCCACCTCTTACTTGTGGGTCATACACTGTGGTCCATCATGAAAAGAAGCTTTTGACCAATAAACTGTGATCTTCATAAAGATGAATCTAAAGGGAATAAAGCTAGAGAACTTAGGGAAATGTATTTTTACCATGCTTCTCCTTTTTGTTTGCAAACAAAACAAACTCTAATGGGTTTCATTGGGAATCCAGATGTTTTGGAGGAAGTTTGATGTAACTGTTGAATATTTTTATCTTGGCCTGGTTTTTATTAACATTTAGGATCACATACTATCTACCAGGTACGATTCTTGTGCTTTAAACACATGAACTCCAAGAAGCAAATTTATCACTGTACCCAAGTTTATCATTTTCACAGAAAAGGAGGTGCACAAACCAGGTGGCCCTAGTAGTAAAGAACCTGTCTGCCAGTGCAGGTAGGTGTAAGACACCTGGGTTAAATCCCTGGATCAGGAAAATCCCCTGAAATGGCAACCCATTCCAGTATTCTTGCCTGGAGAATCCTATGGACAGAGGAGCCTGGTGGGCTTCACAGAGTTGGACACAACTGAAGCGACTTAGCACGCACACAGTGAGAATAAAACACCACCTATCACAATAAACTGTGGAAAATCCTGAAAGAGGTGGGAATACCAGACCATCTGAATTGAGAATTTGAGAAACCTGTATGCAGGTCAGGAAGCAACAGTTAGAACTGGACATGGAACAACAGACTGGTTCCAAATAGGAAAAGGAGTACATCAAGGCTGTATGTTGTCACTCTGCCATTTAACTTCTATGCAGAGTATATCATGAGAAACGCTGGACTGGAAGAAACACAAGCTGGAATCAAAATTTCTGAGAGAAATATCAATAACCTCAGATATACAGATGACACCACTCTTATGGTAGAAAGTGAAGAGGAATTAAAAAGCCTCATGATTAAAGTAAAAGAGGAGAGTGAAAAAGTTAGCTTAAAGCTCAACATTCAGAAAATGAAGATCATGGTATCTGGTCCCATCAGTTCATGGGAAATAGATGGAGAAACAGTGGAAACAATGTCAGACTTTATTTTGGGGGGGCTCCAAAATCACTGCAAACAGTGACTGCAGCCATGAAATTAAAAGATGCTTACTCCATGGAAGAAAAGTTATGAGCAACCGAGATAGCATATTCAAAAGCAGAGACATTACTTTGCCAACAAAGGTCCATTTAGTCAAGGCTATGGTTTTTCCAGGGGTCATGTATGGATGTGAGAGTTAGACTGTGAAGAAAGCTGAGTGCTGAAGAATTGATGCTTTTGACTGTGGAGTTGGAGAAGACTCTTGAGAGTCCCTTGGACTGCAAAGAGATCCAACCAGTCCATTCTGAAGGAAATCAGCCCTGGGATTTCTTTGGAAGAAATGATGCTAAAGCTGAAACTCCAGTACTTTGGCCACCTTATGCGAAGGGTTGACTCATTGGAAAAGACTCTGATGCTGGGAGGGATTGGGGGCAGGAGGAGAAGGGGACAACAGAGGATGAGATGGCTGGATGGCATCACTGACTCGATGGACGTGAGTTTGAGTGAACTCCGGGAGTTGGTGATGGACAGGGAGGCCTGGCGTGCTGTGATTCATGGGGTCGCAGAGAGTCGGACACAATTGAGCGACTGAACTGAACTGAATGTATTATTTTCAAAGAAGATTTGAGTAAAACTGGAGAAAATATTTGACTTGTAAGGATTCCAGACTAGACGATACTTAGGAAAAGACACTGGCAATGACAAGGAGAAAGAAAGCAGTGTTCCAGACTTAAATGAGACTTTCAGCCACTGGGTAGGAACAAACAGTGATGAGTCAGAACCAAAGCTTCCATAGATCAGGAATGTTGCAGTCAGACCATTTCCCCTGCTATCTAAAGCAAATGAAACCATGGTTCATAGTATTTGCCTGGAGAGCTCCCCTGTGTCCTGTTAGTTGTTTGCTGAAGTGTTTGCTTTGTTTTGTATAAACATGCCATTTTAGGGGCTACAAGAGGAGCAACACGGTAAATCTCCCTAACAAGAGCTCTTCCAGCAGTCATTTGTTTCCAAGAGTCTAGTGTGTATACAAGTCACTTTCTGATCAGTTCCTCTTAGAACGAGGTGGCGTGATGTGTCCTGCCAGGTTACCCAGAAGCGATTCTTTATTTATCCAGATTACTCCCAGATCATTTCCAAAGATCTGACTACTTGTGTTTTAGTTCACCAATGTTTTATTTACAGCATCTCACCGAGACCAGGCGGTACAGAAAGGGACCCTGTGTTTTCTGATAAGTTTTCCTTTCAAAGCTTCTTGCTCAAAGGAATTGACTAGAGTGTCAGCTGACCTTTAGCTGAGGCTTAACAAGCCAGTACCGTGCTATGAACAGAAAACAGCTTCATTGGACATCACCAACCAAACAAAACAGCATCTCAAATTGTTCTTAAGGATTCGAAGTTAGAATAACGCCTATTATAAACTAAATTTTAAAACATTCACTTGGGGAATTTGATTTTGTCCCTTAAAATATTTTTCTTCTCTGATGAAACTTAGAAGAAGTAGTCAACATTACTTTTCCTTTCCTCCATATTCAGCTTGGTTAAAAAAAAATAATGTCAGCCCAAGACATTAACTCCCGCCTTGTCATACATGCTAAAGTGTTCTCATTATCTGCCTTGCCAGCTCTAAACTTATTCAACAAAAAAAAGATCTCAGCACGAAACTCATTCTGACTATGGGGAGCCCCGTGAACCGTGTTTAAAAATTCAGCACAAAATGTCCTCATCTTATATATGAAGTTCTCTTTATAAATGACTAATGCTTTGAAATTTAGGAGCCACTTTCAGGATTGTGTTTCTGGGGCATCTATGAAATCAAGAAAAGATGCTACTACAGGTGGCATTTTCTAAGCCTATGGCATGCTCCTGTTTTAAAAAGACCAGGCAGATGCCGCTGATTCTTGCTGGATTCACACAATGAAATCTTTTTAACATTGGCCTGTGGTGCTTTTCTCTGAAACTGAAGAACCAGCCAGTGGCAAAATGGGGAATGTCACCAAATAGTTCAGACACAGAAAAGGCCGGCTTCATGACTGCATAAGATACCTGTACAACCCAGTCCATACCTGCTCACAACCCACATCCTCCATTAAGGTGGAGGGACACAAAAATGAGGTCTCTAATGTGTAGGGTGATGCATTCAAGGACAGCAGTGGATGTTATTTGGATTCTCCATCCTCAGTAGTAAATGTCGAATTTCCTCTCTCTCCTTTTAAAAAAATTTTATTGGAGTTCAATTGCTTTACAATGTCGTGTTAGTTTCTGCTGTACTGTAAAGTGAATCATCATATGTATATATAAAAATCCCCTCTTTTGGAGGTTTCCTGCCCATTTAGGTCACCAGAGAGCATTGAGTAGAGTTCCCTCTACTATAGAGTAGTTTCTCATTAGCTATCTATTTTGTATACAGCAGTGTACATATGTCAATTCCAATCTCCCAATTCATCCCACTCCCCCTTTCCCACTTCAGTATCCATAAGTTTGTTCTCTATGTCTGTGCCTCTATTTCTTCTTTGCCAAGAGCTGTACCATTTTTCTAGCAGCCACATGGAGGACATTGTGGTGGTTTCTTTAGAAACAATAGCACTACCGTATAAGCCAGCAATCACACTCCTGGGCGTATACCTGGAGAAAACCATAATTCCAAAAGATACGTGCACCACAATGTTTGAAAGTGAAAATGAAAGTCGCTCGGTCATGTTCGACTCTGCAACCCCTTGGATTATACAGTTCATGGAATTCTCCAGGCCAGAATACTGGAGTGGGTAGCCTTTCCCTTCTCCAGGGGATCTTTTCAACCCAGGGACTGAACCCAGGTCTCCTGCATTGTAAGAGGATTCTTTACCAGCTGAGCCACCAGGGAAGCCCAAGAACACTGAAGCTGCAGCACTGTTTACAATAGCCAAGACATGGAAGCAACCTAATTGTTCATCAACAGAGGCAAGGACGAAGAAGATGTGGCACATATATACAATGGAATATCATTCAGCCATTAAAAGGAATGCTCACTCTTTTCTACTTGCTCTTCACAATTCACCTCAGATGTCTCTGCTTTAGTTCAGATGCATCTGTGCCAAGACCTTCTAAAACACAGGCCCAGGGCAATTTCTCTCCTTTCTTTGGTGTGACATAGGTCACAATTCTCCTACAGAGCTGAATGGATATGATGGGATACCTAAATTTAAGGCAAAAAAGGAGAAGCAAAACTGTAGATTCTAATGATCCAAGAGGATTGACTAACTCACCAGGCCCTGGTGGTTTTCCATGGGGACCCACTCAGCACTCCTTCTAGACAACAAGGGTTCTTTATACTTACCATAATCTAATTTTGATAATCCACCTGTTTTCTTGGGACAAAAATCCCTTACAGTAGATACTCACTGATCTGGGTCCATGGCAGTGAAAGGGTATTGGAGGATTTGGGCATGGCTGGGATGTAGATATAGGCTGTCTATGAAACGAACATCTCTAGCATGATGGTTTTCTAACTTCGTTGTGTGTTTGAGTCACTTGATTCCCGATATTCCTGTGGTATGCTCAGTCATGTCTGACTCTTTGTGACCCCATGGACTGTAGTTCACAAGGCTCCTCTCTATATGGAATTTTCCAGGCAAGAATACTGGAATGGGTTACCATTTTCTACTCCAGGGGATCTTCCTGACCCAGGGATTGAACCCACATCTCTTGTGTCTCCTGCACTGACAGGAGGATTCTTTACCAGCTGAGCCACCAGTGAAGTCCAGTGGAGAGCAGGCAGGTCTTTATATTGGAGGAAGACAAGGATGGGAAGCCAGGTACTAGTCAGCGTGACAGCAGGGATCATGCCTCATACATAGTAGGGCCTGGCACACAGTAGGTACTTTGTGATCATTTAATGAAGGAATAATTAAAAGAAAGTACAAAGGTGAAACACATAGAGACTATTTAAGAAACCACAAGTTGTCCGGTTTGGCCAGAGAATAAGGTAGGTTAGGTTTTTCCAACCTTGGTACTAACAAACAATGGTTTCGACCAGATAATTCATTGTTATGGGAAGTGATGGTCCTTTGCACTTCAGAGTGCTTGGCAGGGTCACTGACTTCTACCTACGTGATGCCAGTAACATGTCTCTAAGTTGTGAGAGCCCAAAACATCTGCAGATATTGGTAAATATCCCCCAAGGGGGTGAAACTGTGCCTGGATGAGGAACATTGTGATAGGAAATTGTTGGAAAACAGGAGGAGAAGGGATATAGGATCAAAATTTGAGAGCTCTGATATGTCAGGGTATTACACTTAGGTATCTACATAAGATCTTAGGGTACATAGGGTATTGACACTTCATTTAATAGAAAGACGTATTTATTAAAGATTTCTGGGCTAGGGAATTACAGAATCAGGGTTGTGACTTAGGGAGAATAATTTGGCAGTTTATATAACTAACTGAATTTTATAAAATACATGTATATTAAATATACAAAACAACAAAATTACTTAACATTCTTGTGCCTCAGTTTCCTCATATGAATAATGGTGATAATTATGGCTTTACTGTAGTGAGGATTAAATGAGGTAATTCATATAAGTACTTAAAACAGTTCCTGGTAACTTTTAAGCAAAAGATAATTTTTGTTATTTTTATCTTTTTTATAATTGAATTTTATTTATTTTTACTTGAAGGATAATTGCTCTACAATATTGTGTTGGTTTCTGCCAATATTATCAAGAAACAAAGCACTTAGCTCAAACAGCTTTGAAACATTTTTGAGATACAGCTACCAGTTTTCATATGAATCAGTATCAAAACATTTGTTCCAAAACTAGTCCAAGTATAAGCCAAATCAGCACACTCAGAGGGATTGCTATTCTCATCTCTCCTTACATCTTAGATGAAAAGCTCATCAAATCACACTTAAGAATGAATGGGAGACAATGTGGAAAAGAGAAAGAAAAGTGACTTTAAAGCTTCTTCTCATACATGTTAATGGAGAGCCTTGAAACCATGTAAAGAGAGTCTGAAGCCAACAGCAGACAACTGCTTGCTCTACAGGGGCATCTTTGCATGGGCTGGCTTCCACGCGAAATTGCTAACAAGCCACAGGTGCCAAGCCACAGGAGCCCGGGACAGCCCGATTTTAAGAAGAGAAATGACAATTCTCTACCCGTCATTCATCCCACGGTGTGCTTGTCATCTCTCATAGCACATGGTGAGTTACCTTTTTATTAGTGGCTTTGGAAATATTTTCATGAGTGAGAAGCTGCAACACCCTTACCTGCAAAACTGCTCATAAATGAGACTATGCTGGATGGAGGATGTGCGATCCACCTGCCAGGAGATGAAAGGTGTGCGTTCACTCTCTCAGACAATCGGATTAGGGCCTCTTTCCTTCCTGCCTGTCTCTTCACACCGTGAAAATGATGAGCACACGTGGTCCTCCTATCTTACTTTATTCTCTTCCCCATTTCTCTAACCATTTAAACTAGCTAGCTTGAAATCAAGAAAATACTTACACGAATCAAGTTAATCTCAGGGGTTTGCTTAATAATATCATCTGACATTTTGAAGTTTTCAAAATGCTTTCCCATAAGTCATTTTGCTTGAGCCCAGTTAAAGCCCTTAAAATGAACATTCTGTACTCCTTACAGAAAGAAACTGAGGTTCAGGAAAGTTTAATGTCTTGTCCATGGAAATCATGGAACCTGAGAAAGAAGGTAGGTTTGCTGACTCTGGTTCTAACATTGTGACCATCTCTTAATTATTCTGCACCACTGTGTCCAACAATATTTACATATTTCTTCCTTTTTTATTCTAGCCAGAGTCATACTTCCAATGAACACTTATAAGAATAATTAGACCCATCTCATCCTCTGACTGATCTTCATAACCTTTTGCTAGGTCTTCATGCCTTTATCATGACTGCTTGAAATTCCTCATCACCCTCTGCTATCAAAGTTAACCTCTCCTCAACACTGTGGTGGGATCCCATCAGTTTTCAGGTACTTTCAGAACTATTCAGGTATTTAAGAACTACTCAGGTATTTAAGATTTGTCTTTCTCATCTTATCTTTGCTCTCAATCATGTCCAAAACTCTTCTTTCCTACTTCCCATTTAAGTGGGATTTATGACTATAAGTTCTAACATGGTGGTAGAAACAAGGCCTGGGTCTCCCATACCTCCTCTCCCTCTCTCTCCTAGGTTGGTTCCTCCAGTTTGGGGATGGAAAAGGGGGAGAAAATAAAGAATGTCTCCTTCCTAAATTGTAAAGACTCTAGACAGCAGAGGGGAAGAAGCATTATCAACTCTTTCCATATTCTGGAGCTTCAACCATCACTGTGTTCTGCTGGTTCATTTCCTTGGTGTGAAGCAACAGCTGGGCCTTCAGTTACTCTCTTCTCCCATTTGGTCTTTCTTCATTTTCTCTCACTCTTGGGATCAGGTGTGTGTGTGTTCACCTCCATAAAAAAGAGTTGTGGCTCCTGAAGGAGACCTTTGTTGTCAAGGTCAGAGGCGACAAGAATGGATACAAGTTTCAGTCCATTCTTGCGGAGGTCCAGCATGCTCACCACGTTCCCTTCTCGAGTGCCTGCCCACACTCTTCAGGCTCCAGCACTTGACAGAGACATTTTCACAGAGACAGTTCAGCCAGCCCCTGCAACTGTATAAACCAATTCTGCCTCTCATGTAAATCCATAGATGTGTATGTGTGTGTATGTGTGTGTGTGCGTGTGTGTGTGTGTAGCCTATTGCATCTTCTTCTCTGGTTGAACTCTAATCATACAAAATTTGGATGTGGGGTCAAGAGACATTTGTTTTAAGAACAACATAAATAATTGCATACTTGTATGCTAATCAAAATGAACCCAAAACATATAGTGTCGTGGGAGAAAAAAGACTCAAGTCACATCCTTGAATAGAAAAAGGGGATGAAGTACAGTAAGCAAGAGGAAGTTCTGGCCCTAGTTAGGGATACAAAAAGGTCATCTACATCAACAAAAGAACAGACTGCACGCTACAGGTGCCAGTAAGTGGATAAGAAAGGTGCTGGCACCCTGGAGAAGTTTTCTTCTGAGCACTCTAAGTGGAATATGTAAAATATTTACTTCAAAAAGAAGGAAAATAATATGAACCTATAAAGAAAATCTGAGATACAAAAAGTAATAATAAGAAAAGAAAATGATAAATGTGTGCGCGCTAATTCACTTCAGACTCTTTGTGACCCCATGGACTGCAGCCCACCAGGCTCCTCTGTCCATGGGATTCTCCAGGCAGAATACTGGAGTAGGTTGCCATGTCCTCCTCCAGGGGATCTTCCCAACACAGGGATCAAACCCATGTCTCTTTTATTTCCTGTATTGGCAGGTAGGTTCTTTATCACTAGTGCACCTGTGAAGCCGAAATAAAATACTAGTTTTACAAATATTCTAGGTCATAGAAGAAGAGGGAAACCCTCTCAACTCACTCTATGCAAACAGCATTATACTAGTACCAAACCAGACAAAAACTCTTAAAATTTTAACCAATCAAATCCAGTAATACATAAGAGGGATAATACATCATAACAAAAGGAATTTAACTTAGGAATGTGACATTACCCTAACATACTAAAATAAATTATTATAATTCATAGTATACAGTTTAAGCAAAGGTAAAACATTGGATAAAATGTATTTCCCATTTGTAGGGGCTTCCCAGATAGCTCAGTGGTAAATCCGCTTGCCAAGCAGGCAACACAGATTTGATCCCTCAGCCGGGAAGAGGCCTTGGAGGAGGAAATGGCAACCCACTCCAGTATTCTTGCCTGGGAAATCCCGTGGACAGAGGAGCCTGGCGGGCTCCTCTGGGGTCCATGGCATCACAAAGACACAGACACGACTTAGCAACTAAACAACAACAACCACAAAATCACCCATTTGTAGTAAAAAGTCTCAGTAAAGGAGACAAAAGTTCTTTAAGCTGATCAACATATACTAAAGCATGTGGCTAACATCTTACCAAATGGTAAGAGATTGAATGCTTTTCCCATAATATCAGGAACAAGGCAAAGATATCTGCCTTTCTAGTTTGGAAATGTTTAAGTAAAGTGGTTTTTATTTATAAACAATATAATGTCCATGTAGAAACAAACAAAAAAAATGCCAGTATTAGTAAATAAGTTAAGCAATGCTGCAGCATTCAAAAGTTAATTGTATTTTTATATACTAGTAATGGGAAATAGACGAGGAAACAGTGGAAACAGTGTCAGACTTTATTTTTTGGGGCTCCAAAATCACTGCAGATGGTGACTGCAGCCATGAAATTAAAAGATGCTTACTCCTTGGAAGAAAAGTTATGACCAACCTAGATAGTATATTCAAAAGCAGAGAAACTACTTTGCCAACAAAGGTCCATCTAGTCAAGGCTATGATTTTTCCTGTGGTCATGTATGGATGTGAGAATTGGGCTGTGAAGAAGGCTGAGCGCAGAAGAATTGATGCTTTTGAACTGTGGTGTTGGAGAAGACTCTTGAGAGTCCCTTGGACTGCAAGGAGATCCAACCAGTCCATTCTGAAGGAGATCAACCCTGGGATTTCTTTGGAAGGAATGATGCTAAAGCTGAAACTCCAGTACTTTGGCCACCTCATGCGAAGAGTTGACTCATTGGAAAAGACTCTGATGCTGGGAGGGATTGAGGGCAGGAGGAGAAGGGGACGACAGAGGATGAGATGGCTGGATGGCATCACTGACTCGATGGACTTGAGTCTGAGTGAACTCCGGGAGTTGGTGATGGACAGGGAGGCCTGGCGTGCTGCGATTCATGGGGTCGCAAAGAGATGGACACTACTGAGCGACTGAACTGAACTGAACTGAACTGAAGAAGCAATTATAAGTTGAAATTAATAAAACAAGCTCATACAAAATAACATTAAAACTGTGAAATACATAGGGAAATTTTAACAAAATAGCACAAGACCTGAACACTGAAAATGGCAATGTATTATGAGATCAAGGAATACCTAAGTAAATGAGAAGTATGTCTTTTCCATGGGTCAAAAGACTCAATATTACCAAAATGTCAATTATCCTAAAACTGGTTAGGAGATTCAAGGCAATTCTTATAAAAATCCCATAATTTTTACTGAAAACTGACAGGCTAATTCTAGAAATGCCTGGAAACCAAAGAACCCATAGCCAAAAGTATTGGGACAAAATAAAAAAAAAAATTAGAACCAACAAATTCAGATGACTTACATTATTTTATTTGAAAACTTATTATAAAACTAACAAGAGTATTAGTAAGGCTAAACATACAAATCAAGGGAATAGAATAAAAGAGTTGAGAAACAGACTCACATATAGATGGTTATTTGAATTTCCATAAAAGGACCATGAACACTCAAATAAAGAAAGAAAAGCTGGAGCAATTGGATAATCTTAAGAGAAAGAAAAAAAAGAACCTCAATTATTGCCTTACTCCATACATATAAGATTAAATTGAAATGGATCACAGTCTTAAATGCAAGGGTAACTTTATAAAATTTCTAGAAGAAAACACAAAAGTTTTTGTGACCTTGAATGAGGCAAAGATTTCTAACTAATTTTTGTGTCTCATTTCAAGGATACAAAAAGCACAGATCATAAAAGAAAAAAAATTGAGTCCATCAAAATTAAAAATATTTTCTCTTTGAAAACCACTGTTAAGATAAGAAAACAAACCACAGACTGAGAGAATACATTCACAAAACATATATCTGGTAAAAGATTTGTTTTTATGTATAAAAAATATATAAAGAACTTTTACTACTTAATAAGACAACCTTTGCATTGAACTCTTCACCAAAGAATATATGCAAAATACAGAAATAATGACAAACATGCAAGAAAAGATGTAATATTGTTAGTCATCAGGGAAATGCAGATTACACTTACATTAAAAAGACTATAGTAGAAAGAATGGCAACAAGTACCAAATATTGCCAAGAACTTGAGCAATAGGAACTCCTGGATGTTGCTGTTGGGAATGTGAAATTCAATAGCTACTTGAAAGATAGCTTGGCACCCAGAAAGTGAACCATATGTTTACTATATAACTCAGTAATGCTATTCCTAAGTGTTTTCCCAAGATTTTAAAAAAAAAAGTCCACACAAGGACTTGTACTCAAAGGATCACAACAGTTTTACTACAAATTAAAAAATATAAACTTACCAAATATCCATAAACCCATGAATCAATAAAAAATTATGGCATATTCATACAGTGGAATATTATCCAACAACAATAAAAGCTACAAGGGCTTCCCAGGCAGCTCAGTGGTAAAGAATCTGCCTGCCAGTGCAGGAGATGTGGGTTTGAACCCTGGGTCAGGAAGATCCCCTGGAGAAGAAAATAGCAAACCACTCCAGTACTCTTGCCTAGGAAATCCCATGGACAGAGGAGCCTGGCAGGTTATTGTCCATGGGGTCACAAAAAATTCAGACATGACTTAGCGACTAAACAACAACAAAGCTACAAACTCTAATTTAAAAAGATGCATGCACCCCAATTTTCACAGTAGCACTGTCTACAATAGTCAAGACATGGAAGCAGTCTAGGTGTCCATTGACAGATGAATGAAGAAAATGTGAAATATATTAATGGAATACATATATTAATGGAATACTACTCAGCCATCAAAAGGAATGAAATAATGCCATTTGCAGAGCAATATGGGTGAACAAAGAGATTATCATACTAAGTGATAGTATCATACTATCATACTATGTCAGGCAGAGAAAGTCAAATACCATATGATATCACTTACATGTGGAATCTAATAAAGAAACAAATGAACTTATTTACAAAGCAGAAAGAGACTGACAGACACTGGAAACAAACTATGGGTATCATTGGGGAGGGAAGGCAAAGGACAAATCAGGAGTCTGGGATTGGCAGATGCAAGCTAATGTGTCTAAAATAGATAAACAATAAGGTCTTACTATATAAGCACCAGAGAAGGCAATGGCATCCCCTCCAGTACTCTTGCCTGGAAAATCCCATGGATGGAGGAGCCTGGTGGGCTGCAGTCCATGGCGTCGCTAAGAGTCGGGCACAACTGAGCGACTTCACTTTCACTTTTCACTTTCATGCATTGGGGAAGGAAATGGCAACCCACTCCAGTGTTCTTGCCTGGAGAATCCCAGGGACGGCAGAGCCTGATGGGCTGCTGTCTATGGGGTTGCACAGAATCACACACGAATGAAGTGACTTAGCAGCAGCAACATATAAGCACAGGGAACTATATTTGATATCTTGCAATAAATTGTAATGCAAAAGAATTTTTTTAGAAAAGACCCACTCCTTAGCTCACTCCAGCTTAAACAGACTTTTGTTCAGGACTCAATTTGCCCATTTGGCCAAATTAAATTATTGTATTATAGAACAGAAAGAATAGGTGAAATATAATCAAATGCCAAATCAATTGCCTAGACCAAGGAGATAAATTTTCTCTTGTCATTTATAGTGTGTGTTGTTTATTTAATAGTAAGTACACCAGGCCGAAGACTTAATGTTTCTGCAAATTTATCATGGAGTCAAAATTTCATCAACACTCACTGAAAAACAGTAATATATAGAAACACCCTATTTATAATTGTTCATAATATTGCATTATATCCAGACCATACAAGCAATTATGTACCAGAAAGTAGAGCTTTTTATGTGTGTGTGTGTGGCTATTGGTGATGAACTATCATATGAATCTTTCTCTAAAGTCATCATAGCAACCATTTAGCATTTATTGCATGCTGACAGTATTCTGAGCACTATACCAAAAGGAAGAATGACAATCTTTTCTGTGCTATACTTGCTATCTATAATTCATGGAGACAAAAAGAAAAAAAAAAAAAACAAACCTCAAACCCACAAGAAAACTCACTCACGAGCTATGCAGAGAATGTTTGGTGGCCTTCTCTGATAGGGCAGGCAGTTAGCTGGGGCAGTAGGGGAGCCCGGACTTTCCCTCTGCTCAGTTCACCTATTCAGAGACCAGAAATTCTTAACCTTTTCTGGGTGGGTGAACAACAGATTAGGAATTTCTAATTGTCTTCTCTCTGAGGGCTCTCTCCCAACCAAGTGGCGAAGGTATTAGCAGAAAGTGCTGTGCATCCAAGGTGATGTTAACTTTTTGTGAAATTAAGAGACCTTTATTTGAAAACAGCTTCAATAGCTGGAGGCGTAGAATAGAAGAAAGGTCCTTCAGGCTGTAATAATTGCCGGCTGCCCTGGGAAATGGCTTCAAGGCCGGAGCAGTCGTGGCTTCATGCAAGCACATCCTCTAATTATTGAAAAACCTGTGTAGAGTCTCCATGTTAATCAGTCTCTCAGAGACTTCAGCTTTATGTGGTTAGTGCAGATTTACGGCATTTTTCTTTTCCTGTTATTAAAACTGATATTTCACAAGGAAGAAACTATCTCCAGACAACTGTTAAAATGCAAAGTTTCAGTCATAAAAGAAAACTGCAAGATTATTCTGAGAAGATTCCACAGAGATTTCCAAACAAGGATAAGAAACAACACATCAAAGACAGGGGGTAGGGGGTGGAATTCAAAAATAAAAAGCCATGAGTTTAAAATATTAACAAAAAGACTCAACAGTTGGCCCATAGAATCAAGAGGTTAGAGTGTAATTAATTTAAGTGCTTGTTACAATTATGGAAATAAACATTTCATGCATAAATGCAAACTGAATTATACATAATTATGGAAGCACTAAACTAATTGGAACATTTGGATTAACATAGTAGAAGCCAAATTGGCTTTTTAAACCAATGATACAGTGCTCTGCCCGTATCCTGCGTGTACGTGGCAAATATTAGTTACTATGGGTAAAAAGCGTATTTAGAAACATACATTCCTTGCAAATGTTTTGTTGCTCTCGTAAAGTACTGTTGTTTTAGTTGTTAAGTCATGTCTGACTTCTTGTGACCCTTTGGACGATAGCCTGCCAGGTTCCTCTGCCCATGGATTTCCCAGACAAGAATACTGGAGTGGGTTGCTATTTCCTTTTCCAGGGGTCTTCCCGGCCCAGGGATCAAACCCACATTGACAGGCGGATTCTTTACCACTGAGCCACTGAGGAAGCCCTCTTGGAAAGTATAGAGAGATATTTACGTATTAAACTGTGTGACTCTCATTGAAGAAGAACAGGCTAGAGCTATCTGTTGTGCCCATTATGTTCCGGACTCAAGTCTCCTTCCTGCCTCACCACTTCATAACCAAAGCTTGACGGGATACCTAAAGATGGGTGGCAGGAGTGGGCAATCTGAGAAAAGTGAAAAGAAATTTGTGCTTAATTGAGATGAGGCCAAAAAGATTGAAGATGAAGTCTTCTTCATTAGGTTTAAATTTAGAAGCTTTTTAAAATAGGTCATATAGCTACTTTTATTTTTTTTAATTTTATTAGAATATAGTTTATTTACAGTATTGTGTTAGCTTCAGGTGTACAACACAGTGAATCAGTTATACATATACATATATCCTCTCTTTTTTAAGATTCTTTTCCCATATAGGCCATTACAGAGTATTGAGTAGAGTTCCCTGTGCTACACGTGTGTGCACGCTCAGTCGTTCAGTCGTGTCCAACACTTTAGTGACCTCACAAACTGTAGCCCGCCAGGCTCCTCTGTCCATGGGATTTTCCAGGCAAGAATTCTGGAGTGGGTTGCCGTTTCCTCCTCCAGGGGATCTTCCTGACCCAGGGATCGAACCCGTGTCTCCTGCATCTACTGTGTTGGCGGGTGGATTCTTTACCACTGAGCCACCGTGCTATTCAGTAGGTCCTTATTAGTGACCTATTTTATAAATAGTGGTGTGTATTGTCATTCCCAACTTCCCGATTTATCCCTCCCCCCACTATCCCCTGGTAATATGTTTGTATTCTACTTCTGTGACTCTACTACTGTTTTGTATATAAATTAATTTGTACCTTTTTTTTTTTAGATCCCACATATAAAAGCTTGTCTGTGCCTTCCTTGCTACCTTTTGGCATTTTTCAACATTAATCTGTCACTTTTGTTTATTAATGTGCTTTTTCCTCCCCACATGTACCGCATCACTGTACGACTGTATGCAAATCTTTGTCAGTATATGTAAGCATGACCCTCCTCGAAATGTCCTATCCTACTAAAGCAAAAGGAAAAACAAACAATTATAGTGGCAAAATTGTTCTTTCTCCTCTTCTTCTGTCATTTTAAAGTTCACATTCCTATAGAAAAGCAGAAACTGATCAGAGCTTGATTTCAGGGAAGCCAGCTGATTAAACTACATCGTACTACCGTTGAAATGACTAACGAAGCTCCCAGTGGTATCATGTTGTTAGGACGTGTGAATCTGTAAGTGGAAGGAAAGCGCTCCCCAGACATGACAATTACATCAGATAAGGGATCATAGTAACACTATCAACTCTTATCTCACTGGCTTGGACACTAGATTGCATGAAGCAATAGACAAAACCTTCAAGCGCATTCCCCTCTTCCCCAACTCTTTTATCCAGACTCTCAACCCCACAAAACTCAGTTCATAAAAGTAATTGTTTGTAGGCCTTTACTCACTAAATATTCTGACTTTCAAGCCTATAACCATGTCTGGAAGATAGCAAGGGTTTGATGAATCTTTGTAGAATTGACGAATAAATGAGTCAGGAAAAAAGTCAAGTACTATGGATTCCAGTAGCAGACATAGTTCAGGCTGTGGCTGGAGCCACAGTTATAAGCAAATTTCCAGAGGAATGTTTACAAAGTATAGAGACCTTTCTGAGACTTCTAAAACCCATTTGGCCCCTCCACCTGAATACATACACAAACACACACACATATATGGGATTCCAAAGAAGGAAAAGAAAATCCTTGGAAGTTCTGGTGCCTCCTTCTCTTCTAAGAAGAAAGGGTAATGCTCTTCCCTCTGATGATGTTTGCCCTTGTCTTGCCAGTTAATGCCAGGTTAGATGACTGTGGGTCGTGGTCTACATGATGGACCAGGACAAGAAGGTCTGTCTTATGCTTAGGAGTTGGGGACCACAAAGCAAAGAAGAAACTGCACATAGATAATCAAATCTTTGAAGGAAACAATCAGACCTGGAGTCAGCTACTTACTTTTATTTTTCGTTTGGCTGTGCTGGGTCTTAGTTGCAGCTTGTGGGATGTATAATAGTTCCCTGACCAGGGATCCAATCCAGGCCCCCTGAATTGGGAGCATGGAGTCTTAACCCCTGGACCACCAGGGAAGTCCCTGGAGTCAGCTACTTATTGAGGACTGAATATTTTATTATCATGATCTGAGTCTCTGAGAGATTATATAACTTGCCTAGAGTCATACATCTAGTGAGATTCAACGGTAGTCTGTCTGAATCTAGAATGTAAGCAATTTCTGCTCCCATTCACCCTCAAAGCTAGCACATGTACCATAAAGTCTGATCCACACTGAGTAAGTGAACGGAAGTATCATTCAATGCTATGAATGTTACTTTTATCAATTTTCCTCTTATCCTGAATATTTTTCTTTTCATTTACAGAATTTTTAGAGCAGACTAAAGCATTATGCATTAAAATGAGAGGAGATTTTTATCTTGCTCTGGCATCCTATTTACTTAAAAATTTTAAGCTTTAGTTAACTTTAGTAAAAATGTATTTTATTCTTTCTAATATCTATTCTTATCAAAATCTCTAACCTTTATTCAATAATTGCTCTATTTCTGGCTCTTTATACAGAATATTTTATTTAATTCTTTTCCTGCTCCTGTTCAACCACTAAGTCATGTCAGATTCTTTGTGACCCCATGGACTGTAGCACACTAGGCTTCACTGTCCTTCACTATTCCCCGGAGTTTGCTCAAACTCATGTGCTTTGAGTCAGTGATGCTATCTAACCATGTCATCCTCTGCCACCCTCTTCTCCTCTACCATTAATTTTTTTTTACTTTAACTCTTTACTTTTAAACCTTAATTCCTTTACCATTGTTATAAAACTATTATCTTTAATCCCATGAGGTAGATAAACGGATGTCTTGAAAGTTTAAGTCTTTCCCAGGATTATATAAAGAGAAGTGACAGAGATAGAATATGCATTTATTTATTTTTAATGATGATTTTATATTATTTTAATTAATTTTTATTGGAGTATAGTCACTTTTACAGTGTTGTGTTATAGAAGGTGAACTCAGATTAGCAAAATTTATGCTTCTCTCCAGATGGAGATTTTAACTATCCTTCTCCTCCTGAATTCCCACTTACTCTCCATTTTACTGATAGCATTCTGAAAGTCATTATCCCTTACTGTGGTATCATTTTGCAATGTAATATTTAACATATTAATTGATCACAGTTTATAGCATTCCGCTTAGACATCCAGGAGTTCAGCAGTGGACTCTCAGAGTGGTCTTTTAAATCTCACCACCATTTCTCCCTTTTCTCAGCTTCCTTAGACATGTTCATCCTTTGCTACTCTCTGCGCTTTACCTTTTTTACTTCCTCTTTCCTACTGCAGACTGAGCCCCCAATGGAGAAATCTGGATATGATTTATTAGATAGTTTTAACCAGGAACATCTACCCAAGAACGGATAGATGGACTGCTTTGCCCTGGGCAGACTTCTCAGACCAGGTGTGTTTCCCTGGAGGGGCTTCAGTGGGATGGGACAGGTAAGCCAAGGTTTCCCACCATAGTTGACTCCCAACCATCTATGGAGCAGCATCTGCTGCTGTACAATAGTTTGTCTACTCACGGTGAATTTTTGCATCCACTTGCATTTTTTAAAAGTTACATAGAATTTTTATTAGAGCTAGAATTGCTTAAAGAGGCAATATTTCCCAATGTCCATCAGTGGACCATCTTTCAGTGTAATGGTTAGTTGATTTAAGCTCTTTTCAGAAGATTTTTGAAAATCATAAGAGAATAAAAATAATCCAATCTTATAACAAAAGGATAAATATATGCATAGAATTTATCATTTTAAGTTCGGTAGCTCCAAATGAATCTACCATTTAGCAATTAAAGATATTTTTCAACAGATCACTAAAAGGTTGACATATACATGGACCCAGCCCTGTATATTCTGATTTAGTACTTCTCAGATAGGACTTGGTGTCCACAAAAAAATAAAAACAAGTCTAGGTGAAACAGTAAGTGAAAGTGAAGTCGCTCAGTTATGTCCGACTCTTTGCGACTCCATGGACTGTAGCCCACCAGGCTTCTCCATCCATGGAATTTTCCAGGTAGGAGTACTGGAGTGGGGTGCCATATAAATAAACATCTATTCAGGATTGAGAAGCACTGATATACTATGTACTAATTCTTAATAGATACCACTTGCCTTTAAAATGTCTCTTAAGTAGAAATGGTGGGTTGGGACAGCTCTTTATGAAAAAAATAAGTCATCTATCTTTGTTGGCCTCTCCTTCCCCCCAATTCTTAATAGATACCGTTTGCCTTTATAACATCTCTTAAGCAGAAATGGTGCTCAGTTTAAGAGAGAGAAGCTGTTGGGACAGCTCTTTGTGAAAAAAATAAGTCATCCATCTTTGTTGGCCTCTCCCTCCTCCCTTGTATCTATCAAAGTCCAGGGCTGGGTTAGGTGGGACACTTACCTCAGGCAGCCCAGCCATTAATGACCCAGATGTTTACTCTGTGAGCAATGAAGCTACACTCAGGAAAGTGCTTTGGTTCTCTCAGAAGGAGCCTAAGGGAACACGACATCTGATCCAGCGTGTGAGGCTTGAGTTCTTTCCTTGGGTTCTCCAAGTTACTAGAACCACTTACCTCCTGCCAGGGCCCTGAAATTGTTTTTCACTCTATCCAGAAGAGTGAAATCAAATCCTCTTCTTTGAGGTGGGGAAGCTCTCAGTGGGTGTGGAGAAGGTGGGAGAGCATTAATGCTTGTTTGGGTTTCACTCTGTAGCAGGGTCTGTGTAGCCTGTGTGAAAGGTTTGATCATACTGGGAATGAGAAAATGAGCATTCCATAAGACAAAGACATCACCCTAGTTCTCTATCTACCTGACCTGGAATTGCTATCATTAGAACTACTTCTACAAATTCAGAACACAATGTGGGGGCTTTATCCTCAAGAAATCAAAGCCAATTTTGTACAGGTCACTTTCGATGGGACAGAGTGAAAGTTAAAGTGTCAGTCATCAGTGTGTCTGACTCTTTGCGACCCCATGGACTTTAGCCCCCAGGCTCCCCTGTCCATGGAATTCTCCAGGCAAGAATACTAAAGTGGGTTGCCATTTTCTTCTCCACGAGACCTTCCTGACACAAAGATCAAATCTGGGTCTCCTGCACTGTGGGCAAATTCTTTACTCTCTGAGCCACCAGGAAAGCCCACGGATGGGAAGGGGGTAGGAAAATCATTAGCTCTCCAGGTAACTTTGATATTGTCAGGTCCCACTAAGTAAGTAATAAGTCAGGCAAAACTGGATGGGATATGTTGCCAGGGAAAAGAAACCTAACAGAGAAATGTTTAAACACCTTAATTCTAATTTCAGACTGGCTACCAGTTCGCTTAAAGACCCATGCAGAGTAGAAAGGCACTGGATTACGTCACTGATTTTTGCTACCTCGGTTGCAATGCAAATACATAGGGCGTGGACACCTACAAAAAATATCAAGTCAGAAAGAATTCTAATTAATTTAGAATGATTAAGTCCTGGTATCCCATTGCTGGAAAAGAACACAGAAATCATTGATTCATTGGTCCTCCTTTCACAGATGGAGAAGGCAAACCCTGAAGTTAAACTATACGTCTCAGGCTACACAAAGGATTGATCTTACTAGAACCATTGTGATTGGATTCTCCCAGTTTAAAATTTTCCAGTTGGTTTAGAGCCAGTCCTGATTTCCAGATAAATGTTTTCTTTGTAAGACTTTCAGTGTAACATAGTTACTCTTTGAGGTATTTTTAATCAGCTGTCCATGTGATTGTCAATAAGTTACTTAGCCCCTCTAAATCTCAGTTTCCACATTTGTGACAGGATTGGACCAATTTTCCCTAGTATGTTAATAGATCCTCCAGAATTTCACACCACAATTCTTTTTTTTTTTTAATTAATTTTTAGTGAAGTATATTTGCTTTATAATGTTCTGTTAGTTTCTATTGCACAGCAAGGTGAATCAGTAATATATATATATACTGATATATATATATATATATATATTACTGATATATATATATATACCCCCTCCTTTTCAAACTTCCTTCTCGAAAAAAGAATGGATAAAGATGTGGTACATATATATACAATGGAATATTCAGCCATAAAAAGGAACAAAATTGGGTCATTTGTAGAAACATGGATGGACCTAGAGACTGTCAGACAGACTGAAATAAGTCAGAAAGAGAAAAACAAATATCATATAGTAACACATAGATGCAGAGAAAGCAATGGCAGCCCACTCCAGTACTCTTGCCTGGAAAATCCCATGGACGGAGGAGCCTGGTAGGCTGCAGTCCATGGGGTCGCTAAGAGTCAAACACGACTGAGCGACTTCACTTTTACCCATTGGAGAAGGAAATGGCAACCCACTCCAGTGTTCTTGCCTGGAGAATCTCAGGGATTGGGGAGCCTGGTGGGCTGCCGTCTATGGGGTTGCATAGAGTCAGACACGACTGAAGTGACTTAGCAGCAGCAGCAGCAACACATATATGGGTCCATGATTTTTGAAAGTGAAGTCATTTTTCAATCATCAGAAAAGAACAAAGGTAGCAACATTTGCTATGTGCATACAGACTTTGTGAGCACATGTGTTGGAAGCTGGATGAATCCAAGTCTTAGGTGATCTTTCTCGTCTCCAATTTTTGTTGTACTTACTGCTTGTGTCTCCCATGAGGCATGTATCACTTGCCTTACACATATTTGCAAGTACATATATATACATGTTTACACGCAGATTTATTTGGAGTCCCAAGAAAGCAGGAACTGTGACTTATAGTTCTTCACATTCTTAATGCCTTGTATGTAAGAGTAAATGATAACATTTCCCTGGCGTGAACTTATATGCTTCATTACTACTTTCTTTACTGAGGACATAAATAGTATAGGGTATCTGGCATGAAATAGATGGGAAACAGTAGAAACAGTGTCAGACTTTGTTTTTTTGGGCTCCAAAATCACTGCAGATGGTGACTGCAGCCATGAAATTGAAAGGTGCTTACTCCTTGGAAGAAAAGTTATGACCAACCTAGATAGTATATTCAAAAGCAGAGACATTACTTTGCCGATAAGGTCCGTCTAGTCAAGGCTATGGTTTTTCCTGTGGTCATGTATGGATGTGAGAGTTGGACTGTGAAGAAGGCTGAGCGCCGAAGAATTGATGCTTTTGAACTGTGGTGTTGGAAAAGACTCTTGAGAGTCCCTTGGACTGCAAGGAGGTCCAACCAGTCCATTCTGAAGGAGATCAACCCTGGGATTTCTTTGGAAGGAATGATGCTAAAACTGAAGCTCCAGTACTTTGGCCACCTTATGCGAAGAGTTGACTCATTGGAAAAGACCCTGATGCTGGGAGGGATTGGGGGCAGGAGGAGGAGGGGACGACCGAGGATGAGATGGCTGGATGGCATCACGGACTCAATGGATGTGAGTCTGAGTGAACTCCGGGAGTTGGTGATGGACAGGGAGGCCTGGCATGGTGCGATTCACGGGGTCGCAAAAAGTCGGACACGACTGAGCGACTGAACTAGCTAACTATCTGGCATGGATCATTTCCCTACAACTACCACAGGTTCCAATTGGTATGGGATGCACCTCTCTGTTTTCATTGAGGTATAGTTGCTTTACAACGTTGTGCTAGTTTCTTCTGTACAACAATGTGAATCAGCTGTATTTACACTTATATCTCCTCCTCCCACCGAGAGCTCCCATCACAGAGCACCAAGCTGAACTTCCTGTGCTATACAGCAGCTTCGCACTAGCTATCTATTGCACCTCTTTAGATTTCCTTCTCATTGCAAAGGATATGAACAGGATCAAGAATGGGCCTAAATACAGAACCAAAGTGCAGAATCACTGCACTTTGGAAAAAGTCGTTAGGCAATCTAACAACTTCCTTCTCCCTTTTTTATAAACAAAAAGAAATAAAGGTAGTGTTATTTTTGCCATATTCACTTTGTTTAATGAAAAGATATACCGTATGAGCAAATAAAAACAATTTCTAGCACAATACTAGAAAGTTGCATTACAAGAACTTTCCTCAGCAGCCTTCCCTTTTCATCTCTCAAAGGACATAAAGGTATATATGATGGGAGAGTTTGGTATGTCAGACAAAGCAATGTGACTTAATTTCTCTGAATCTCTGAATCTCCCTTCTGAAACAGAGGTAACAGTACCTTTCAGGAAATTTTTACAAGGATCAAATGAAATAGTCCAGATCCATGCGCCTGATTTGTGACTGGTCCTCAATAAATGACTTGCGTTTGCAAGAAAAATGGACAAGACCACTGTGCTGCTTGTCACTCTTTCCCAGTCAGTCACTTTTCTCCTGAAAATGCTTACCACGATACTTACTTTTCTGCAGATCTCCTTAACGAAGTGGAATTGATCCTTCATGACAGGGAAGCCAACTATATACAAATATACACATGTACACACACTACTGTTATCTGAGGTTAAGAAAATTTTAATATTTATGCATACATATGATCCACAGTTTTATATAAATATGTATGTATGATACACATATTACACAGTCATTTAGAATATAACTTCTTTAAAGACAATGAATCTTGTGCTAGTTTAATTCTGTTTTGTTACCAAGTATATGAGAATACTACATGAATGCTGTTGTGGTTGCATTTTGTTAGAATGAGAGTCTCACTCACCACAGACTCATCCCCCGAGTGTTTTATATTGTAAGCATTTTTTTTTCCTCCCCAGTCCTCCTGCCTCTTCCACGCATTTGCCTTTATATTTGCATTGTCTGGTAATTTGGATATTTTTATTTGAGATTATTTGCCCTGTGTCAGGTATTCTTCTCTGTGGTCCCCAGGGTCTTGTATCTTGTTTTTAACTTCTTCTCCTGCCTTGCTCTCTTTTTATCAGATGTCATCTATTGTGCCTCCCTATTTTACCCTTGGGTGTTTCAATTATGCATGAATGAGATCTGCCTCACAGTCACACGTTTCCATTTTCAGTCTAAATAACTGCGCACAGAATGAAAAATCTCTGCGCCGAACTTGAGAGGCTCTCCGCTGCTCCTGGGTTTCATATGGGCTCATTCCGGTCCTCTGATCCCGGTAGCCATTGTAAGGTCGTGTTGATGTCAACTGTCTTAGCATTCACCTCCGCTATTACTATCACCAAAGCTCTTGCATCCAGCTCTCTTCAGCTCTTCCTCCAATACTCCAGCTAAGACACTATTTCCACATTCGTATTTCTGTGATGACTATGGTTCCTTTGCCACTCCAGTATTCTTGCCTGGAGAATCCCATGGATACAGGAGCATGGCAGGCTATAGTCCATAGGGTTGCAGAGTCAGACACAAATGAAGTCTCTCAGTACACATGCATGCCTGGTTCCTTTGAGTTTCCTTTCAAACAAGTACCAGATAATTTAGCAGCAGGTTCTCTAAGAGTCTTAAATCAATGACTACTGCTTCAGCAATACCAATAAATCACTATTCCCCTAGAAAGCCCCATGGTTTAAATAAGTCAGAATTTCTCAAGATTTCAAACGTACTATGTTTATGAGGAGGCAGGATAGAAAGGAATGGGAAAATATCATGTTAGTTAGCATGAAAACGTGTATGTGCCTGAAGTAAGTATGGGGTAGAACAAAACAGGGATGAAGGTTCAGGTTGGTTTCCTTTTGTGAATCATTAATCTGGCCATGAATATAAGATCTTAGCTGTCTCAGCTTGTGCCTGATATAGAATTACCCCTTTTTATTACTTACTGTATTGCATTTAAATGATTCCGTGTCTCTAGTATTCAGTACAATGCCCAACCCATAAAATCACAAGGATGTTACAATTGTGACAATAAAACAAAGTATTATGTTATACATTTTAAGTGTAAATTGGTAAAGTAAATCTGAAGTCATCAAACTAAGCAGCTGACCTCTAAAACTGACAGCTTTGTAACTGGAACAATTTAAGGTGACCATGATTCTTGTAAGTAATCCATTGAGTTCTACACACAAAATCATTTTAAATATACCAGATTTGATCCCTAAGTTGGGAAGATCCCCTGGGGAAGGGAATGACTACCCACTCGAGTATTCTTGCCTGGAGAATTCCATGGACAGAGGAGCCTGGTGGGCTACAGTCCACAGGGTTGCAGAGTCAGACGCGAGGAGCAACTAACACTCTACCATCTTTATATAAGAAGGCGTATCTACAAACACAATGGGAGTAACTTGTGTAATCAGAGAAATGCAGTATAAAGTAAATCCTCTCTTGAGAGAATAAGGTGGTTATGCCTGCACATAAAGTAAATCCTCAGAGCCTTTGTAGGGGTGTTTTTCAGCCCAGTTAATGGTTTAATTCTCCTCACTCTGTACAGCCCATGTTGTGTAAACAATCCTTAGAGCCAACCTATAGAGCAGAATTGATGGAGGTCTTGCTAACAGTCTTATTTAGATGAGAAGCAAGTGCTGTCCAGGAAAATGTGTGTGCAGATTCCTGAGCTCTTCTAGCGCCACTCCACTACAGGAGAGCAGATCTTTGCACAGCTTTGTGTCAAGCCTTCCAGCAGGGCTGTCTGCTCACAAAGATCAGCACCCTGTGCCGTGGAGATGATGAACAGTTCCATGTTTTCCAGTGCGTAGACACACACTCTTGTAACATTAAAGGGGTGACCAGAATTTGGAAGCTGCAGCATCAGTTATAAGCAAGAAAGCTGTATGTAGGCCAGCATTGCCCAGGCATTTTCATGAGACAGACAATTTCAAAATATTTTTTAAAAGTATGGGCAGAGCCAATATAGAGGCCACGAGGAAAACACATCTACACCTGCCTGTGGCTCAGACAGTTACTGAATCTACCTGCTATAAAGGAGACCTGGACTCCATCCTTGGGTAGGGAATGGCCCTTGGAGAAGGGAATAGCTACCCACTGCAGTATTTTTGCCTGGAGAATTCCATGGACAGAGGAGCTTGGTGGGCTATAGTCCTTGGGGTTGCAAAGAGTTAGAAATGACTGAGCAACTAGCACTTTCACTTTCACAGCCACCTATTAACTGTCACCATCATAAATGAAAGGATAGGTAATACCAATAAATAATTAAACTGTGAAAGACATCATTTCAGTAGTTCTATAAGTGAAAGTGTTTTGTTCTTTTTCACAGGGTTTGGCCTCTGTGGTTGATGGCTCTGCTTGGCAACTGCCCAGGGAAGCTGCCTGCCCCAGCCTCTTAGAGAACAATCTCACAAGCCCTGTACTGAAGACCTCATCAGCCACTTTTGTTCAGTCCTGGGTGACCACGCAAGATGTGTTTAGATTTTACTGCTTCTTTAAATAACCAAATAGAAGTCTTTATTCATCCTTAAAGAAAACATTCAAAACCCACTCCACCAATATCAGAGTGACTCTCTTGTTCTGTGGAAATTTACAGAACTGCAGGACAAGAAAATCCCTCAGAAATAAAAGCATGTAAAAAAAGATGGAAAACTTTGTCATTAAATCTGGTCAATAATTACTCTTGAGTATACATTTTCAAGGATACTAAACAAAAGCATTCATCTATGCTGTAATCAGCAGTGTTTCTAATGGGATATGGAAGAGAAGCAAAGTAAATACAAATCAACACATGAATTTAGAAAAAATAACACTATCCCTCTGGGGAACTTGAGAGGAAAAAACAAAACAGAAAACAATCAACTTGCTCAAAGTCTAGGTAGAAGAGACATGATGATTAGTTAAATCATCTTAATGAAATGTACAGACCTATGTGCTCTTAGATAGATAATTCATATGCAATTTTATTATCTCTCAAGGTTTAATTAAATATTTGCCTTTTGGCTAATCAACAGCAATTAATAAGAAATGCTTTTAGTCATACAGCTTATAAGAAATATGGACATGGCTCACACTGGAATTTCATTGGTCTCTTAATAAAGGCAAGAGTGTACAATAACATGAAATCATGGATCTCAAGTCTGGATTCTCTAGGGAAACAGAACCCACAGGGTGTGTGTGGGCCTCCCCATGTGGCACTAGTGGTAAAGAATCTGCCTGCCAATGCAGAAGATGCAAGAGACAGTTCAATCCCTGTTTACATGCATGAGGGACAACATCTCAGGTCAGGAGTGATGAACAAATTAAACTTTTCAGACTCCCTCTTTCAGCCTCCCAAGATATATTTCTAAACAGTGCCTTGTCCCAGGGTTCTCTTTCAGAGCTATCTGCTCTTGAATCTGTCTTAACTGGCTTCCCTGGTGACTCAGTGGTAAAGAATCTGCCTGCCAATACAGGAGATGTAGTTTCAATCCCTGGGCTGAGAAGATCCCTGGGAGAAAGAAATGGCAACTTACTCCAGATTCTTGTCTGGGAAACTCCATGGACAGAGGAGCCTGTAGGCTACAGTCCATGGGATCACAGAGAGTTGGACACAACTTAGTGACTAAACAACAACCATAGGGTGTGTGTATGTGTGGAGAGGTAGACAGAGACAGATTTATTTTAAGGAACTGACTCCTGTGATTGTGGAGGCTGGCAAGACCAAATTCTATAGGTCAACCTACCAGGCTGGAGACCCAGGGAAGAGCTGATACAACAGCTCTAGTCCAAGCAAGTCTGGAGGCAGAATTCATTCTTCTTCCAGGGACATCAGTTTAAATATTAATCACCAGAAAATTACTAGAGCTAATCAATGAATATAGTAAAGTTGCAAGATATAAAATCAACACACAGAAATCCCTTGCATTCCTATACACTAATAATGAGAAAATAGAAAAAGAAATTAAGGAAACAATTCCATTCACCATTGCAATGAAAAGAATAAAATACTTAGGAATATATCTACCTAAAGAAACTAAAGACCTGTATATAGAAAAATATAAAACACTGATGAAAGAAATCAAAGAGGTCACTAATAGATGGAGAAATATACTGTGTTCATACATCAGAAGAATCAATATAGTGAAAATGAGTATACTACCCAAAGCAATCAATAGATTCAATGCAATCCCTATCAAGCTACCAGCAGTATTTTTCACAGAGCTAGAACAAATAATTCCACAATTTGAATAGAAATACAAAAAAACTTCAAAAGAAGAATGGAACTGGAGGAATCAACCTGCCTGACGTCAGGCTCTACTACAAAGCCATAGTCATCAAGATAGTATGGTACTGGCACAAAGACAGAAATATAGATCAATGGAAAAAAATAGAAAGCCCAGAGATAAATCCACACACCTATGGACACCTTATCTTTGACAAAGGAGGCAAGAATATACAATGGATTAAAGACAANTGTTCCATGTCCAGTTCTAACTGTTGCTTCCTGACCTGCATACAGATTTCTCAAGAGGCAGGTCGGGTGGTCTGGTATGTCCATCTCTTTCAGAATTTTCCACAATTTATGTGACACACACACTTGAAGGCTTTGGCATAGTAAATTTAAATCATATTTAATACTTAAAAGCATCTATTAAATTAACATCCTTTAAAAATAAAGTCAAAGCTGAAAGATAAATTACTACTTCATGCAAAGTTCAAGGGATTTATGTAAAATATAAGGTATAAAGTTATGATATGGGCATTTTTGTTTTAAAGTCAATTAAAACCTTATAAAGCATTTCTTTAGACATTTCCATTAAATTATTATATTTATTGAACTAGAAAAATAAATGTAATTGTCATTTTAACTCCTTTAATTGAATTTTTTTAATTTTCTTATTCTCTTATAGCTATCATTGGACTTAGCTTTTAAAGTCAGTTTTAATTTATATTCTATGTTAGCGTCATAGTAAAATGTACATGGATACAATGTGTCCTTGATTTTTATAAAAGCAAGGATTAGTGCCTATTATATTCTTGTGCTTTTCCTCATTCTTTCATATGACAGCTTCAGTCCATTTAAAGCTATTTTTTAAATTCAAATAAGATCCTTTCATTTGATTTAGCACTTTAGCATCTAAAGTCACTTTGCTTAATGGGTCCGGTTTTGACTTTTTAGTCATTTTTATTCATAAATGTACCACAATGTTCATCATTGTATAAGGCTTATGATGAATCCAACCACAGATCACTGAAAAAAGAAGGCATAGAATCAGATAGCAGGACACCTTATTAGCACTTTTTTTCAGACCAATAATCATGCTATTATTTGAATTTAGCAAATTGCTGTCATACCATGTACTCCGAGCCCTTTTTTAAATGACCCTGTCTGATTATTTTGTTGCTAGTTTTGTTTGATCATTTTATTAGCAACCATAATAATGTTGCTAAATGTGAAATTTGGATGTACACAGCTCTTGTTCCACATCATTGGAAAGAAAAGAATGTTTTCCCACCACAGTGCAATAGAGTACATCTATGTTCTTAACTTCAGTTTTTTATTTGAAGATAGGTATCTCAGCTGGTGTCTCCTTTAGGTAGCAGTCAAGCCTAAATCATAGTGATAAGCATGGTGGTGGTTTGGTTGCTAAGTCACGTCCAACTCTTGTGACCCATTGGGCTGTTGCCCACCAGGCTCCTGTGTCCATGGGATTTCTCAGGCAAGAATACTGGAGTGGTTGCCATTTCCTTTTCAGGGGATCTTCCTGACCCAGGAATCAAACCTAGGTCTCCTACATTGCAGGTGGATTCTTTAGCGACTGAGCTATGAAGAAAGCCCTAAGTATAGCAGTTTTTAAAAATGTACAAGGTCATTTAAACAATTTTCATGTGGACCCCATGTAAATGTATATCTATGTATGAAATTTAATTGTGCTTAAAAAATCTTAAAGAGATGTTACTGTACATATATTTGTGTGTATGTATCTGTGTGTGTGTGTGTGTGTATATATATATAGGATATAATCTACTTTAAAGATCAAATCACTTTCCCTGTATATGTGAATATTAAAAGGTGAGAGAATTGAGGCGCTAATTCTTTAAACTTTGAGTTCTCTTGTTTTCTACAGTATATGTGGCAAATTTGTATAGAAATGTACAATTATTTTACATACAAATCAGACTTATTATCTAATGACTAGCTTTCTGTAATTAAATACAAATTATCTACAAAATGGATCAGTCACTAGACTTCTAAAATTTTCACTCGTGGAGAAGTTTTTAATTTTTTTTAATTAATATTTATTTTTCAGTTTGTTTTGCTTTACAATACTGTATTCATTTTGCTATACATTGACATGAATCAGCCACTCTCTCTATTGTTATCTAGCACACATCAGAATACTTACTACCTATAGCATTTATGTCATCTATGAATTACAGTTTAAACATTTACTAATTATTTAATATTTACTATATGCTTGACATTGTTCTGTTTTAAACATATTCCTATTATTGTGCATAGAAATCATATGAAGTAAATATTATTTTCGTTCAATTCAGTTCATTCAATCACTCAGTCCTGTCTGACTCTTTGCAACCCCATGGACTGCAGCACACCAGGCCTCCCTGTCCATCACCAACTCCCAACTCCCAACTTCATTACCAAAGTACTAATAAATGCTGGATTTGAGTTCTTGCTTAGGAACATAAAACATTATCTCTTAAAATCATCACCTATTGGATCAGATTAAATAATTACATGCTAACTTAGTTTGGCTAAAGTCAGATTGGACCTTAAACTCGCTCCTCAAATTCTGCTAAAAATGCTTCCACTTAGTAGATGCTTTAGAGAATTTATGAGTGTTTCAGGGATTTCCAGGTTGTGCTTGTAGCAAAGAACCCTCCTGCCAATGCAGGAGACATAAGAGACATGGGTTTGACCCCTGGCTTGAGAAGATCCCCTGGAGGAGGACATGGCAACCCACTCCAGCATTCTTGCATGGAGAATCATGGATAAAGGAGCCTGGCAAGCTACAATCCACAGGATTGCAAATAGTCAGACATAATCAAAGCGACTTAGCACATGCATACATGTTAAAATTGAAAAACACACACACACACTCCTAACTGATAAGAAACATAGAGAATATTGGATAAGTTATAATTTTTGAATGTTTCTGTTCCCTAAGCACATTTTTTGGGACTATAGACTACATTTTCTTATTTTGTCTCATAAAATTTACAGCTTATTATCTTCTCTCAAAAAATTTACAGTGACAAAGTAATCTTTACTCTGCCAACATAATTTTTTTCCCCCTCAGAATGAAGCAACTGAGAATTTTTTTTCCTTAGATGGAACAGTGCATGTGAATGCAGTCACTCAGTTGTGTCTGATTCTTTGCACCCCATGGATTGTGGTTTTCAGTTATATTAAGAAATAGAGCCATGTTCAGTCATCTCACTTACAGCATGTTGTCTCTAAGATTACTTAGAGAAGTTAGACAGGCAGAAAAAGTGCTGGCCATCTCTCTCCAAAAGACAAGCTTGTTCAGTTTGCAACAGTAATTCTACAAGTCCAACAGCAATCTAGGTGATTGACTGGACCCTAAGTACTCCATCAGAAACAATAAAAATGACATTCCTGAGTAATATTTTAGCTCCATCTCAATCTCCACAGCTCCCAACTAGCTGATTTTTTTTTCATGTTTTTAAGAGTAAAAATTCCCTGAGAGAATCTGACTGCTTTCCTCAATTATAGCTGCTTGTCTAAAACAGTGATCACTCATATAGCATTTTTCTAGATATATTTAGTTAGACATTCTTTCCTTCTTCAAGTAACTGAAGTGAGAGTTGGGGGCTTTAGGTTGACTTAATGCCTAGTCAGTAGGCAATGTGGCCACGACAGTAATAAAGACGCTTCTTTAATAGGAAGGGAGGTGTTTATATATACTTTACTTAATTCAACTGATTTTTGCTGCTTTGGCAGATAAGAAATGCTTGATTTAGAGAAACAGTCACCCTGACTCCTTGCTGGTAGGAATAAAAAATTGTCCTTTTGGAAAGGACTTTGGCAACAGTAATGTGCAAACATTCTATGATATGCTCCTTTTCTGTAAGAAAGAGGAAAAGGTAAGGAAATATATAGTTTTGTGTCTCTTTAACATTTTTGGAAAGGAAGGGAGAGGGATGGAAGCAGAGGGGCAGGAAAGGAAAACAGGAAGAAAGGGGGGAGGGAGGGAGGAAAAGGGAAAGAAAAAGGAAGAAAGGAAAAGGGAAAGAAGGAAATCCAGAGAGGAGAGGAGAAAGAAGGAAATGAGGGAAGGATAAACCGAAAACTAATACTGATAATACTGTTAATCTATGAGGAAGAGATACTAATAGAAGTGACATTGACCAGTGTTCTTAGTCCTCCCCAACCAATAGCAATTGATGAGGCTAGTCAAGAAATCCAGGCAGGGCTTTAACAGGGCCCCCGCTGCAGCAGAGGGGAGAGAGTACAAGTAACGGTTCCCTTGCTCCCTCCTTAAAGGGGAGAGCTGGTTCCTTCTATGGCTGAGGGTCGGGGTGTTCCAGAGATCGGGCAGGAGGGCTGGCTTAGGCGGTCTGCCGCTCCTTAGGGGGTGGGGTGCTTGTGGACGCACAGTGCCCTGCCCTGCTTTGGCTCCTGGGTCTTCAGAAGTGGAAGTTGTTGCTGTTGCTCGGTCTTTTTGTATCTTTTGTCCAGAATTTGTGCCAACTGCACAGTTATTTTTAGTCCCATATAGTTTGTTTGCATTTTGTTGCTCAAGGAGATGTTTGTCCAGCCTGTCTCATCCTCATATGGCCCTTTCTATGTGTATACACATCCCTGGTGACTCTCTGGGCATCTAAATCTCTTAATCACCTCTTTAAAGAGCCTACCTCTAAATAGTCGAGGCAGTGGGGATCAGGGCTTTAACATACGAAGGGAAATGCCATTGGAGAGGGCACAATTCAACCCATAATAGAATCGACACACCACCTGGTATGGTGTGTTAGTCGCTCAGCTGTGTCTGACTCTTTGAGACCCCATGGACTAGTCCACCAAGCCCCTCTGTCCATGGGATTTCCCAGGTAAGAATACTAGATTGGGTTGCCATTCTCTTCTCCAGGGGATCTTCCAGACCCAGGGATCCCACCTGGGTCTCCTGCATTGCAAGTGGACTAGTAAGAAATGAATCATGTAGGCACAATGAAGAGGGTGGCGAAGAACAGCACTAACAATTTGCAGAAAAGTAACATGAGTCTGAGTGAACTCCGGGCGCTGGTGATGGACAGGGAGGCTGGTGTGCTGCGATTCATGGGGTCGCAAAGGGTCAGACATGACTGAGCGACTGAACTGAACATGGGAAACACAGTATTTTGATTATATTCTCTAAAGCTAAAGACAGTACAAAACATTGTACACAAATACTGAATTCTAGTTTGTAATTTGTGTTCCATAGTGGTATGTGTTAGAAATTCTAAAATAACTTTATAAGTTTTCAAATACTCTACATTTTCTAAAAATAAGTAGATATATTGAGATGAAAGCCAAGTCTTTCACTTTCAGAGAACTGAGTTACAAACTTACAGAAAAGGCTAGAATAAGTTGGATTATAATTTGAAGTATAGTTTAACTTGAGAGAGAGTGATATAGAAATAGATATAAATGTGTTTGTATGTATAAATGCATATTTTTATACCAGCATCAAATTATCCATGTGCCTTAATATAAAAAGAAGTACATGTTTTTGGAAGTTAAAGAAATGTATTCACCATCAAAGAAAAAGTATGAGCCAAAACTGAGCTAGAAAGTGGTTAGTTAGCATTTAAGGGAATGACCAGTCAGGGTTATAATAAGTATGTACCTAGATACTGACCTCGAAACATATCAAAGAAGCCTTAAAGTATCAATCTAATAGGTTTGATGTTTCTGTAATAAATATCCAGAAAAAATAATATTTTGTAAATAAATAAATGGAAAGCTGTCTTATATCTGAAAATGGACTTTTATTATAAAAATTAACATCAGTGATCCAATATAATTTTCAAGGATTACAAAGTGATATCTGCTAAATGTTATCAATTGAGAGGGAATATAAATCTCAATTTAAAATGTAAGTATGCCAGTAATGCAATTTCAGGTGGTAAGCTTTTCAAAGTCTCTCATTTGACAGAATTAAATTTCATACATTTGAAAATTTAATGCAACGAAATTTTAGATCCCATCCTTTTTTTTTTCTTCAGGCGATATCTATCTGCTAAGGTTATGCAATGCTGAGTTTTCTAAGAGACAGGGTAGTGTTAAACATTTGGTTTTCAGTTCTTGGTGAATTAAAGTCAAGTTACTATATTCCTTATGCATGTAACACTTCAGAAAGGCGAAAGGAAGTTCCCATCCATACCCCAGGTATTAAAAGCACAAAAGTCTCAAATACAGGTTGGGACATATAGTATTAGAACCCTCTGGATGAAACTCAGCCCACTGATCACAGAAAATCCATTTCAGCATTCAAAAAGTCCACAGCTCTATGAACTATCAGATTTGTCTATCCATCTCCTGATTTCCTATTAAATACTGTACTTATTTAATTTACTAACAATTTTTGAGGGACTGGATTGATGTGATCATTTACCCATGAAGGATATAGACAGGTGGTGTTGCAGGATTAGTAGCTGAATGAGAGAAAAGTCACTTTGATAATAAAAATATCCAAACTTCAGGATAGGGGGTTACAATAAATAGATCTTTGAAGGCCTAAAATAAATATTGAACTATAGCTAAATCTAGTGGTTCTGTTCTGGGAGATTGAGAAGGAGAATAATGCAGATGGAAAGAAAATGAGGTATATCAAAGATGTATTCAGAGGCAAATTTACAGCCTAACAGGAGTGTATTGGATTGATATTTCTCATCATTTTCATCCAAGTTGCTGCTGCTGCTGCTGCTGCGAAGTCGCCTCAGTCATGTCCATCTCTGTGCGACCCCAGAGACGGCAGCCCACGACGCTTCCCCATCCCTGGGATTCTCCAGGCAAGAACACTGGAGTGGGTTGCCATTTCATCCAAGTTGACACGTCCATAATGGTACCACATCCTTCCCATGTGTTTTTCTTCTAATAACCCTTTTATATTATGGCTGGTGTGTTTATATTATTGTTATGGAAATTCAGGTTAGAGATCCGTTTCATTTCACTTTGTTAATATGCATGAATTTGAAAATAGCTGTTTAACTGATGGTGATAATGTGAACAGACATTAATCAATAGAGGTCATAGCTCTTATGTCTGGGTGCTAAGCAGCCTGACACTTGTGAGTTATCTGGCATGAAACAATTATTTCTCAGAGGATCTTATCATTGCTGATCAAGTCCTAGCTCTGCCCAAGGAAACCTACACCAGTGCTATTTATTTCTTCCAGCTGATGTTCTGGCTGTTAACATAATGAGAAAAAAATATAACTATATATAATTATTAAAACTTAGTTAGAGTTTTTCCTCTTTTTTGGAAAAAATAATCATTTTTAGTTTCCTTAAATGCTTTAATAGACATTTAATTTCTCCACATGAGCTGCCAAACCCAGCATGTATTCACCTCTCACTAAAGAATACCTAACAAACTCCAGTATCTACAAAAACAATTTGCCAAGTTGCCTCCTTATTTTTCTCCAGTCAGCCTTTCCTTAGCTTCTGCATTGTTCTGGACTGTGGAAATGTATCTGATACCTAAACTTTATGGTACATGCACCAAAAAGGCTTTGCTTCTCTCATTCATGCTTTTATTTTTCATTTAATATCTATTTTATTTTGGAATATAGTTGATTTGTATACTATATAATTTAACAGCTTCCCTTGTAGCTAAGTTGATAAAGAATCTGCCTGCAGCGTAGGAGACTCAGGTTCGATCCCTGGGTTGGGATGATCCCCTGGAGAAGGAAATGGCAACTCTCTCCAATATTCTTACTTGGAGAATCCCAAGGACAGAGGAGCGTGGCAAGCTACAGTCCATAGGGTCGCAAGAGTCGAACATGACTTAGTGACTAAAGAGAGAAAGAGATAGTTGATTTACCATGTTGTGTTAGTTTCAAGTATACAGCAGAGTGGATTAGATTAATTTACCATAGATGTGTGAGTTTATCTCTGGACTTTCTTTCCTATTCTATTGATATGTTTTTCTATTTTTATGCCATTATCAATCTGTTCTCATGACTGTAGTTTTGTAGTCCAATTTGAAGTCAGGGGGCCAGATGTTTCCAGCTTCATTTTTCTTTGTCAGGATTGCTGTGGCTATTCAGGCTCTTTTGTGTTTCCATACAAACTAAAAACCTTGAGGAATCTGTATGCAGTTCAGGAAGCAACAGTTAGAACTGGACATGGAACAACAGACTGGGTCCAAATATGAAAAGGAGTAGCTCAAGGCTGTATATGGTCACCCTGCTTATTTAACTTCTATGCAGATTACATCATGAGAAACGCTGGACTAGAAGAAACACAAGCTGGAATCAAGATTGGTGGGAGAAATATCAATAACCTCAGATATGCAGATGACACCACCCTTATGGCAGAAAGTGAAGAGGAACTAAAAAGCCTCTTGATGAGAGTGAAAAAGTTGGCTTAAAGCTCAACATTCAGAAAACGAAGATCATGGCATCTGGTCCAGTCACTTCATGGGAAATAGATGTGGAAACAGTGTCAGACTTATTTTTGGGGGCTCCAAAATCACTGCAGATGGTGACTGCAAGCCATGAAATTAAAAGACGCTTACTCCTTGGAAGAAAAGTCATGACCAATCTAGATAGCATATTCAAAAGCAGAAAGCAGAGACATTACTTTGCCAACAAAGGTCCATCTAGTCAAGGCTATGGTTTTTCCTGTGGTCATGTATGGATGTGAGAGTTGGACTGTGAAGAAGGCTGAGCGCCGAAGAATTGATGCTTTTGAACTGTGGTGTTGGAGAAGACTCTTGAGAGTCCCTTGGACTGCAAGGAGATCCAACCAGTCCATTCTCAAGGAGATCAGCCCTGGAATTTCTTTGGAAGGAATGATGCTGAGGCTGAAACTCCAGTACTTTGGCCACCTCATGTGAAGAGTTGACTCATTGGAAAAGACTCTGATGCTGGGAGGGAATGGGAGCAGGAGGAGAAGGGGATGATAGAGGATGACATGGCTGGATGGCATCACCGACTCAATGGATGTGTCTGAGTGAACTCTGGGAGTTGGTGATGGACAGGCAGGCCTGGTGTGCTGCGATTCATGGGGCCACAAAGAGTTGGACAAAACTGAGCGACTGAACTGAACTGAACAAACTAAAAAATGTTTATTCTAATTCTGTGGGAAATGCTGTTGGTAATTTTTAAGAATTGCACTGATTCTGTAGATTTATTTGGGTAGCATAGTCATTTTGACAATGTTGATTCTTCCAATCCAAGAACATGATGTATCTTTCCACCTGTTTGTATCATCTTTGATCATATCACTGTCTTATAATTTTCAGAGTATAGGTCTTTTGCCTCTTTAGGTAGATTTGTTCCTTGGCATTTTATTCTTTTCAATGCTAAATTAATGGTAATTTGGTAATTTATAATGGTAATGCTAATTTGATGGTAATTTTTTTTCCTTATTTTACCGATCTGTTGCTAGTGTATAGAATTGCAGGAAATTTGTGTTCATTAATTTTGTATTCTGCACTTTACTGAACTCATTGATGAACTCTCGTAGTTTCTGGTAGCATCTTAAGCATTTTCTATATATCATGTCATCTTCACACAGTGACAGTTTTACTTCTTTCATGTTTGCATGCCTTTTATTTCTTTCTTTTCTCTGATTGTCACGGCCAAGACTTCTGAATGTTGAATAAAAGTGGCAAGAGTTGACATCCTTGTCTTGTTCCTGATCCCAAAGGAGATACTTTCAGGTTTTTTTCCGTCCCTGAGTATGATGTTAGCTATGGGTTCATCATATACACTTTCATTCTATGCCCACCTTCTGGAGAGTTGTTATCATAAACGAGTGTTGAATTTTGTGAAAAGCTTTTTCTGCAGCTATTGAGATTACTCATATAGTTTTTATTCTTCAATTTGTTAATGTGTTATATCACACTGAATGATTTTCAGGTATTGAGAAGTCCTTGCATCCCTGGGATATCCCACTTGGTCATGGTGTATGATCCTTTTAATATATTGTTGTGTTTGGTTTGATATTATTTTGTTGAGGATTTTTGCATCTATGTTCATCAGTGATATTAGTCTGTTTATTTCTATTTGTGTAGTATCTCTGTCTGGTTTTGGAATCAAGGCCATGGTGGCCTCTGAGAATGAGTTTGGGAGTGTTCCTTTCTTTGCAATTTCTTTGAATAGTTTCAGAAGGATAGGTGTTAATTCTTTTCTAAATGTTTGATAGAATTTGCTTGTAAAACCATCTGCTCTTGAACTTTTGTCTGTTGGAATATTTTTAAACAGTTTCCATTTCAGTAGTGTAATTGGTCTGTTCATATTTTCTATTTCTTCCTGATTCAGACTTGTACTTTTCTAGGAATTGTCTAGTTCTTCTAGGTTGTCCATTTTATTGTCATATAGTTATTTGAAGCATTCTTTTATGAACCTTTGTATTTCTGTGATGTAAATTGTAACTTTTCCTTTTTCATTTCTAATTTTATTGATTTGAGCTCTTTATCATTTTTTCTTTGAGTATGGCTAAAATTGATTAATTTTGTTTATCTTTTCAAAGACCCAGCTTTTAATTTCTTGAATCTTTCTATTGCTTTCTTTGTCCCTATTTATTTCTGGTCTGTTCTTTATGATTTCTTTCCTTCTTTGAGTTTTGTTTGTTCTACTTTCCCTGATTGCATTAGGTGGAAAGTTCAGTTATTTCTTGGAGATTTTTCTGTCATTCATGCTATTAAAAATATATGTTATTAAATAAACTGACGGTTTAGCTAAAACAGGGAGTCAGAACTTTCTGTGCATTAGCAACTCAAAATGAGCCAACGGTATTTTTTTTTTTAATTTGAAACATTCACAACTTTTGATGCATGATTTTATAAGAGACATACTGATGTATTAAAAGTTAATGCAACTTCCTACTGTGCCAAATTTATGCCAAGGGAGTATCTGATGCACAAGGAGAATCAATAATCTCACATTTAAGGTCAGTAGATTAGCTATACTAGAACTTGAGGAAGAAAGCAAACAGACAAAAAAAAAAAAAATCACATATGTTGGCAAAGTCATGCTTCCTGATTCCTAAGTGTTTAAGTTGGGAACCAGTGACAAAAATGTACTGTACGTGGAGAAGCGAAGACAGAGAGACAAACTTTCATCATTAAAACAAAGGTTAAATAAAGATTAAGCCCAGAGCAGAAACAAGAGCCCTAGAGACTTTGGGTGGGCAAGATGCCCAGATGTTCTTCCTATCATTTCAGCCTGGCATATGAGCAAAGGTGTAGAAGGTCAAGTGGGTAAGTGGCTGATTGTTAGAAGATGATGCCAGGGTCATCAGTTATTCTTGTAGAGTCTGAGAATAGAACTGCACTGCTAGCTAGTTAATGATTTCTTCTACACACTTAAAACTCTTTTTAAATGATATTCTTAGACTCATCTGACCCTAATATTATTCATTTAGTCATCCTAAAGTTATACATAATTTTAGCTACCTTCAAAGTAAAACAGTGTAGTTTTCACAAAGAATTTCATGAAAAACTAATTTCATATGTATATGTAACTTGCCAATATGGCTACTATTACATTTTATTTGTGCAGTGATCTAAAATATAATGAACAGGAAATATTCTGAGTGGTCTTATGATCAGTGAGGCAAGGTTTCTAAGGCTTTTCCTTATAAGCAATTCTTATATCCTACACATAAGATTACCAAAGGATAAAGATCCAGTCATGTCTACTTTCTCACCTTGTTTCATTCGCTAATGATTTTAGATTTCAATCTTATTAGAAGAGTCATTTTAGAGCAGGAAATAATAAGGGTTCTTAAACATATATAATATTTTGTAGTCTATGTTTTTTTATCTGATTAATTTACCCGTAGAAACAATTGTAAACTTGGCTGGCAAAGAAATGGGTAATTAGAATTATTTTATTTTTGTTTTGTGGTCTCCAAATTCTTGAGAAGTTTCTTTAAAGTTTCATGTCAACTCAGACTCTCCAAAACAACAACAACAACAACAACAAAAAATGGTTGAAATCCAACATTTTAAGAATGTTTGAAATCTCAAGAAAATTTTTAAATTCAGAATTATCATGGGTTACAGAAAAGGTAACAGCTACTGCCTCCTCAATCATATATTTTGACAAATGATGCTAGCTACCTATGGTTTTTCCTAAGAAGTGGAACTGGACAACAATTTGAAGAGCTGACCATGATTCCTCCCCTCATATAACCTCTGGTTCAATTCAGTTCAGTTCAACTCATACATAATATAAGAGTTGACTCATTGGAAAAGACTTTAATGCTGGGACGGATTGGGGGCAGGAGGAGAAGGGGATGACCAAGGATGGCTGGTCCATCCTAGATGGCTGGATGACATCACTGACTTGATGGACATGAGTCTGAGTGAACTCCGGGAGTTGGTGATGGACAGGGAGGCCTGGCGTGCTGCGATTCATGGGGTTGCAAAGAGTCAAACACGACTGAGCGACTAAACTGAACTGAACTGAACTTGCTAGAGTCACAAAAATAATAATTTTACTTATCTATCTCTCTATCTAGATAGATGGAAGCACTGTAATAGAACTATACATATATTTTCCTTCATAGATATTTGGAAGAAGTAAATTGCATTATCGAAGATATATGCATGAATAGCTACATAATTAGTCAAGAGACAGTGGTTCTTATTTAGGTCTTGCATGTTGTTAACAATGAGAATAAACATTGACAGAAATGTGTCTATACTATTTTGCTTGATCTATCCCTTACTAAGTTATGTTTATAAATTCTTTACTGCAGCTTGGCCTACATTATTTTATCTGTATCGAAAGTGAATAAATCTTTCAATTGCAACAATAAGTAGACCTCATAGAACTATCTCAGACTTACTTTATCATTATATATGTTAGAAATTCCAGGAAAATTATGCTCAAATCTGTCAAGACACTGCAGAAAGTGCCATTTTACAATTGCCTGATTTATGCAAAAATAGAAGGTGTCTAATCTTTCAGAGTAAACTGGTAGACTTACACTGAAAAAGCAAACAAACAGCACACTTTTTATGTTTTAAATTACATTGTTCTGGAAAGGTACCAGTATTTTACTAAGAAAAGTCTATTTGAAGCGGCATGTTTTGTGAACAAATAGTTGTGTATCAGTATCAAAGAAAGTATGTGTAGCTCATCTCCAGCCCTGAGTGACATGGAGAGGTGGGGCATTGAGTTGAAATCCTTTGAGTCATCTCTCTGTGATGTCAAGAACCTTGTTGATGGCATCGTGAGTCAAGGATGGTTTCCCCCCTTCCCCCCCACCCCCGGCTTCTAGCTTGCACTCGGTAATATTTGACACATAAAGCTTCAGTCAAGAGCATTGGACTTCGCAGAATATGCCATATTAAAAAATTTCATGTGAACTCAAATGAAAACTTGGTACCAAATTAACACTAATTGCTGACAGCGGTGCCACATTTTAATTCTCAGACAAACACTGTTCTTTGGACTTTCAGGTACACATATATTTCACAGTTTTACATAATTACTTTTATTTTGCTCATAGCTCCTCAGAATAAACACTTAAATTACCATAGTAAGTGATCTGCATGGATCACTGAGAGATGGTTTCAAATTTTAAGATTTTGTTTTCATACAAAATGTTACATATGATATTTTTATGACCTCACTATCCATTGTTAACTTTTATGTTATTTAGCTGATACTTGTATTGACTTTGGCAGGCTGGCTGGCTTGCTTATCTGTAATCTATCTTGCTTCTCCTTAGTTGTTTTTCATGATTCTGTTTATCTAAACCCCACAGATTTTTTAAATCTGTCCACCCCTAAGCCCACTGAACTCATCTGGTTAACGGTCTTTTTATCAGGGTATGTTTGACTCCATGAACATTTTCAAAAACTACATAAACTCATATCACATATTCATATTTCCCCCCATTAAACAGTTTAAAAGCATCATGCACATAATGAACCTATACATAAAAATCATGATAAAACTTTCAGAGATTGAAGGTTTCTAAATATACTCAACAGTAGACAATTACTTCAATGACTATAGGAATATTAACCACAAATGTTATATCTAAAAATATGAAAATAAAGAAGATAAAAATATAGAACAATCAATAGTTTGTAAAACTTACCAGCTAAAGAACACAGGTGAATTTACCCAGGTGGTATAGTTTTTTTTCCCCTTGACTTTCTGAGTTGTCAGCAATACCAGTAAGGGATGATTTATGCATAACATAGGTTCTTTCTCAAAACTGGTAGTTGGCTATTACAAATATAATAGTCTCTACAGATTACCATGTAGAGATCCAAGGCCTATCTTTTTTCACGCATTTTCCATTTCATTAGTAGACTGTAATTGATGAAAATGTCATTTGCCAAATTAAATCTTGACAGCCCTTCCCCTCCTTCTATTAATACATGTTCAAGGAACCATTGTATTCCATAAGGCTATTTTTATTGATTTGAACATTTATTCCAGCCAGTAATTCTGTTCGCTTATGAGCATGCTTAGATCTCTGGGAAATAATTTTTTGACACATAGTTAATGCCATTTCCCTTATATTTTAGTTTGTTGGAGGAAATATCTTTCTTAACATAGTCAAGTCAACATTTACTCAAAGTAATATTCATTTCAGTGGCCTCATCTCTCCTGAAACTTCATGAAGTGGTCCAAGAATTGTATTTTTTTTTTTCAAAAAATGTCTATGTGTATATACTTTTATTATATGATTAATGCTTTTTCAGCTTTTACTAAACTTTCATCTGTCAATCAGAGATTTTTACACTTGGTGGGTTCCTTTATAGTTTTCATTATTAAACACATGAAAAGATGCTCAACGTCACTCATTATCAGAGAAATGCAAATCAAGACCACAATGAGGTACCATTTCATACCAGTCAGAATCGCTGCGCTCCAAAAGTCTACAAGCATTAAATACTGGAGAGGGTGTGGAGGAAAGGGAACCCTCTTACACTGTTGGTGGGAATGCAAACTAGTACAGCCTCTATGGAGAACGGTGTGGAGATTCCTTAAAAAAAACTGGAAATATAACTGCCTTATGACCCATTAATTCCACTGCTGGGCATATACACCAAGGAAACCAGAACTGAAAGAGACACGTGTACCTCAATGTTCATCGCAGCACTGTTTATAATAGTCAGGACATGGAAGCAGCCTAGATGTCCATCAGCAGATGAATGGATAAGAAAGCTGTGGTGCATATACACAATGGAGTATTACTCAGCCATTAAAAAGAATACATTTGAATCAGTTCTAATGAGGTGGATGACACTGGAGCTGATTATATAGAGTGAAGTAAGCCAGAAAGAAAAACACCAATACAGTATACTAACACGTATATATGAAATTTAGAAAGATGGTAATGATAACCTTGTATGTGAGACAGAAAAAGAGACACAGATGTATAGAACAGTCTTTTGGACTCTGTGGGAGAGGGTGAGGGTGGGATGATTTGGGAGAATGACATTGAAATATGTATAATATCATATAAGAAATGAATCACCAGTCTAGGTTTGACGCAGGATGCTTGGGGCTGGTGCACTTGGATGACTTCGAGGGATGGTGTTGGCAAGGAGGTGGGAGAGGGGTTCAGGATTGGGAACACATGTACACCCGTGGCAAATTCATGTTGATGTGTGGCAAACCCAATCAATATTATAAAGTTAAAAAAAAAAAAGAATAAGTAAACAAAATTAAAAAAAAAAAATAATAGCATATTCTCTATTCAAGTCATCAGCCAGAGAGAAACACCATTTTTTAAACATTCACAAGAAGCTCTATTTAGTGATAACAGGGTAAAGAATAACTTAACTATGTTGAGATGTCAATTCTGGACCCCAGAATAGATTTATATATAAGAAGAGTACTGAGGCTCACTTCCTAACCATGCTTTCTTGCTATAGGATCTACTGGCTTTGCAACTAAACATAATTTCACAAATTATTTCATGCATCTCTGCTTTCTTTCTTGAACAGTTAAATTAAAAATAACCTACTTATAGCATTTACCTAGTATTTAATCTCAGAGTCTATATTTGAAAACACACGCACACATAAACACAGAAAATAACCACTTAAGACACAATTTACTTATTCCAAATTTATTACAGTATGAATTTCTTAATATCATTCTACACATAGAGATTACTACTGAAAATCATAAGTTTTATTAGAAGTCTCACTAATAGCTCACTCATTCATGCTTCATATTTTATGTATTCATTTTTCCTTAACCATTATGATACATTAGTCACTAGTTTCTGTTGATATTTACTTTAAAATAATTCTAAAATTATCTCTGCATTCAATCTCTATAACCTTGTTTGTTATTAAGTTTACACAGTTTTATTTTTGGAAAAACTATGTTTGTATGACTTATATTATACCAAAATTAAATTTTCAAGGAAATTTTTAATATATATTTTGCAATGCTGCTGCTGCTGCTAAGTCGCTTCAGTCATGTCCAACTCTGTACGACCCCATAGATGGCAGCCCACCAGGCTCCTCCATGCCTACGATGCCCCAGGCAAGAACACTGGAGTGGGTTGCCATTTCCTTCTCCAATGCATGCATGCATGGTAAGTTGCTTCAGTCGTGTCCGACTCTGTGCGACCCCACAGATGGCAGCCCACCAGCCTCTCTATCCACAGGATTCTCTAGGCAAGAATACCGGGTGAGTTGCCGCTTCATTCTCCTTACTTTGCAATATATTAAGCAATATTTTGGGCTTCCCAGATGGTTCAGAGGTAAAGAATCCCACTGCCAATGCAGATGACATGGGTCCCTTCCCTGAGTCAGGAAGACCCTCTAGAGAAGGAAATGGCAACCCCTTTTGCCATTCCTGCCTAGGGAATCTGATGGACAGAGGAGCCTGGCAGGCTACAGTTCATGGGGTTGCAAAAGTCAGACATGACTTAATGACAAAACAACAACAAGCAAGATTTGAGTATTTTCTCTGTACGTAATGGACTTCTCTGCTGGCTCAGACAGTAAAGTGTCTGCCTGCAATGTGGGAGACCCGGGTTTGATCCATGGGTTGGGAAGATCCCCTGGAGCAGGAAATGGCACCCCACTTCATAACTCTTGCCTGGAAAATCCCATGGATGGAGAATTCTGGTAGGCTACAGTCCACAGGGTCTCAAAGAGTCAGACACGGCTGAACGACTTCACTTCACTTCACTTCTGCACATAATATTAATGAAACTCCTTTGCTATATACATCAATAATAAATGATATTTTAAGGTATTTGTATTGGTGTTTCCTAATTTAAAAAGAAGAGGGCGATCTGAACTAATATTGCATTATAAAATGGCTGGGATAAAAGTTTGTTTAAAAATTCAGATGCAGATTTTTTTTCAGGGCTCCCTGCTGGCGGTAGAATGATCTTGTAATTAGGCAAATGTAAATGAGGTAGGAAAGTGAAGCAAACTTTCAACCTACACAATGGTTATGATTCCCATGCATAGCAAACTCTAGCACTGAATTGATTCTCAAGGGCTGCTGCAGAACCACCTATGTTACATTTCTCAGTAATCTAAACAGGCCTAATTGGCCACAGAACTTGTCCTACGGAGAAAAAATGGATGAACTGAAACAAATCGACCTAAAAGCCTTTTTCCTTTTTTTTTTTTTTTCCCACAAGAAAACTACACACTCCTTAGAATGCAAGAAATTCAATAAATCAAGTTTAATGTAAAGAAAATATTGGACTCCCTAATGAGATAACTTCCCAGGATGTTCTAGTACTGGTTAAATTAAAAAAAATAATAATAAATAAAGAGAGAGAGAGAGAGAGAGAGAAAGTGTCCCCTGAAGGCCCAAAATCTTTTTTCTTTTGTTGTACAACAGTCTACTAAGGAAAGCAAGCTTTCCATCAAAAAGTCTCAAGACTTTTTATTACTTCTCCCTGTAAAATAGTTTTTAGATCTTCAACATAGCATATTAATAGTCTAGACCTTTTCCACAAAATTCTGTTGAAAGTTTTCAATATTTTCTTTAAGGTACCTAGCTTTATTCCATTCCTATTATCATGACCTTCTCTTTTCTCCAATATTACTTCTCTGTTCAAATCTTTGGAAAATTAATATTTCCCTTTAGAAGAATAATCTCTGATATGTGAAAATACTAATAGCATATTAAGAATTAGAGTAATAATGTAGTTTAATAACGTCTTTGGTAAGGGAAAGTGAGAGCTGAAGGTTTAAATATTTAAGTAAATACATTATTTATATATCTATGATTAAAATAAAATAATGCAAAATAAGACCAAAATTAACATTTGCTACATATTTTATAATTAATTATAATTAATTTACCATTAGTCACCTTGTGATGACTGTAGGGTAAAGATGCTTTGGTTCTCTAAAATGTGGGAATGACAAATCATGTCTATATTCTGAAAGAACTGTACCTTTCCTTTAAAAGCAACATGAAATATGATCTATTATTATTTTTGATATATATTTATATCAAATCACTCAAGACTTCTTTGAAGTCTATATTCATACTTTGTTTTTACGTCTTTTGAGAGTATAATCCTTCAGTCAAGCATTATATTATTTACTCCCATTATAAGACTGGGCAATCCACTCCTCAGTTTTTAGCCAAAGAAAATGTTAGAAACATATGTCCACATAAAGATCTGTACATAAATATTAGCAGCTATATTTGTAGTAGTCCAACACTGCAATCAACTGAGATTGTTATCAAAGGATGAAGTTACACCAAATACCAGATCTGTAGACATCCAAGGGTAGCATGTTAAGCTTTATCACCTTATTTTCTTCAAAGCACTTATGTCACTCTCTGAGATTAACTTATTTTGTAATTTTCTGAGTTCACTGAGAGAATATGAGTTAGTTAGAATTTGTACCTGGTTGCAATTTTTTAACTTATTTTTTAATTGAAGGATAATTGCTTTACAGAATTTTGTTGTTTGCTGTCAAAAATCAATAAGAATCAGCTATAGGTACACTTCTCTGGAAAACCTCACTTCCATCCTCCTAGCTTGTTAAAGAGCCCCAGTTTGAGTTTGCTGAGTCATACAGCAAATTCCCATTGGCTATCTACTTTACATATGGTAATGTGCCATTACATACGTTAATGATCCATTACATATGGTAATGTAAGTTTCCATGGTGCTCTCTCCATACCTCTCCCTCCTCCCCTCCCACCATGTCCAGAGGTCTGTTCTCCATGTCTTGTTGCATTTTTCTTTTCATGTGCCTAGAAAAGTACTTGACACATAGTAGTTTTGCAAAAATTATTTTTGAGTGCATGTACAAATGCTTCATAGCTATAATTATGTTTGATGATTATTTTGTTGTTTTTCTTTGTAAAGGAAGAGAATTGTGTTGTAAGCAGCTATGTTTCCTGGAAAGAATCTTTTTTTGCTAAGTAAAACCATATTTTGAAGGGAATTAAATTAATCTCAAGATAGTTTCAGTGCTTTAACAAAGTTTCATTATAGGATTTGTTAAAAATTGGCTCTTGTAGGCATTACCTTTGTTAATATTTTTGTTTTCCACTCATTATTATATTAGTAACTTCAAAAAGCTAAGGTTTTTAAGAAAATAGTGTTCTGTTCAAGGCTGAATATATAATGAATAAAGTATAATATAGTTAATTATATGGCAAGAAATCTGTTTTTTGACAAGAATTAGTTATAGCTTAAATACCAGTTTTGGAATACTATATGTATTAAAATTACAACATTTGGAATTATAATCATATTTACCAATGTAATCATATTTACAAATGGGGACTATAGAGTTCATGTACACTTGTGGCTGATTCATGTCAATGTATAGCAAAACAAATACAATATTGTAAAGCAAAACAAACTAAAAAATAAAAATTAATTATAAAGAAAAAAATCATCAAAAAAAGAAATTAGTTATACATTTTTTGGCTAATTTCTACATACAATTTGGAAATTACAATTGCTTTTATTTTAAAATGTCAATAGATAAGATTTTGAGCTCAATGAAATGAATGAAGTCGCTCAGTTGTGTCCGACTCTTTGTGACCCCATGGATCCCATCAGGCTCCTCCGTCCATGAGATTTTCCAGGCAAGAGTGCTGGAGTGGATTGCCATTTCCTTCTACAGGGGATCTTCCTGACCCAGGAATTGAACCCATGTCTCCCGCATTGCAGGCAGACGCTTTACTGTCTGAGCCACCAGGGAAGCCCTTTTGAGCTCAATATATTCTAGTATAATTTAAATAGCATGCTGAAAGTGAAAGTTTTTCAGTTGTGTCCTACTCTTCGTAATCCCATGGACTATAGCCCACCAGGCTCCTCTGTCTCTGGAATTCTCCAGGCAAGAATGCTGGAGTGGGTTGCCATTCCCTTCTCTAAGAGACCTTCTGGACGCAAGGATCAAGCTCATGTCTCTCACATTGCAGGCAGATTCTTTACCATCTGAACCACCAGGGAAGCCCAAATAGCATGCTAGATATAAGGTAATTAACAGATCAACTTCATAATTTTCTTGACATAATGCCTCATTATGTAAACCCACAGTGGTATATGGAATTTTATTTTTCAACTGCATTTTAATCTTCTATCAACAATACTTGGAATCCTGTGAACTTTATGGCAGATGCTAATACATGTTTTAAAATTTCTTTAAGCAAGAAATATACCTAACAGGCAAGCTACAGTCCTTGGGATCACAAAAGAGTTGGACAAAACTCAGAGACTAAAGAGCAGCAGCCTTTATGCTAACATTATTTTTCCTGTTGTCTTCATACTTCTTATGGATGATTCAGAAAGTGATGCAATTTTATATCTGTTGCTGCCTTAGACAAATACTTTCTATTTACATGAATTTAAAAGAATATACTTTTGTAATTCTCTCATATTTTCTGTAAAGTACAGAAGGTCTTCACAAGATAAAAATAACAGGATTTAATTATGGTACTGGTTTATTTTATCTTTCCAGCTCTTAATTTCTATACATTCCTCATTTAGAATTAGAATTAGAATCATTGTTATTATTTGTTTATAGTTAAATCCAACAGATTCTTGGAAAACTATCCCATTTCTAATATAACACTTTTCTATTTCCTCCTGGAGTGAGTGATCTCATTGTTTTAAAAAGAAAACAATGCTGTTGTCAGTGAGGCAGCATACAATGTGCTTCTTATCCTTACAATATTTTACTAAATATTGTTTAAGAAATTGTCACCATTATAAAAGTCTAGCTTTAAAATCTACTTGTTATTTATAATCCCCTCTATCAAAAGCAGTTCCTCTTTCCTATAATTCTACTCTAGGTCCAGATATAATTTTCACAGTTCTGTATGAACTGAATTCCTTAGTATATACTTAAATTTAAGCTTTTCAAAATATATTTTAGGAATCTATGTTTACCTTTGTTCCTCAAAAGTGATATAGAAACAACTCAGAGACATCTGAAAAACATTGATTCTGAGGTACTTTCTCAGATCAATACCAAGGGCTGATTCTTGTTCATGTTTGGCAGAAACCAATACAATCCTGTAAAGCAATTATTTTTCAATTAAAAAAATAAATTTAAAATTTAGAAAACAAAACAAAACAATAAATATCTGGTAGTGTGTTTCAGCATTATTAGTTTTTAAACTCCGCAGGTAGTTTTGATGTGATCCCAGTCCTGAGAATCATTGACACTGTAACATATTAACCAGCATTAACATGCATTGGGAAAACATAGATGCTTTGATAAAATTTCAGATTTTGGTTTAGCAGGTCTAGGGTTGGTATGCTAAATTTTGCATTATTCTAATCAGTTCTTAGAGAAGGCAATGGCACCCCACTCCAGTACTCTTGCCTGGAAAATCCCATGGATGGAGGAGCCTGGTCGGCTGCAGTCCATGGGGTTGCTAAGAGTCAGACACCACTGAGTGACTTCACTTTCACTTTTCACTTTCATGTGTTGGAGAAGGAAATGGCAACCCACTCCAGTGTTCTTGCCTGGAGAATCCCAGAGACAGGGGAGCCTGGTGGGCTGCCGTCTATGGGGCCGCACAGAGTCTGACATGACTGAAGTGACTAAGCAGTAATCAGTTCTTGGGTGATGCTGCTGTTGCTGGTCCATGAACCTTACTTTATGTAGCATGGAAACAGAGATGATTGCTGAGAAGGAGGGTAGCTTCTAATCTTTATGTAATTAGAGGAAGTAAAGAAAGGAAAAAAAATAACAATAACAAAAAAGCAAAGGAAGCAGGAGCAGGCAGAGACAGGAACAATCTTTAATGAAAATTCATCAGTGTTAGTATTTGTATGTACCAACTTTATTTAATGCGTGCCTAATATGTATGGAAATTAATTATGTCCTGATAAGCCTTCACTATATTTTAAAATGTGTACAATAAAGCTATTGAAAAATAGGTTGTGTTTTCAAGGACTTCTGCTCATATCCATTATATACATTGATTTCTTTGTAGAAGAGTGTAAAAAAAAAAAAAACAAAGAGCAAAGAAACCTTTGTTTACCTTTACACTGAGTTACCTGGTTGCTCATACTCCCTGCTTTCTCTGCCCAGCTTTTTCTGGTGTCAGAGCAGAGCCTTCTTCAGCAGGGCAGCTGGTGGGTACTGCGTGTATAGCTCCCAAGAGAATGAGCAGGTGAGGAGGTTGAATAGTGGATGGTTAGCTGGCAAAAGGAACGGGCAGTTCTTGGCTCAGATTCAGAAATTATTTGAATGTAGGCACTTCTTCTGTCAACATGCTTTGGTGGAAATGGTTGCCACCTGTCCCTATTCCCAGGGGCTAATTTTCCTGCTGCCTAGTCAGCTTATAGTTCAAGAGGCTGTTAATTTTGCAATCCTAAGAATCTGGAGGCATGCCCCAGCTGCCCAGATGGTGGCTTTGGGACATCAGGTACAGTACATTTAGACAGGCAGAGTCCTGTGCTTAGCATTCAGGACTCGGATATTGTTTGGTGACAGCTGCCCAGATATAATGAGAATCAGTACATCCCATAAACACCTGAAAAAGTTTGTACATAGAAATGTCAAGTCACATTTAGTTTTAAACAGAATAGCACATTACTCTTCAGTAAAAATAACAACCATTTCCTATGGTAAAAAGTGGAATAGATAAAGTATGTGAAGAGAAAATGTCAGAATTATAATAAGAGGATATACAATTTATTTTCCTATTTTATATTATTGTTTCATATACCTGTCCCTATACTTATATAGTTACATAGATGTATGGATATAATTTGATTATAAAGCTATTTGTGAATTTAAATTTATATTAATTATATTGATATTATCCCCTTCTCCAGAGGATCTTCTTGACACAGGAATCAAATCTGGGTCTCCTGCATTGCAGGCAGATTCTTTCCTGTCTGAGTCATCAGGTAACCCCATATTAATAGTAGATAACATATCAGTTCAGTTCAGTTCAGTCGTGCAGTCGTGTCCGACTCTTTGCGACCCCATGAATCGCAGCACGCCAGGCCTCCCTGTCCATCACCAACTCCTGGACTATATTATAGTGAAACAGTGAGAGACTTTATTTTTTTGGACTTCAAAATCACTGCAGATGGTGACTGCAGAGATGAAATTAAAGGACACTTGCTCCTTGGAAGAAGAGCTATGAAAAACCTAGACAGCATATTAAAAAGCAGAGATATTACTTTTCCAACAAAGGTCCATCTAGTCAAAGCTATGTTTTTTTCCAGTATTCATGTATGGATGTGAGAATTGGACTCTAAAAAAAGCTGAGCACCCAAGAATTGATGCTTTTGATTTATGGTGTTGGAGAAGACTCTTGAGAGTCTCTTGGACTGCAAGGAGATCCAATCAGTCCATCCTAAAGGAAATCAGTCCGAATATTCATTGGAAGGACTGATTATGCAGCTGAAGCTCCAATGCTTTGACCACCTGATGTGACGAACTGACTCATTGGAAAAGATCCTGGTGCTGGGAAAGATTGAAGGCAGCTAGGGAAGGGAATGACAGAGGATGAGATGGTTGGATGGCATCACCAACTTGATGGACATGAGTTTGAATAATCTCCGGGAATTGGTGATGGACAAGGAAGCCTGGCATGTTGCAGTCCATGGGGTCACAAAGACTCGGACACAACTGAGTGACTGAACTGAACTGATATCATTATTTTATAATAGCTACATTGTCTATTATACTTTTATCAATATTCATTTATAGAACTTATGAATAAATAATTCATCTCTTTCACCTATATATAAGACAGAATTCTTAGCAACTACTGAAGAGGAAGTATTTAGAATATTGTAAAGAAAATCATTAACATATGTAAGTATTAAAGGTCTCAAGAAAGAGACTTTGTCCTACAAAACTTCTAGTCATTATTCCCAAGAACTCTACCTCACCCTCTGGTCCCAGTGTATTCTTCCTGATCTGATCAAGTACTTTTAAAGTTAAAAGGAGACAAAATAACTGTGTCTGGCAGGACTCACAGCGATGTAAGCTTTTCTATCATAAGAGTCCCTGTCTTTTGGCACTCATTTTATTCATGTGTACACAAAAGGCAAGGTCCTGCCATTACCTGTTCTGATTTTAACATAATGTAGAGAAAACAACTTCTGAGGCTCTGGAGACTTTGCCAGAATCTAATGGCACCAACAATGTGCTTAACAGTTGGAAAACACAAAACTATTAGTGTTACCCCCAAATATCCATTCCAGTAATCCATTCCAGATATTCTTATGTGGGAACAGTCAAATAACACAATTATGTGATTCAACAGATTTTTTTTTTATCTTTGACTTAAGGCAGAAATTTGGGATAATGAATGGAAATTTAAAAGGAGAGGGATAAGAAAGGAGAAGAAAAAAAGAAACAAAGAGGTATAACAAAATGTAAATAAAAGTGAATATAGAGGGGAAATGATGAGAAAGGAGACTTTTTTATTATTTCCATAATGTTACAGGAGGTTAAGAAATATCCTATAACTTAAGCTATACTTAAATTTATACTTTTAGAAACTTACAGATGTTCTGGCTTGACAAGTTTTCTTATCAGTGATTAGACTACAAGAAAATTCATAGAAAATCCAGTTTAGATCAGATAATGTGAGAAGGTATGAATATTTGCAAGCCTGGTGCTTAGTGTAGAGGAAAATCTTGGCATAGCCCAATAATAAAAAACCTGAGTGACATGCATAAATTCACTATCAACCTCAACACTGAACTTTACTTTCCAAAAGAGAACTGGTTAGAAACATAACAAGGTATATATTTGACATGGACAGATGACTATTTTAACAAATATTTATACCATGATTTGCTGTTTTGGTTGTTCTAAAACATATTATCATTATATAGACAACATGGAATACAGTTAGTATAGAAATAATCTTCAGTTAAGAACGGCATTGTATACTTTGTATCATATTAGAGATTTTAAAGCACTTGATATCTTAATTATCTTCTGTATTTAAGTCTCCACTGTATCTTTTCATTGAAAAGTCATTATAGCAGATTGAATAAGGAATAGACAACCATCCAAATTCTTATAGCAATTAAATTGTAAAACAACATAAAATTGTTGTAAGAGGCAATACTGCTAAAAGTATTTTGATATGGCTAATTTACATGTTATATACTCAGTGATTTCATTTATTTTTTTAAACTTTTTATTTTGTATTGAGGAATAGGCGATTAACAATGTTGTGATATTTTCAGGTGAACAAGCAAAGGGACTCAGCCACATGTGTACATGTAGTATTCACCAATTTTAAGTTTACATGTTCTTCAGGTGAATGGAGGTTAATCTTCTCTACAATCAAAACTTTCTAATTTTCAGTTCCAGTTGTCACTCAGTCATGCAAGACTCTTTGCAACCTCATGGACTGCAGCACAGCAGGCTTCCCTGACCTTCATCAATTCCTAAGCTTGTTCACATTCATGTCCATCGAATTGGTGATTTTATCCAGCCATCTCATCCTCTGTCGTCCCCTTCTCCTCCTGCCTTCAATCTTTCTGAGCATGAGGGTCTTTTCCAATGAGTCGGCTCTTCCCATCAGGTATCCAAAGTATTAGAGATTCAGCATCAGTCCTTTCAATGAATGCTGCTACTGCTGCTGCTAAGTCGCTTCAGTCGTGTCCGACTCTATGCGACCCCATCGACGGCAGCCCACCAGGCTCCCCCGTCCCTGGGATTCTCCAGGCAAGAATACTGGAGTGGGTTGCCATTTCCTTCTCCAATGCATGAAAGTGAAAAGTGAAAATGAAGTCACTCAGTCGTGTCTGACTAGTAGCGACCCCATGGTTTGCAGCCCACCAGACTCCTCTGTCCATGGGATTTTCAAGGCAAGAGTACTGGAGTGGGGTGCCATTGCCTTCTCCTTTCAATGAATATTCAGGACTTATTTCCTTTAGGATACTGGTTTGATCTCCTTACAGTCCAAGGGACTGTCAGGAATCTTTTCCAACACCACTGGTCAAAAGCATCAATTCTTCAGTGCTCAGCTTTCCTTATGGTCCAACTCTCACATCCTTACATGACTACTGGAAAAAAATAGCTTAGACTAGAAAGACCTTTGATGGTAAAGTAGTGTCTTTGCTTTCTAATATGCTGTTTAGGTTGGTCATACCTTTTCTGCCAGGGAGTAAGTGACTTCAATTTCATGGCTGCAGTCACCATCTGCAGTGATTTTGGAGTCCAAAGAAATGAAGTCTCTCACTGTTTCCTTTGTTCCCCCATCTATTTGCCATGAAGTGATGGGACTGGATACCATGATCTTAGTTTTCTTAACGTTCAGTTTTAAGCCAAATTTTCACTCTCCTCTTTCACTTTCATCATGAGGATCTTTAGTTTTTCTTCACTTTCTGCCATAAGGGAGGTGTCATTTGCCTATCTGAGGTTATTGATATTTCTCCCAGCAAACTTGATTCCAGCTTATGCTTCATCAGCCCAACATTTCAAGTGATGTACTCTGCATATAAGTTAAATAAGCAGGGTGACAATATACAGCCTTGAAGTATCCCTTTCCCTATTTGGAAACAGTCTGTTACTCCATGTCTAGTTATAACTGCTGCTACTTGACTTGCATACAGATTTCTCAGGAGGCAGCTAAGGTTGTCTGGTAATCCCATCTTTTTATATATTTTCCACAGTTTGTTGTGATCCACATAGCCAAAGGCTTTGGCATAGTCAATAAAGCAAAAATAGATGTTTTTCTGGAATGCTCTTGCTTTTCTGAGCATCCAATAGATGTTGGCAATTTGATCTCTCATTCCTCTGCCTTTTCTAAATCCAGCTTGAACACCTGGAAGTTCACGGTTCACATACTGTTGAAGTCTGGCTTGGAGAATTTTGAGCATTACTTTGCTAGTATGTGAGATGAGTACAACTGTGCAGTAGCTTGAACATTCTTTGGTATTGGGTTTTTCTTTGGGATGGAATGAAAACTGACCTTTTCCAGTCCTGTGGCCATTGCTGAGTTTTCCAACTTTGCTGGCACATTGAGTGCAGCACTTTCGCATCATCTTTCAGGATTTGAAATAGCTCAACTGGAAGTCCATCACTTCCACTAGCTTTGTTTGTAGTGGTGCTTCCTAGGGCCCACTTATTTCACATTCTAGGATGTCTCATTCTAGATGACTGATCACACCATCATGGTTATACATTCTGTTTTAAAATCAGCCAGTGTGAAAATCTGGGGAGAGTTAAATTTTATGAAATTTTGAAAATTTTATGAAAACTTGAAAACAATGTGCTCCTGATAATCTCATTCTATTTGGAAAGGGAAATTTTTCAAGTTAGAAAAGCAATGGAAATGGTGGTGGTGCAGTGTTCAGAGATCAGAAAGATAAGCAAAAAGAAGATGCTTAAACAGAAATGTGTTAAAAATAGTCAGTTGAAAAAATATTACTACTACTTGACAGAGACATTAAACAACAGTTATATTTATCTAACTCTCCACAGATCCTCCAAAATGATCATTTCATCATGATCAAGTAAATTATATGACTATCAAGAAGTTGTCTGTTTCTCAAGGCTTTTCATTATTTTGACTCCAGGTTTTTAACTTGCCTTGCGTTCCTTAAAATCTCTGCTTATAACATCTTTAATATCTTTATCTCAACTTGAATATAGCTATATAGAAATCTGAATCTTATTTCACAACACTTCTGTTTTCTGGAATATTTATCTCTGCCATGACTCTTTTTCTAAAATTTCTAGATACATTCAATTCTAAAGCAAGATGCAATATGTCATTGTATAAGGAAAACACACTCACAAGGGTCAGCAAGACTATTCTTTTCTAAAAAAAACTTTGTTGGCATATAGTTGACTTAAAATGTTAGTTTCAGATACAAAACAAAGTGAATCAGTTATATATATATATACACACACACATATGTGTATAAATATATGTATATGTATATAGACACACACACGCACACATATATATATACACACATTTTATGATTATTTTCTCATATAGAATATTGAGTAGCATTCTGTATGTTATACAGTAGGTCCTTATTTGTTATCTATTTAATAGTGTATATATTAAAATAATTTTCCTAATTTGTTAACTTCCCTCCATGTTACACATTGGTAACTATAAATTTGATTTAGAGATCTGTGAACCAGTTCCTGATTTGTAAATAAGTCCGTTTGCATCACATTTCACATATAAGTGATATCATGTAATATTTGTCTTTCTCTGTCCAACTTATTTCACTCAGTATGGTAGTTTCTAAGTCCATCCACATTGCAGAAAATGGCATTATTTCATTTTTTTTAAGCTGAGTAAAATTCCTCTGTATATATGTACCACATCTTCTTTATCCATTTCTCTGGTGATGAATATTTAAGTTGCTTCCATGTCTTTGTTATCGTAAATAGTGCTGCCCTGAACAGTGGGGTGCACATTTAAATTTTTTTTTCAAGATATAAACCTAGGAGTGGGATTGCAGACCATACACTAGTTCTGTTTTTAGATTTTAAGGCATCTCCGTACTATTCTCCATAATGGTTGTATCAATTTACATTCCCACCAACAATGTAGGAGGGTCCCCTTTCCCCACACCCTCTCCAGCCTTTATTGTTTGTAAATTGATGATGGCCATTCTGACTGGTGTGAGGTGAGACCTGATTGCAGTTTTGATTTGCATTTCTTTATAACTAGTGATGGTAGTGCTTCCTTTCACTTGCTTTTGGGCCATCTGTATGTCTTCTTTGGATAAATATCTGTTTAGATCTTCTGCCTTTTTTTTTGATATTGACCTTCATGAGCTGTTTGTATATTTTAGAGATCAATCCCTTGACAGTTTCATTGTTTGTAAATATTTTCTTTCATTCTGAAGGTTGTCTTTTTGTTTTGTTTATGGTTTCCTTTCCTGTGCAAAAGCTTTTAAGTTTTCTTAGGGCCCATATTTGTTATTATGTTCATTACTTTCAGTGGTAAATCAAAAAACTACTGCTATAATTTATGTCAGAGAGTATTCTACCTATGTTTTTCACTGAGAGTTTTAAGGTATTAATCCTCACATTTAGATTTTAATTCATTTTGAGTTTATTTTCTGTATGGTGTTAGGGACTGTTTAATTTTATTCTTTTATATGTAGGGGTCCAGTTTTCCCTGCACCGTTTACTTAGGAGATGGACTTTTTCACCATGGTATATTCTTGCCTCCTTTGCCGTGGATTATTGACCGCAGATATGTGGGTTTATCTCTTGAGTTTCTGTCCTGTTCCGCTGATGTGTATTTCTGTTTTTGTGCCAGTACCATGCTATTTTGATGACTGTAGCTTCTTTGTACAGTGTGGTGTCAGACAGCTAGATTCCTCTGGCTTTGTTTTACTTTCTCAAGATTGCTTGGACTACTCAGGGTCTTTTGTATTTCTAAACAAATTGTGAAATTTTTGTCCTATTTCTGTGTAAAACATCATTGATAATTGGATAGCGATTGCATTGAATCTACAGATTTCCTTGGGTAGTATTGTCATTTTGACAATGCTGATTTTGCAATCTGAGATTATGATATATCTCTACATCTCTGTCATCTTCAATTTCTTTCATCAGCATCTTATAGTTTTCAAAGTACAGGTGGTTTGCCTCCTTCAGTAGGTTTATTCCTAGGTATTTAATTCTTTTTGATGCAATGGTAAATGGAATTATTTCCTTAATATCTTGATCTTTCTGGTTGTAAGGGAAGGGAGTTACAGAAGGCAAGGTTCAGAAAAAGAATGAGACTGGCACTTTACAGGAACAGATTATTTTTGATGAGGTGAGAAGGGGCAACAGTCAGATTAGTGGGCTGCTGCGCTAAGTCAAGAAGAGAGTAGGTATATATAGAAAACATATCCATGCATTGTTTTGAGGAGATCTGTTTTTCCTCATGATTATTTTTGATTAGTTAGCTTTCAACAACTGGGATAAGGAATTCCTGAGACCACCAGAGTAATCAGTCTTAATGTCCATTCCTTTCTTTGGGGAGAAAGTTCTTTATTCTGTATGGAATGGTGGGGAGGACCTGGAGTGGAGTTTTAACTCCAAACTATTTTGAGCCATGTAGCTTTCCTTCACTGGTAGTGTATAGAAATGAAAGAAATTTCTATGTGTTAATTCTGTATCCTGCAAATTTATCAAATTTATTGATGAATTTTAGTAATTTTCTGATAGCATCTTTAGGATTTTCTATGCATAGTATCATGCCATCTGCAAACAGTAAAAGCTTTACTTATTTTTTTCCTATTTGGATTCTTTTTTATTTCTTTTTCAGCTCTCACCACTTTTATTCAGCATAGCTTTGGAAGTCCTAGCCAAGGCAATCAGAAAATAAAAAGAAATAAAAGGAATTCAAATTGGAAATGAAGAAGTAATACTACTCTTATTTTAATTTTTCCCCTTTATCTATGAGATCTCTTTGAATGTTACACTCCTGTAGTGGAATTGTAACTAAAGCAGAGTGTAGCACAGAATATGCTTAATAGTTATAACTTGCTATAAATGAATTATATAGAGAAAATCATCCTATCACCAACTTATCTAATTTCAGTTAAATTTCATACTTTACTATAAATATTGTTTGATTCTTTTTAAAATCCTGTTGGTGCTTCAGAGATCACTATAGGGAATGTATATGCTATAATTTGATAGGATATTTAAATATAATTTCATTTATATATGAGGGCAATGAATACTCAAAAAGAAAAATGATTACTGGAAATTCTTCTAATTAGCTATATAAATTTAAATTTATAAAATATATAAATTTATAAAATCTATAAATATAAATTTCTCTGAATTTATATCCTACTTTTATCATTCTTATATTTTTGTGAAACATTCTACAAGGGAAAAAGGATTCAAAACAAATTATAGAATTTCTAAGGAGGTTAACATTTTTCTTTTTACAAAACATTTTTCATTTTTTATAATGCTCATAACATTAATACATCAAACAAGCTTTTAATAAACTTATCTGGAATCCTGGAAAAACAACTTAAACCTCATATGATTTATAGCTTGAGGCCCAGAAAATATGTCACAACTATTCTACTAGAAAGTACAAACAGATACTATGAACCACAAATTTTATTTACAAGGAAGGTGGATTTATTCATGGATATTAAGATGATCACACTAGAAGAAAAAATAATGGACACAATATCATAATTGTGATGACTTTTCAGAGATATATCAGAAATAGTTTCATTCAAATCAAGCTGAAAAAATTACTAAGTAATCAATAATTTTTGTATCTTATTACATAATTTTAGTATTAGTAAATCTCACTACTAAGAAAGACTCCAATTCCATTTCCATAAGTTATAAAACTTCCATTCCTTTCCGAGAATTCTCTAAGATAGTGTGTGTAGGGATTGCTTATGCTCTCATGATTATCTTGGATTCTGTGCTCTTACTTTCATGTGTTTAGTTTATAGCTCATCTCATCGTCCAGGTAATGCTATCCATTTCTTGCCTATCACTTTTGCCAAAAAAAGAAAAAAAAGTGGTACTCAGACTGTTTAGTAACTAATAAAAAGCAAACAAACAATCAAATAACAAAATACCCATCAATTCTTTGTGTTCCATATCACAGGCTTTTGCTGTAGTGGAAAGTGGTCAATCCTCCAACTTCAGTGGTTTATAAAAATACAGTTATTTTTACTTCATGCTGAATGCCCATCTCAGGTTAGCTACAGCTCTATTCAACACCCTCTTTTTTTTCCCAGACACAAGCTGCCAGAATAGCTCCTATCAAGAATATTTCAAAAGGCAGAAGGGAAAAGAGCTGAGTGAAGCACATCTTGGTTTGTGTAACTTCTAGGTAGAAATGATTCATTATTTTGCTCATATTGCATTGTCCAAAGCAAACCCTGTCAGCTGTTCACACCTGAGTTCAACAAGGTTGGAAAATATGATCCTCCTGTATGGAAGGGCACTGAATAATTGAGAACAAGTAATCCACACTTCACTGAGGAAGGGTACTAGGGGGAAGCTATCTTAACAAGCAAATAATTTAGCTACTCCGCATTATGTTTCAAACTCTCCTCCTATTATTGGGTTCTCTATTTCTTCCCATTCAAGTTCTCTTTTCATTCTATCCTTACTAAATTTCCCTCAAGGAAATGTAGCATTTTCTCCTCAATTATTCAATAGAATATGTGTAAACTATTTAGTGAGAGTAGTTCTATGCTTAGTTGAGTACATGGGATTTTCTGCTTACTGTCAAAAATTATATATATAGGAAGAAATGCAAGAATATAATTGCAAAGGAATTTTATTATTGTCCAAAGGAAGAAATGCAAATATATTTGAATATCTGTATATCTCTACTTTAATTCTACTAAAATTGACACTTTAAAAAATGATCATTTTTTTATTTTTTTTTAATTTTTATTTTTACTTTATTTTACTTTACATTACTGTATTGGTTTTGCCATACATTGACATGAATCCATCTCGGGTGTACATGAGTTCCCAGCCCTGAACCACCCCCCCACCTCCCACCCCATATCAACTCTCTGGAATGATATAAAAATATATATGATTATATAAATATATATGTGGTAATTCTAAATTGTTAGCCATTTTTAAATGTTTAAGATGTTCCTGACTTCAACATCACACATATGTAAAATCTTAAAATATAATTTTTCATGTAAATTGGTTTGTTTTCACCTTTTTAATAATTGCATGATGACTGGTTGATTTGGTTGATCTTGCTGCTGCTGCTAAGTCACTTCAGTCGTGTCCGACTCTGTGTGACCCCATAGACGGCAGCCAACAGGCTCCCCTGTCCCTGGGATTCTCCAGGCAAGAGCACTGGAGTGGGTTGCCATTTCCTTCTCCAATGCATGAAAGTGAAAAGTGAAAGTGAAGTCGCTGAGTCGTGTCCGACCCTCAGCGACCCCATGGACTGCAGCCTTCCAGGCTCCTCCGTCCATGGGATTTTCCAGGCAGGAGTACTGGAGTGGGGTGGTTGATCTTAGCACTTATATATTCTACAGCTAAGTAAATAACACGGAATATGATATGTATTATTTGACATGGGCTAAAAGGAATATTGGAGAACTAATAAGGAAAACTTTAGCACTAGTAACACCTTCAGAGTCATAGAGCAATAGTAATATTTCCAGTTTAAATCCTACATATGTTTTACGTTTACAAAAAATGCAAAGAAAGAATACAAAAACCAGTCCCCAAAATTTGTTCTTTCTTTGATTATTTGCATTATCAAAATTCTGAACTATGTTGACATCAATCATTTATGTGAGTCCTTCATCAAAAAGATCTTCTAAACGGAGGGCAAGAATCTATATCAATATATCCATATGTATGTGTGGAGGTTCATATGTGTTTATATGTATCCATATCTACCTATCAATATCTGTATCTCTCTATCTCTACATCCATATCTGTTTAAATCTGGGGAAAAAAAAAACAAAACCAAAATCAGAACTGCAGTCATGGCAAATATGAAGTCAAAATTAATGGGCAAAATATTTTTATACTTCAATCCATGTCAAATCGGGGGGGAAATGCATCTGCAAATAATTGATTGACAGTTTCTGTTTAAATTTTTATTACAAGGCCAGCTCTTTTGTTGACTTCTTTCTGAATGCTGGGGTTTATTTATGCTGCACAGCACTCTATGATGAATGCAAAAGTGAAATGCCTGGGGGAAATCAACTGTCAAACTGAATTCAGACATTATAGTTTCTATGATGTCAAAAACGTCAGGACTGTCACACCCAGACACTTGTAAGTTTGCAAAACATGCTTTTGCTGCTTTTTCTTCTTAGGTGTTAACAGTTTTCAAATGCTGAGGTACACACACAGTACCCTCTCAGCTGTACTAGTTTTGTATGCAGTGGGGTTGGGGGAAGTGATTAAGCCCATTGGATTTTGTGTGTTGTATGTTTACTTGTATCCACAGCGCAGTAATGGAAGAAAATCACAAAGAACAAGGATTTTATATCACCTTCAAACATTTTCCTGCTGTGCATTCTCCTTCCCAGTACACAGCACAGGGGGATGAACTCCCAGGTTTCCCAAAAGCATTTTGCAGATTTATTGTTGTTTTAAACAATATTTTAAGAAGAAAGTACTTAAAGTTCTGGATGCTATCTAGATGAAAATATAAGCAAAATATACACAGAGACAAGAAAAACAAAAGATCTAATCATACTGAAATTGAACTTTTATTCATCAGTTTGGACAGAATGGTTTTTCTGCTTTCTACTTGTTGTTTTCAACATTTGTGAAGAAGCAACCAAATGCACATCCTATAATCTTACTTATTTATAAATATATGCATATAAACATCTTAGATTATACCTAGCATGAGCATGTGCTGTGCCGTCCTCAGCCTCTCAGTCATGTCCAACCCTATGGACTGTAGCCTGCCAGGCTCCTCTGTCCACGGGACTTTCCAGGTAAGAATACTGGAGTGGGGTGCCATTTCCTACTCCAGGGGATCTTCCCAATCCAGGGATTGAACTCAGGTCTCCTGTATTGCAGGCGGATTCTTTACCAGCTGAGCTACTAGGGAAGCCCAACATAAGTATATATATGCATAATATTACTGTCTATCTATCTATCTATTTATATTTGTTAGGCATTCATCAAATCTCTCCTCTAAGTGACCTGGTAAGGATTCTTAACATAAGTCAATTTTATTATAACTTAAAACGGGTTTCCTTCACCTCTAAATAGGCATTTTTGCCAGGACAACAAAGCTCAGTTTCCCCAAATGGTGTCTGTGCAAAAAAGATGAATTAATAAACAACATTTTAAATATAGATCCTATAAAATAAGCTTTGCAACAATATTGCTTCCCATACGGGTTTTCTGTTTGTGGTACTGTTTAAGATGGGTGACCAAAATGGTTTTAAAATTATGAATTAAAGACACTATCATAAGTTAGGCTTATATAATTGTCAGGTTTCTAGTTTCTGCCATCCAGTTTCTACTAACACACATTCCTTCTTTTCCTTTTACTCAGAGATCTGTCTTCTGTCTCATCCAACCATCTTTTCATCCATCCATCCCTTACGATTATTTGGTTACATCAGTGTTTTATTTGTCATCTTCTGCTAACTGCGGAGCAATCCCTCCCCTCTCCATCCAGGAATATATAGGTGCTTATGAATGACACTCAGGCACCAAGATGCAAAATAAAGTTATTACTCACATAGAAAATAGCAAAAAAGATTACCCAAAGAGAAGGGCTCAGATTTAGGCAGGTGTGGAACAAGATGAGGAATACAGAATGAGCAGAGTGGTAGAGTCAGAGGAGACAAATGATTTTGCATTTTTAATTGTGTTCAGGGTAGATCATGGTTTGGAGTGATCTGGGTCTCATGTGGTTTGAAATTTCAAGGGATCCCAAGGAGAGAAAGAAAAACGGGCTTCCTTTCATATTGCACAGATGTGGGGCAAAGAACAAAGGTGAATTTGAGGGCTTGAAAACTCTCAGAGGCCAAGTATTGATAATGGAGTCTCTTTCTTTAATACAAGTGACACTTTGATTGCTGTTCCATGATGCTAGGATTGATCTTGCCCCTATACCCAATCGGAATAATCTCATTACTCTTTTTAGATCCCTTTCTGATATAGGAAAGTCAGTCCGTCCCAAGTCAGTCACTTATTGCTCTGGTTTTGGTCTGATTGAGTAGTCATTATGGGAAATGTAAACTGTTTACTTTTCAATCCATTTTAGGCTGAGGATTCTGACTGATCCAGAAAGACACTGATTAAGGTGGTAATTGTAGCAGTTCTAATGGAATTTGGCTAGAGAAACAAGAAAGAGAAATATGCTTCATATCCTTCCACTGACCCTTCCCCCACGTCATCCTCCTCAGGTCTGGAAAATTTGATAGAAGTTCTAGAATAAACACAACTTAGTAACTAAACAACAACATATTGCAGAGAAACATTTCAGTTGTTACTGGATTAGAAAGAGAAAAGAAAGATCAAAACAATTAACCTCAAAGATTGAATATTTCTACAAAAGAAGGCTTCCCTCGTGGCTCAAATGGTAAAGAATCTGCTTGCAATACAGAAGACCTAGGTTTGATCTCTGGATCAGGAAGATCCTTTGGAGAAGAGAATGACAACCCCCTGCAATATTCTTGCCTGGAAAATTCCATGGACAGAGGAGCCTGGTGGGCTGCAGTCCATGGGGTTGCAAAGAGTCAGACATAACTGAGTGACTAACACTTTCACTTTCTTTCACTTTTAAATCATTCTTATATTTATATAGCAAATCTTCCTATTTTAAAAACATTTATCTTCCTTTACTGTGTTACCATAGCTCTATTCTTAGAGCTGGAATATTTTAGGAACATTACTTACTCATTTTGTTTAATTCTAGCTTTACAAATTAAATGTTCATTAAGACTTTTACTTTCTATATTTTTCAGAGAAAACGATATTGGTCTATATACAAGTAAGCTAATTTCTCATCATTTATTCATTAAAATACCCACTGCAGTTGAATACACTGAAATTGAAATAGGACTCTAAGGATTATTTCCATCATGTTTTACTGCTTGACCAGGAAAGCATTTGACAATGGGGTAAATAAAAATTCAATTTTCTTCTAAGTGCTATGCTCTGTTCACATGTTGGAATTTGATGTGGCAGTTAGTGGAATTTTGAATCATTTTAGTAAAGGAACACAGGGGTGTCTGTATCTTGCTCTGCTACAATAAAACTTTCTCCACATTGGCTTCTGTTGTTGTTCAGCTGCTAAGTCGTATCTGACTCTTTGTGACCTCATGGACTATAGCACATCATCCTCTTCAGTTCATGGATTTCCCAGGCAAGAATACTGGAGTGGTTGCCATTTCCTTGTCCAAGTGATCTTACTGACTCAGGGATCAATATTGGCATATTCATTGCCAACTTGAATCCTAACCTAGTTTTTCATGCAACAGGGAACAAAGAAAAAAGTGTATTTCTTAGTCTCTACAGAAGAGAGAACCTTATATGTGTATCAGGTTCTGCCAACAGAGGCACCATGAACAAACCTGAGGAACAAAATGTGAAACATTTCATAGTAGTTGTTTTCTACCAAAAGCACCCTGGGCAATTCTTTTTGTAAGAGATCTTTACACACAAAGATTAAAAGGAAAGGAAAACTTAGTGCTTCAGTGATAGATAGACCAGTGTTCAGTGCTGACTTGCCAAGCAAGGTGGGTTAACAGTCTGAGACCATACACTCCTGATTGCCAATTTAATTCATGCCAGCAGCTACATTAGACACTTTAAACAGTGATGAGCAAATCCTAAGTGGGTAGGTAGGGAGGATGACGGAGAGCCAAAAGGAAAAAGGATAAAGACTCTCTTAATGGAAGAGACATGTACTGGTCCCACGGTATGTTTAAGGGGGCATGATATTAGGATTTTCTTTTCTGTTCAGTAGATCAGAGAGGGGGATAGAAATCAACAGGCCTCCTCATTCTGCAATAACTGGTTACGCTGTAATGTCCTTTCTAGGGATCTCAAGTATTAAAAGAGGACTTGTAAAGAATAAAAAGACTCTCATTGAAAAATGGCATTAAAAATGAAAAGAAGTGCCATGAGAGAGAGTTCCTACCACAGAGAGTGCACATAAATTACGATTGGCTACACCAGTACTGAAAGGTTGGAAACTTCTGATCTGCTATATCAGTTCAAGGTGCATCAGTTTTCAAGACTGTATAGCTTGCATTTTGAGTTTTTTTAGTACATTAATTTTCATCAATTATAAAAAGTATTGTTTTCCCAAAGTTCACATTTTAATAGCTAAATTAATTGTGCTGCTGCTGTTAAGTCGCTTCAGTCGTGTCCGACTCTGTGCGACCCCATAGACGGCAGCCCATCAGGCTCCCCCATCCCCGAGATTCTCCAGGCAAGAACACTGGAGTGGGTTGCCATTTCCTTCTTCGAATTAATTGTGCAATCTAGCGTTATACAGAGAAATTTAAACAAGGCCAGTTTTGAGAGGTCTTTAATTATGCAAACATTTTAAAGCAGCATACTAGTAATAGTTTCTAGGGAATGCCTAAAATGTGAAATAAAATAAGACCAATACTACTTATAAATCTTAAAGAGATAGTAATACTAGACCACCTTCCCTGCCTTCTGAGAAACCAAACTGACTGGTTCAAAATTGGGAAAGGAGTACATCAATTATATATTGTTACCCTGCTTGTTTAACTTCTAAGCAGAGTACATCATGCAAAAAGCCAGGCTGGACTAATCGCAAGTTGGAATCAAGATTGCTGGGAGAAATATCAACAACCTCAGATATGCAGATGATACCATTCTAATAGCAGAAAGTGAAAAGGAACTAAAGAGCTTCTTAATGACAGTGAAAGAGTGAAATTTGGGCAAATGTGGAGATAGTGAAGGACAGGAGAACCTGGCATTCTGTAGTCCATGGGGTCTACACTGTAGAGTGAAAAAAGCTGCTTAAAAGTCAACATTCAAAAATATAAGATCATGGCATCTGGTCCCATCACTTCATGCCAAATAGAAGGGGGAAAAGTGGAAGCAGTGACAGAATTAATTTTCTTGGGCTCCAAAATCACTGGGGATGGTGACTGCAGCCATGAAATTAAAAGACACTTGCTCCTTTGAAGGAAAGCTATGACAAACCTAGCATATTAAAAAAGCAGAGACATAATTTTGCCAACTAGAGTTCATAGGGTTCATAATTTTGCCACTAAGCTTCATAGTTAAAATTAAATTTTTTCCAGTCGTCATGTGCAGATATGAGAGCTTGACTATAAAGGCTGAGCACCAAAGAATTGATGTTTTTGAATTGTGGTTCTGGAGAAGACTCTTGAGTGTTCCTTGGACTGTGTAAAACCAGTCAATCCTAAATGAAATCAACCTTGAATATTCACTGAAAGGACTGATGCTGAAGCTGAAGTTCTAACCCTTTGGCCACCTGATTCTAAGAGCTGACTCACTGGAAGAGACCTGATGTTGGGAAAGATTGAGGGCAGGAGGCAAAGGGGGTGGCAGAGGATGAGATATTAATAGTATCACCAACTTAATGGACATGAATTTGAGCAAACATGGAAATAGTGAAGGACAGGAGAGCCTGGCATGCTGTAGTCCATGGGGTCCAAAAGAATCAGATATGACTTAGCAAGTGAACAACAGCACCACTTAGAGATTGGAATCATTTTTTATAAGAAACTAGTAGTTTAAATTATTAATCATCAAGCATATGAAAAAAATCACAATATTTTAGAGGTTTCTTACATAGGTAATCATATTTGATATTTTAAAATAGCAGTAACTGCTGAAGACATACGTGTACATTTCCATGATGAATGTTCCAGAGAACCAATCATTTAGTCAGGTGTCATTTACACACTTAGGTTTCCTTTTCTAAGCATTTTTGTGACTATATTCTGAATAGCCTAATCAGGCCTCATGTGGGTAGATTGTATTACCATTTAGATTATATCTTTATATACTTACACAGCTGTGGACACAGTTTAAGGAAAGAGAGATGCATGAATTCAGATGTAAATATGAACACTCACATATATTCAGAGGCATTATCCTTTCCTTACGTTTTCTTAGTGAAATTTTTCAGATAAACAGAAACACATGTTCAATCCCCTGAAAGACCCTTATTCCTCTTTGTAACAGTTATCAATACTTTTTGTGTTCATTTGAATGGGTTAATCTCTAGATAGCATTTATATGCTATCAAACTAACTCAGTAGTTCAATATTAATAGTCTAGACATGATGTTTTTAATTTGGAATTTTTAGTGAATAACTTGAAGAAACTTATTTGGAAAATACTGTTAAGATTTGTTGGCAGTATCAAGCAACATTATATTTTTCTTTTTTCTAAAGAATGTAGGAAAAAATACTTTGTAAACTGTTCTGGATAAGCTGTTTGATTCTTTTCACAAGCACTGGAGAAGGAGAGGCTTTAAGTAACTCTCTACTCTCATTTCTGGTTCTTCCCAACCTTTTAATGGCACAACTAACAGATGTGGGGAAAGTGGAAACATCTATCCTTCTATCAGGACAATCACCAGCTCAGATGTGACAAAGGGAGAGTTCAGACTTCCAGACAGCAAACGGAAAATACCATACTGAATTTTAATGTCTACTATTTTTATTTTCCAGGACAATTCTAACTGCATTGTTCTTATAAGCATCATATTGACAACAGTGGCTCCAAGTTAGCTCATTGAAGCCAGGCCAGGAAGCATCCTAAATTATTAGTCACACACCTTATTCCTAGCTCCTATGAAATGGTGATATACTTTAACAGAATTTAGTTAATTATTTACTTTTTACCTTTGCATATAGTAAGTGACTTAAAAATATACTAATTTTTTTTTGTAAGGACAAAATAAGCTGATGAATACCAAGAGATTTTACAATGTATGCCTCACACAAGAGTGACCCCTTGATGAATATTATGTGCCCTTCTTCTTGTCATATTACACATAGGATAGAGACTAGAGTTTAGTCAGGTAGATATTCTTCCATAACAACTTCTAAATTCTTTACAGCTTTCCTCTCAGATTAAATCTTTGATATCCCTGGAATTGACAAGATTTCATTTTTTTTTAAACTATGGATAACTACTTGGCCCCCAAAATGTCTAACCTTTCTCATTGTCCATGGGTACCTCCCTCATGCATGGTGTTTATTTATGAGTCTGTTTTTTGGGTTTTCTACTATGTATAAGCATTCTATCTATTTATTCTTTCACTGTTCTCAAGCTGCTCAATTGCTATAACTCTGCAGTGGTCCTTCAGGCTATATAAAGCTCTCAGAGAGCAGTTAGTCCTTTCCCTCTAATGACGTTCCTTTCCCAGCTCCTACAATACCTATTTCTAACCATTACCATACATCTCAAAGCTCTTGCCTGGCCACTTTCCCCACGACACTCAGCAGAATACCTTGAATCCCACTTAATAGAGAACATAATGGCTTCCAGGCTTTCCACCTCCAAATGTATCAGCATCATCAATCATCCTTACAGCCTTTCTTCCAGTTTGAGTAGAGGAGATGTTACTGCCATTTATAGCAACAACTACGAGTATAGTTTGAATTCCATCTCTTCCCATTTTCCCAGGTACTATATACCATTAATTCAATTCTCTTTTCATTTTTTATCTTCTATTCAATATATTTTGCCTCATTTTTTGATAATAAGATTGGTCATTTCCCACTATTTTAAAAAGTAATATATTCTAAGAATAAGATAGAGGGGAAATTAAAAAAAAATACGGTTATAACATCTTACAAAATTTATATTGTATTCTAAATCATGTTGTACACACAATTTTTATCAGTATAGATAAATTTAGGTCATAAATATTAATTTAGGTCATAAATACCCTTTTAATATAATATATGGGCCCTTCTATAGATAATTACAGCTTATGAATGCATATATATCCCTTTAGGTTTTATAACATTTTGAAAATAATGCAAGTGCTTTTGTTTTTAAAAGACATAAATATAATGAAAATTTACTCTTCTTCCTACTCTACAGAGTTATCTTGTGAACACATATGTATATGAATTGGTATAATCCCATTCTTATCAATACAAATAGATTAATATATTCTCTGTGATGAATATTACTGTTTTTAATTAAATACTTTCTCTTGATAATTTTACATTTCAGGCTTTATGTGTACAAAATGGTTGATATTTTCTAATATATGTATACTATTCCCAAACTATACTTTATTAACTACTCACCTGTTTTTTCCTTCCCATCCTCTACCATGTCCATATTTCTTTGATTCATTCTCTTACTTCTGCCAATGTTTCATAAAATTATAATTTAAATTTTTATTTTAAATGGGTATAACTTTTCTGCAGTACTCCACTACTAATCAGTGATTACTCATAAATCTCCACCGCCAACTCAGTCCACTTTTTACATTCAGCCTTATGATAACTGACTAGAAATTGTTTAATACCAAGGGCATATGAAAATCAACATTTCTAAACAAGAATAAATTGTTTTCTCTAAATCTGAGTCTAGTGTTTATTTATTAATCAGTTCTGTTCTTCAGTATCATATTCATGCTTTGGTAAAAGTTACTTTTATCGATCTAGCTACCTAAGCCAAAAAGGGAAATCATATTTGAATCTCCTCTATTATAGTCAATAATGAACAAACTACAGCAGGTTTTACTTCCTCAGTGCCATGCAGATGAATATCCCCTCTGATATCTCCTTGCTCTTACTGTTTTATTTTCCTGTTCACTTATTTCTAAGCTTAAAATGTGAAGTGACCATTTTAATTGGTCCCTCCAAAGCTATTCAGTATCTTCCACTCTAATATTTCAACCATATAAAGTGATTTTCTTAAATGTTAAGTTGATTCCATTACTTCTATGCACAGAGTTATTTCTCAGAATTATTTTATTCAATATAAAGCAGACATTTTCAATTCTACATGGAAAAGGAAAATTCTGTGGTAGTAAGAATTATAAATGTATTCCTTATCCTCTGGCTATGTGTATCCTTATCCTTATCCTCTGGCTATGTGTTCTAGGGATTGTTAAGGGAGTAGGTTACTTCTTATGTGTGTGCTCAGACACTTGTGTCTAACTCTTTGTGACCCTTTGGAATCTATCCCCCCAGGCTCCTCCATCCATGGGATTCTCCAGGCAAGAATACTGAAATGGGTTGCCATGCCCTCCTCCAAGGGATCTTCCTGACCCAGAGGTCGAACCTGCATCTGTTACATCTCCTGCATTGGCAGGTGGGTACTTTACCACTAGTGACACCTGAGAAGCCCTTTCACTAACTTTAAAATAGATTATTCTGAATTATTATGATGGGCTCAGTCTACTCACATGAGATTTTAAAAGAACAGGAAAGCAGGAGAGAGATACAGATGAAGAATGAGTCATGGAGAGAAAGTAGAAATGAAAGTCAGAGATCCTCAAAGCCTGAGAGGAACTGAACCCTACATTGCTGAAGGGGATGACATGGAAAACATGGAAAGCAATGCAGGTACTATACAGTAAAAAACCTGACAGACAGCAAAAAAGGGGACCCCAGGCTTACAACCATGAAAAACTGGATTCTGCCTATTTATAATGAACTTAGAAGGTGCTGGAGAGGGTGTGGAGAAAAGAGAACCCTCTTACACTGTTGGTGGAAATGAAACTAGTACAGCCACTATGGAGAACAGTGTGGAGATTCTTTTTAAAACTGCAAATAGAACTGCCTTATGACCCAGCAATCCCACTGCTGGGCATACACACCAAGGAAACCAGAATAGAAAGAGACACGTGTACCCCAATGTTCATCACAGGACAGTTTCTAATAGCCAGGACATGGAAGCAACCTAGATGTCCATCAGCAGACGAATGGATAAGAAAGCTGTGGTATATATACACAATAGAGTATTACTCAGCCATTAAAAAGAATACATTTGAATCAGTTCCAATGAGGTGAATGAAACTGGAGCCTATTATACAGAGTGAAGTAAGCCAGAAAGAAAAACACCAATACAGTATACTAACGCATATATATGGAATTTAGAAAGAAGGTAACAATAACCCTGTATCAGTTCAGTTCAGTTCAGTCTCTCAGTCATGTCTGACTCTTTGCGACCCCGTGAATCCCAGCATGCCAGGCCTCCCTGTCCATCACCAGCTTCGGCAGTTCACTCAGACTTATGTCCATTGAGTCAGTGATGCCATCCAGCCATCTCATCCTCTGTCATCCCCTTCTCCTCCTGCCCCCAATCCCTTCCAGCATCAGAGTCTTTTCCAATGAGTCAACTCTTCACATGAGGTGGCCAAAGTACTGGAGTTTAGCTTTAGCACCATTCCTTCCAAAGAAATCCCAGGGCTGATATTCTTCAGAATGGATGGGTTGGATCTCCTTGCAGTCCAAGGGACTTGCAAGAGTCTTCTCCAACACCACAGTTCAAAAACATCAATTCTTTGGTGTTCCGCTTTCTTCACAGTCCAACTCTCACATCCATAGATGACTACTGGAAAAACCATAGCGTTGACTAGACGGACCTTTGTTGGCAAAGTAATGTCTCTGCTTTTCAATACGCTATCTAGGTTGGTCATAACTTTACTTCCAAGGAGTAAGCGTCTTTTAATTTCATGGCTGCAATCACCATCTGCAGTGATCTTGGAGCCCAAAAAATAAAGTCTGACACTGTTTCCCCATCTATTTCCCATGAAGTGATGGGACTGGATGCCATGATACGAGATAGCAAAAGAGACACAGATGTATAGAACAGTCTTTTTGACTCTGGGAGAGGGCGAAGGTGGGATAATTTGGGAGAATGGCATTAAAACATGTAAATTACTGTATGTGAAACGAATCACCAGTCCAGGTTTGATGGATGATACAGGGTGCTCAGGGTTGGTGCTCTGGGATGACCCAGAGGGATGGGATGTGGAGGGAGGTTCAGGATGGGGAACACGTGTACACCCATGGTGGATTCAAGTCAATGTATGGAAAAACCAATACAATATTGTAAAGTAAAATAAATAAATTAATTAATTTTAAAAAAGAAGATGATCCTTTATAGATCTTCTTATCTTTCCTGAGAAGAGCCCAGAAGGCTAACAGCTTGGTATGAGCTTTATAAAATCTAGAGCAGTGACACCAATCAAGCAGATCCTAACTTCTGACCCATAGAATTGTGAAATATTAAGTTGTGCTTCTAAATTTGTGATAATTTTTTACAATAGAAATAGAAAATTAGTATACATTCATAATCTTGACTTCACCTGCTCAAACTTTATCCCTGATCACCGCCCTTTCTCCATTTTACCTTGAAGTAGTCTCAAATACTTTATGTTCCCATATTACCGGCTCTTTAATATTTCAATATCCTTGATTTTCTAACCTTTCTTATTATATCTGGCTAATTTCTATGAACTCATCACAATTCATCATAGCTAACATCTCTTCTAAAAACCTAGCTGAACTACTAAGTCTGTTAGTTCTCCATTTATATTTTCCCATACACTGATTTATTTCCATCAAAACACTTAAGGCGGCCTCTGGTTGTCTGTCTCCCCATCTTTGACTATAAGCTCCTTGAAGACAAAGACTATAAATCTGTTAACTGCTTAGGCCCAGCAAAAAACACAAGACAGAATTTATGCAAAATAAGTATTTATAGAATGCATACCAGAATGATGCATTTATAGTGATAGAGTGAATTCTTGGGAATGATTTATTAACTACCAAGTATATCAGTGAAAAGTCACTATCCTTTCTGAAAATTATTATGCCAATAAAGATTAATCTAAAGGGGTTTTTAGTATATCCTGGCAATTAACCTTTTTTTTTGTTTCCAGATAGCTCATTCTAAGAAAATTGTTTATAGTTGGCAATGATAATTTTTCCTACTTAAAAAAACATTATTTCCTTAAAACTGAGCATTCTAAAAGAGAAATATGTTCACTTCCATATTTTCATATGCTTGTTCCTAATACATGGATACTTATGTGTATTTTTTCATAGATGGATGATTAATTACAATCCCCTTAGGAAACAATACTGAAAGATTATTACCTGCCTTAATATTTCCTCACATCCATAACTTGCTCCACCCCAGATTGGAAAAATGCTGATAACTGTAGCGAACCTGATTTCTATTGAACTCTTAGGTTCAGACATTTCTTCCACTTCATTCACTAGGACCTGCCTTCTTAAAATAGTATTTGTTGTTATGTATTATTGCTGTTAATGGTACTGGCTTCTCTAAACTACTAGAAAAGCTTGCATTTTCCCAACTCTGCTCTATTTGTGATAGTTGTAGCACCAGAAGTTCATTTACCAAGGCATAGGGCTTCACTTTCACTTTTTACTTTTATGCATTGGAGAGGAAATGGCAACCCACTCCAGTGTTCTTGCCTGGAGAATCCCAGGGATGGGGGAGCCTGGTGGGCTGCCATCTCAGGGGTCACACAGAGTCGGACACGACTGAAGTGACAGCAGCAGCAGTAGGGCTTCCGAGGTGGTACTAGTGATAAAGAATCTGCCTACCAATACAGGAGACATTGGGAAGATCCCTTGGAGGAGCACATGATAATCCATTCCAGTACTCTTGCATGGAGAATCCCATGGACAGAGGAGCCTGGTGGGCTACAGGCCATGGGGTTGCATGACTGAAGTGACTTAGCACACACACCCATGCAGGGCAAAGGCCAGAGGATGCCTTCTGTTCATTCACAGGAAGATACATCATGAGCATTCCAATCCTGTATCAAATCTACCATTCTGCATTCATCGGTCTATTTTCATCTGGTTCAGAACCAATGGTTAAAAAAAATCTCATTAATTAGTTAATTTAAAATCACATACAAGACAATAAAGCTGAGGGAAACTTATTTTTCAGTACCATATCATTACCTAAGAGATAATTTATTTTTATCTAAAATAATTTTGTCACAGTCTGTAAATTTCATTTCTCATGTGTAATCTTAGATATGAAAATCTGATTATACTAAAGATTAAAAACTTTATAAGATCTTTATGCTTGTCATATGCATGTTAAACAAATCTATATTTACATATACAATTGCATGTATTCTATTTTTAATGTTATACAGTCCTAGAAGGAAGACTGGTCTACTGTTTCACAAATAACTTTAACCTCTTCTTAGAAGCATAATAGTATTGGCTTAATGATGTATTGCTCTATGTGAAATATCTTTATATGTTTGCATCAGAAAGTGCAAAATCCTACAAATTAATCTGATTAAAAATTATAATAACCTAAAACTTAGAGTGAAATTTTATTATCATGAAATGCTCATGGTTTTGGATGCTACTTATCCTCATCAGTCTTCTAAAGTACTCAGTTCCCTCTACAGAATGTTGTTTGGATAAGGGAAAATAGTGAATGAGGTTGAATGCCAGATGTTTAATTAGCACCACTCATCTAGTCCACTTTAAATAGCATAATACTTTCATAGGGGAAGGAATTTTCTGTCAGTATTTCATTTAAAAGAGACAGTAAATACTTCTAAATGATTTAATGACTCTAAATTGCAAATCACTTAATATGTAAAATGAACAAAAAAAGGATATGCTTATTTCTTGGTTGTAATACAAAACAGTGACAGGTAAAAGAAACAGACTTGAGATGTCATAGGATAAATACAATGTAGCTAGGACAACAATCCCATCTGGGAAAAAATACTGCAGTGGATTGCCACGCCCTCCTCCAGGGGATCTTCCTAATCCAGGAATTGAACCCGTATGTATCCTGTCTGCTGCATTTGCACTGGTGCTACCTGGGAAGCCCATGCTGTGCTACGCTTCGTTGTGTAGTTGTGTCCAACTCTACGTGACTCTGTGGACGGTAGCCCACCAGGCTCCTCAGTCCAGGGGATTCTCCAGGCAAGAATACTGGAGGGGGCTGCCATCCCCTCCTCCAGAGTAAGCCCATATTTATATACAAATCTGGTTATTTTGTTTCTATATATAAGATCAAATGTAGTTTACTTGTCAATTTAAAGTAAACCCACAGATATTTTCCAATTAAGTTGTTCTTTACTGCCTTTGTCTGAATTGCAATTTCTCAATTTATTAGCCATGGCAGTTTGAAAAATTAATTCTCAGATTTCTAATGTACAAAATGTGAATAATACTAGGGATTTATCTTACCAGGGTGTTGGGGGATTAACTGAGATGAGCCATGTAAATGTTTGGCCTAGAGTTACGTACATTGATAATGACCAACAAAAGTTAATAGTCATTATCATAATCATTTTTGAAAGTACTAATTAGATAGCTCCCTGGTGGCTCAGACTGTAAAGCGTCTGCCTACAATGCAGGAGACCTGGGTTCAATCTCTGTTGGGAATATCTCCTGGAGAAAGAAATGGCAGCCCACTCCAGTACTTTTGCCAGAAAATCCCATGACAGAGGAGCCTGGTAGGCTACAGTCCATGGGGTCACAAAGAGTTGGACACAACTGAGCGACTTCACTTTCACTTTCAATCATCTTATTTTATAAACTCCATTTTCATGCTAAATTTTCAAATGTGTTAGAAATACCAAAATGATAGACCAAATTTCCTTCTACCATTGGTAATGATAGTGGATACAATTGTGAGAGGGTGCATGCGTAGATGCTTAGTCACTCAGACTTGTCCTTTGTCCCACTCTTTGTGACCCCATGGACTGCAACACGCTGGGCTCCTATGTCTATGGGTATGGGCAAGAATACTGGAGTGGGTTGTCTCACTCTCCTCCAAGGGATCTTCCCAACCCAGAGATCAAACCCAGTTGTTCGCACTGCAGGTGGATTCTTTACCATCTGAGTCACAAGGGAATCCCTGTAAGTGTAAGACTGTCAATAAGTCAGTTCAGTCTCTCAGTCATGTCATATGTTTTGCGACCCCATGGACTGCAGCATGCCAGGCTTATTCCTTCTACCATTGGTAATGATAGTGGATACAATTGTGAGAGGGTGCATGCGTAGATGCTTAGTCACTCAGACTTGTCCTTTGTCCCACTCTTTGTGACCCCATGGACTGCAACACGCTGGGCTCCTATGTCTATGGGTATGGGCAAGAATACTGGAGTGGGTTGTCTCACTCTCCTCCAAGGGATCTTCCCAACCCAGAGATCAAACCCAGTTGTTCGCACTGCAGGTGGATTCTTTACCATCTGAGTCACAAGGGAATCCCTGTAAGTGTAAGACTGTCAATAAGTCAGTTCAGTCTCTCAGTCATGTCATATGTTTTGCGACCCCATGGACTGCAGCATGCCAGGCTTCACTGTCCATCACCAACTCCTGGAGCTTACTCAAGCCCCTGTCCATCTTGTTGATGATGCCATCCAACCATCTCATCCTCTGTCATCCCTTGAACCTTCTGCTTTCAATCTTTCCCAGCATCAGGGTCTTTTCTAATGAGTCAGTTCTTCTCATCAGGTGGACAAAGTATTGGAGTTTCAGCTTCAGCATCAGTCCTTCCAATGAATATTCAGGACTGATTTCCTTTAGGATAGACTGGATTGATCTCCTTGCAGTCCAGGGAGTCTCAAGAGTCTTCTTCAACACCGCAGTTCAAAAGCCTCAATTCTTTGGAGCTCAGCTTTCTTTATAGTCCATCTCTCACATCCATACAAAACTACTGGAAAAACCATAGCTTTAACTAGACAGACTTTTGTTGGCAAAGTAATGTCTCTGCTTTTTATTATGTTGTCTAGGTTTGTCATAACTTTTCTTCCAAGGAGCAAGCATCTTTCAATTTCACAGCTGCAGTCACCATCTGCAGTGATTTTGGAGCCCAAAATATAAAGTTTCTCACTGTTTCCATGGTTTCCTCATCTATCTGCTATGAAGTGATGGGACCAGATGCCATGATGTTAGTTTTCTGAATGTTTAGTTTTAAGCCAAATTGTTCATTCTCCTCTTTCATTTGCATCAACAGGCTCTTTTTAGTTCTTCTTTGCTTTCTGCCATAAGAGTGGTGTCATTTGCATATCTGAGCTTGTTGGTATTTCTCCCAGCAGTCTTGATTCCAGCTTGTGCTTCATTCAGCCTGGCATTTTTCTTGATGTACTGTGTATAATTTAAATAAGCAGGTAACAACATACAGCCTTGACATACTCCTTTCCTGATTTGGAACCAGTCTGTTTTTCCATGTCCAGTTCTAACTTTTGCTTCTTGACTTGCATAAAGATTCCTCAGGAGGCAGGTAAGGTGTCCTGGGGTTCCCATCTCTTGAAAAATTTTCCACAGTTTGTTGTGATCCATACAGTCAAAGGATTTGGCATAGTCAATAAAGCAGAAGTAGATGTTTTTCTGGAACTTCTTGCTTTTTTGATGACCCAACAAATGTTGGAAATTTGATCTTTGTTTTCTCTGCCTTTTCTAAATCCAACTTGAACATTAGGAAGTTTTGATTCATGTACTGTTGAAGCCTGGCTTGGAGAATTTTGAGCATCATTTTGCTTGTATGTGAGATGAATGCATTGTGAGGTAGTTTGAATGTTCTTTGGCATTGCCTTCCTTTGGGATTGGGATGAAAACTGACCTTTTCCATTCCTGTGGCCACTGCTGACTTTTCCAAATTTGCTGGCGTATAGAGTGCAGAACTTTCACAGCATCATCTTTTAGGATTTGAAATAGCTCAACTGGAATTCCATTGCCTCCACTAGCTTTGTTCATTATGGTGCTTCCTATGGCCCACTTGACTTCACATTCCATGATGTCTTGCCCTAGGTAAGTGATCACATCATCGTGGTTATCTGGGTCCTGAAGATCTTTTTTTGTATAATTTTTCTGTGTAATCTTGCCACCTCTTCTTAATATCTTCTGTTTCTGTTAGGTCCATACAATATCTGTACTTTATCAAGCCCATCTTTGCATGAAATGTTCCCTTGGTATCTCCAATCTTCTTGAAGAGATCTCTAGTCTTTCCCATTCTATTGTTTTCCTCTATATCTTTGCATTGATCACTGAGGAAGGCTTACTTATCTCTCCTTGGTATTCTTTGGAACTCTGCATTCAAATGGGTATATCTTTTCTTTTCTCCTTTCACTTCTCTTCTCTTCTCAGATATTTGTAAGGCCTCCTCAGGCAATTATTTTGCCTTTTTTGCATTTCTTTTTCTTGGGGATGGTCATAATCACTGCCTCCTGTACAATGTCATGGACCTCTGTCCATAATTCTTCATGCACACTGTATATCAGATCTAATCCCTTGAATCTATGTGTCACTTCCACTGTATAATCATAAGGGATTTGATTTAGGTCATCCCTGAATGGTCTAGTGGTTTTTCCCTACTTTCTTCAGTTTGAGTCTGAATTTGGCAATAAGGAGTTCATGATCTGAGTCACAGTCAGCTCCTGTTCTTGTTTCTGCTGACTGTCTAGAGTTTCTTCATCTTTGGCTGCAAAGAATATAATCAATCTGATTTCAATATTGACCATCTGGTGATGTCCATGTGTAGAGTCTTCTCTTGTGCTGTTGGAAGAGGGTGTTTGCTGTGACCAGTGTGTTCTCTTGGCAAAACTGTGTTAGCCACTGCCTTGTTTCATTTTGTACTCCAAGGCCAAATTCGCCTGTTACTCCAGGTATCTCTTGACTTCCTCCTTTTGCATTCTAGTCTCCTATAATGAAAAGGACATCTTTTTTGGATGTTAGTTCTCGAAGGTCTTATAGGTCTTCATAGAACTGTTCAACTTCAGCTTCTTCAACATTACTGGTTGTGGCACAGACTTAGATTACTGTGATATTGAATGGTTTGCCTTGGAAAGGAACAGAGATGATTCTGTCATTTTTGAGATTGAGTACACATACTGCATTTCTAACTCTTTTGTTGACCATGATGGCTACTTCATTCTTCTAAGGGATTCTTGCCCACAGTAGTAGATATAATGGTCATTTGAGTTAAAATGCTGCATTCCAGTCAATTTTAGTTCACTGATTCCTAAAGTGCAGATGTTTACTCTTGCTATCTCCTGTTTGCCCACTTCCAATTTGCCTTGATATTGCTCTTTACAGCATTGAACTCTACTTTCATCACCAGTCACATCCAAAACTGGATGTTGTTTTTGCTTTGGCTCCATCTCTTCATTCTTTTTGGAGCTATTTCTCCACTGATCCCCACTAGCATTTGGGGCACCTTCTGACCTGGGGAGTTCATCTTTCAGTGTCCTATCTTTTTGACTTTTCATACTGTTCATGGGATTCTCAAGGCAAGAATACTGAAGTGGTTTGCCATTCCCTTCTCTAGTGGACCACATTCTGTCAGACCTCTCCACCATGACCTGTCCCTCTTGGGTGGCCCTACACAGCATGACTCATACTTTCATTGAGCTAGACAATGCTGTGGTCCATGTGATCAGTTTGGTTAGTTTTCTGTGACTGTGGATTTTGTTCCTCTGCTCTCTGATGGAGAAGGATAAGAGGGTATGGCAGCTTCCTGATGAGAGAGACTGAGTGAGGGGGAAACTGGGTCTTGTTCTGATGGGTGGTGCCATGCTCAGTAAATCTTTAATTCAATTTTCTGTTGATGGGCAGGGCTGTGTTCCCTAAGTGCATACACTTACACAATTATTTTTAAAACTCAAATAAATTTTCTTTTTCTACTTAGACTGCTCTTTTCTTTAAGAGATGATCAAAGCGTCTTGATTATGTGTATTACAGTCATATTTAATTAAGCCTTATAAAAAGGCAGATTTTATTACGTTTCTTATAGGCTTGCCATACCTTATTCCAGATGTTGATATTTAGTATGGGAATATTTTTGTGGCAAATTTTTCATTTCTACAGATCACTTAGGCACAATAAGCTTCATGACCAAAACCAAGAAAAGGTGTTATGGTCCTTAAATATATGCAATGTGTTTAAATATCCAGTTGATTTAAACAACTATAAACTTAAACAGTACCAAAAACTGTAGGTAGACACTGGAGATATATTAGGTTGGTGCAAACATAATTTGGACTGTGAATTTTAAATCATTATAACTATAGGTAAACACAACTTTATTAATCAAAATAAGAACCAGTATGATCAACACATTTTTCCCCAATGAGAAATGTTTGTTTATCCCTGTAGCATAAAATTCCATGCTTCAGGATTCAACAGACTCTTAGAAAGCATTTTCTGCCTCCTGCTGGTTGTGGAAGTATTTTCCCTGCAAAAAGTTGTTGATTCACTTGAAGAAGTGGTAGTCAGTTCGAGAGAGCCAGGTGAACATGGCAGATGAAGCCAAGCTCTGTAACCCAATTCGTTCAACTTTTGAAGTGTTGGTTGTGTGACTTGTGGTCTGACTTTGTCCGGAAGAAGGACTGGTGCCTTTCAGTTGACCAAAGCTGGCTGCAGTCATTGCAGTTTTCAGTGCATCTCATAGACTTGCTAAGCATAACTCTCAGTTGTAATAGTTTCACTGGGATTCATGGTAGTGGATCAGCGGGCAGCAGTCAAGCAAATATGGGTGCGAATTTGGCTTCGGGAAGTGCTTTCGAGCTTTCTTTCAGCCCAGCCACTGAACTGGTTGAGGCTGGTTGCTGTATACAATCCATTTTTCCTTACACTTCACAATCTGATTGAGAAATAGTTCACTGTTGCATAGAATAAGAGAAGACAGCACTTTATTATTATTTTTTAATTTTTTTTAAACTTAATTTTACTTTAAATTACTGCACTGGTTCTGCCATACACCGACATGAATCCGCCACGGGTGCGCATGAGCTCCAAACTCTGAACCCCCTCCCACCTCCCACCCTACACCATGCCCCTGGATTACCCCCGTGCACCAGCCCCAAGCATATTGTATCCTGTATTGAACATAGACTGGGAATTCATTTCTTACATGATAGTATACATGTTTCAGTGCCATTCTCCCAAATCATCCCACCCTCTCCCTCTCCCTCAGAGTCCAAAAGTCCGTTCTATTCATCTGTGTCTCTTTTGCTGTCTCACATACAGAGTTATCATTACCATCTTTTTAAATTCCATATATATGTGTTAGTATACTGTATTGGTGTTTTTCTTTCTGGCTTACTTCACTCTGTATAATTGGCTCCAGTTTCATCCACCGCCTTAAAAAATTGCAAATAGAACTGCCTTATGACCCAGCAATCCCACTGCTGGGCATACAC
>SJXQ01004211.1:17153-115974 GCA_006408695.1 Aepyceros melampus | reverse complement strand
ATAAGTTAAATAAGCAGGGTGACAATATACAGCCTTGATGTACTCCTTTTCCTAATTGAAACCAAAAACAGGCTGCAGAAACAGCCAAGCCATGTGCAAAATTTTGGTTGTACACAAAAGCTCTTGTAGAGGATGCACACAAATGACAGTGTATATCAGAGGATTCCTAATAACCAACCCATGTACAAATAAATTAATTTGATTCAGATTTTTAGAAAATTGTTTTAGTTCATTTTTCTACTGCAAATTTAAGATAGGTAGTTTGTGACTTGGTTTTATGAGTTCATCAAGGCCTCCCTGTCACTTTTCACCAGTTTTTATACTTGTTCTTTATTTTCTCTTCCTCTATTTTATACCCTTTAATTTTCCCTTTGTCTTAATTTAGTATTCCATTCCTAAGAAAGGTTCAGAGGATGACAAACAGCACATATATTTATCTCTTTTAATAAAAATGTTTAAGTAAATAAAGCAATAATATTAATAATAGTGATGAAAATAGGGTAGGAACTGTCAGTGGATGAGGGATTTTTAAAACTGTCAGAAGATACACAGTGGAAGGGAGCAGAGTGAAAAAGGTAAGATAGTAAAGAAAACCACAGCACTCAAGTGACTGAGGATAATTGTCTAACAAAACCCTGGCGTCACTGCTCAGCATCTACAGGGGAAGAAGAGTAGGAGAAGTGGAGCTGAAAATAAGGGGAAAACTCTGAACATGATACAGTTTAATTGCTCAACACCCTGTGTAACCCCCTCACCCTCAGGCAGAGAGCACAAAGGAGCCCTTTAAACCATAGCACATTTATTAAAGACTTTCAGTGAAATTTCAAGGGGAAGTTTAGGCTCCAGGTGGACTCCTTGTTACTCTGGCATAGAGGACACAGCCTAAGCACTGATTCTCTAAGTTCTCATCCTAAAAGAAACTCAAGGAGATGTAGCTTGCCCACCTGATCCACAGCTCTGGAGACTCTCACCTAAGGAAGAAACTTGGAGAACAGGACTATGTTCAACGTCTTTAGCACTGCTGCTGAATCCCCCCCTTATTTTCTAAATTCTATAGTTGAAGATCTTGATTTTTAGCATTCATATGAATACTCAAAATAAAGATCATATTTTCCAGCTGCTCTTGAAGCTAAAGATGACAATGTGATAAAGTTCTTGCCAATGGGGTGTAGCAAGAAACCATGCATTCACCTTCTTGGAAAGACTATGGCATTATTACCAATTCTAGGTGGGGAAGGCAGAGAAAGTAATGAGAGGAATTACATATGGAAGAATTAGTTCTAGGCACCTCTGTTCATCTGTTACTTATTCAATTAATTAAAAAAATATTTTTTAACACATACTATCTATGAACTCCAGTACCATTCCAGGGAATTCAGAGAAAAGTAAGACAAAAATAAGAGCTCTTTGCTCTTAAAGAGATCCCAACCTTTCAGTGGAAATTTACTCATATAAACCAAGCACCACACAAAGTAATGGGCTTCCCTGGTGGCTCAGTTGGTAAAGAATCTGCCTGCAATGTGGGAGACTAACTGCAGTGCAGGAGACTTGGGTTTGATCTCTGGGTCAGGAAGATTCCCCGGAGAAGGAAATGGCAACCCATTCCAAGATTCTTGCCTGGGAAATCCCATGGACAGAGGAGCCTGGCAGGCTGCAGTCCTCAGGGGTTTACAGGAGTTGGACACAACTTAGTGACTAAACCAACTCATGCAGAGTAATACTTTTAGTAATGAAAGTAGGTCTAAGGGGAAGGAGTTGAGAGAGAGAGAGTTTAATTCTGTGAGGCTGTTGTAGAGTCCTCAAAGTTTTCAGAAGGGTCAGTCTCTAGATACAGCTACACCTGAAGCTGGCATCTTTGTGGTGCAGAAAACAATGTTTCCATTTTTTGCTTAAACTAGTTTGAGCCAGGATTCTGTCACTTACAAATAACATTCTCTGAGCTCCTTAGCTCTATGAATTCTCTGGCTAAGGAGTGGAGAAAGAGAATAACCAAAGAACTGCCAGAATAACCAAAAACAGAAAACAGGAGGAATAAATCCAGAGGCTGGAGGAACCTCCTAGAAAGCCACACTGGGAGAGCCGCATGCTGGAAGGAAGGTGCATGGAATTTACATGCCTCAAAGCTGAAAAGGCAGGAAGAACTTGTACAGAATTCACAGAGTCAGTCACCTGTGGAGCTGTGTTGTTTCTGGAAACAGAGAAATGAGTTCACGAGAACAGAATTCGGGGGGTCCCATGGAGCCCAGTCACAGGTAGTCACAGTGATCGATTGAATGTATTCAATATAATGTAAATTTACTTGGTGGAAGTAATTTAGTATTTATTGCAGCAAATTAGATGTTGGAATGAAAGTATGGCTATGGTTGTTATGCTTGTAGTCCAGACAGAATCGATTTATGATTAATAGAATGGTGTGAACAGTACAGCTGACTCACTTTCTTACAGTGCATGACAGTAGTCAATGAATAAACGCTTAGCTTTCCAGCACATCTATATTTGCGGAGTAATAAGCAACAAGCTTCACTGTCTTGCTCTCTGTCTGTATGAGACAATGAGCCAGGGAGTTCACTTCCTTATATTTACATGTGAGAGAAGGGGTGGAACCTTGGACTGCAATTAACTGGCTGACATTAAGTGGATGTAAATATAAAATCCCGAGTTTCAGAGGAAGTTTTAAAATATATATGTAAAGACAGAACGCAGGGAGAGTCTATGAAAGAGACCTTGAGTTTTTAGCTCATCACCACTTAAAATTGGATTTTCTTTCTGAAAACAGGATTGGGAAAGGTGTTTGCGTGGGACGTGAAAAAAAAAAAAAAGGTTCTGAACGCAACGGAGGCTGAGGAAGATGAGAATGAACGACTTATCCAGCTGGATAAAGTGGGGGTCTTGGGGGTCTTGAACGCCAAGCTGAGTGTTTTTCCATCAATGTATGGACGATAGGGCAATGTGGCAAAATATTGAGAATGCAGTACCGTGAGGGAAATGATTCAGGGCGGCAAATTAGAGGTCTCTTGGATAAGGTGAACTAATTTCTGAGAGCTGTCTAACTTCTCAGAGTTGTCTGGCGGGAAAAACCTGCCAGGTGTGGACCTGCCCAGCAATGCGCGCACTAGGCCCCGCCCCTGCAAGGCTCCGCCCCTGAGTCCGAGGACCGTGGAAGCTACACCAATCCAGAATCTCAGTTTAGCCTAACCCCGCCCCTTCCGTCCCGTCCCGCCCCCTTTGTATCCCTGGAGACGCTCTTGCGTCCTCTCTCTGCTAACGACTTATCCAGCTGGATAAAGTGGGGGTCTTGGGGGTCTTGAACGCCAAGCTGAGTGTTTTTCCATCAATGTATGGACGATAGGGCAATGTGGCAAAATATTGAGAATGCAGTACCGTGAGGGAAATGATTCAGGGCGGCAAATTAGAGGTCTCTTGGATAAGGTGAACTAATTTCTGAGAGCTGTCTAACTTCTCAGAGTTGTCTGGCGGGAAAAACCTGCCAGGTGTGGACCTGCCCAGCAATGCGCGCACTAGGCCCCGCCCCTGCAAGGCTCCGCCCCTGAGTCCGAGGACCGTGGAAGCTACACCAATCCAGAATCTCAGTTTAGCCTAACCCCGCCCCTTCCGTCACGTCCCGCCCCCTTCGTATCCCTGGAGACGCTCTTGCGTCCTCTCTCTGCGCCTGCTCCGTAGTGTCTGGGAACCACCGCGGGAGGAGAGGGCAGCGCCGGCGCCCAGCACCTGCCACGGGTGAGGGACACACTTCGGCGGAACAGAAAACCAGAGTTGTTCCCCAGGACCAATCCATCGAGATTCGTGGCGAACTCCAAGAAGAAGATGGGTTATTTTTCCAGGCAGTCCCTCCGCTGACCCATACAGACCTCCCTTAGTCAGTCGAGCGACAAGCTTACTATTACTAAGCCAAGGCCCTCGCTATTTATTTCAAGAAATGCATAGAAGAAGGAGCACAGAAAGGCTCTCTCCTCGCCGCCCAGTTTACCCTTTGAGGGCAGTGGAGAAAATCAATTAGTCCTGTTTAGAACTGGGTAGGAACTGAGATGCCCTCGGTTTTGGTAGATAACCAAAGTTTGAGAGATCACATTACCACTAATGTCACATTTATATAAGAATACATCAATTTTTGTTGCTGTTTAGTCCCTAAGTCTTGTCTGACTTTTGGGAAATCCCATGGACAGTGGAGCTTGGCGGGCTACAGACCATGGGGTCACAAAAGAGTCCCAAAAGAATATATCAATAGTATTTCAGACGTATTGATATTTCATTGAATTAGTGATTAGGTTCTCCCATAGGAGCTATACTTCGTGGTTTTTTTTGTTGTTGTTGTTTTTATGGTTTGCATCTTTAATCATTGACATAATAAGTCAGCTGTCACAGCAGGATTTTTTGTTTTTAAGTTTACATAATTGGTTATATCTACACAAGTAGATACTTGGTGTTTTGTGGTACAAATAAATCTTATTCCATGATTTGGAGCACTGAGGGAAGTTAGTGAGTTAGTCTGTTGACTAATTTTTAACTTTTTCTCTTCTCTCCTTTGCTATTATTCTTTGCTTCCAAATTTTCAGGCTGAAGTTTGTAAACCTGGAGAGACCTTCAGCAGTAATCTCCAAATGTAAGTCGAGTGAAACATGGCCCACTTTCAAACTTTTCCTGCTTTAAGTTTTGATTTAACTATCAATGCATGTCAGCAGGAAATGTGTGGTTTCTATTTATTTAACAACCTGTTTACCTATCACAGAATGCTAAATGTGTCCAAAAATACAAGGGATAAACATTTACTTTTTGTTTTATGTAATTTTTTTTTTTTTACTCTTTTCAGGAGCAGGTTACTGACATTTCTTCTGTAGTTTTCTTTAAACTTTCATAGTAAAAGAGCTTGTGGTGATAATATGAAAAGTTCCAATTCTTATCGATGATCTTGTTGATGATGGTAAAATCATATTTATTTTGAACTCTCTTGTGACACATGATACGTTTGCTTGCTGTGTGTTTATTGGTTTTATTTCTTCTCACATTTCAGCTTTTTCCCCCAAGGTGACTGAATTCTGGAGATAGTGGTCAGCCTCAAACATAGTTACTCCCCAGGTAGCCTGTGTCTATACAACTCTAGGCTTCCCCTTCCTTTGTGTTTCTTGATAAGGGTATCTCTGGGGATTGTGGGGGAAAGAGGGTTACTCTTTGAAGAATTTTACTTGGGGGCCAGAAACTTAAACTCACACCGTGGGACACATTCAGCCTGATCCACCTCTCTCAATCCTTTCATCCTGTATTTCTCCATTCTCATTTCTCTTTGCATGTGGGGGCCAAACTTAGAGATTGTAACTGTGATACAGGAGCCAACCAGGAGATCAAAGAATCCACCAAATCTCCTCTGAATACCAACAGTGGAATGGCTTAAGGCAACCTTTTGATCTTTGTCTCAGCTCTGTGGTGCCTAGAGCACACTGCCCATTTGGTAGCACTGGGGGAGCTGCCTCTGGTTCCCCAGCAGACAGCTTCACCCTGACCTCCTCGGGCCAGGCTTATTGGGGTACCAGCCAGGGAAGTACCACTCGTTATTCTCCCTTAGGTACCTGTCCAGCGGCAGCACCCACCATGTGTGGTGTGGAGCTAGGAGGACACTGATAAAGTGTCAGTTGTGAAGGATGATGGGTTCCATTTCTGCTTCAGGCCTAGATCAGCCACTCCCAGCACTAGTCCCATTCCTTCTGGATGGAGCCCACTAGAAAGCAGGGAACACTCTAGTCCACACCAGGAAAATGATACTGTTCATATTAACAAATAAGAAAAGGCTTTCTTCACTCAACAGGTATGAATTCAGCCTGAAATGACAGGCCCCTAAGTGTGCTTGCATTTTTTTCTCACTTATTTTCCCCTGGGTTTGCTTCTATATGCTAACATGCAGCTATTTTCTATTCTAAGAACATTCAGCAGAAATAAGACTGAACTGATCAGACATAAAAGAGATGGTGATTACTTAGATAGGAAAATAATATGTTACAGGATCCTTTTACATATTTGATGCATTTCAAATATTATGTGTGTCATAAAATTTGGTTAAACAGCTACCTATTATGTAAAACAAAATATCTTTACATAGCCATGTATGGATTGTAAAAAACAAATACCCCTTTCCCAGCAGGGAGGATATGGGGCTTAGAGCAGCGAAGGGAGCCCGTCACATTCCACCCTAACTCTGAGCTTAAACTTTCAACATAGAATGGTTGAGGGATATTTTTTCCAGCACACAGTTAATAATTTTTTTCCACTTTATCATTCAGCTCTGACCACCCCCCATTCAGAGTTGTGCCTTGAGGCTTGCCAGCAGGGCTTGCAATACTTACATTAAACTAAATTTAAGAGTAAAGGTGCTCCTGCTGCTAATGTTCTTAGATCAGAGGAGAGCAAAATGAAGGAACTGGCAGCTGAAACGTTAATGGTTGGAAAGTTGACTTGGATTTAAAAAAAAAAATTGCAGTTGATCTGCGTCACAAAGAAGACATGTTCCTCTCCACGTCTAACATGTGCATAAGATTTTATTACATGCTTGTATTTTCTAGCAAAAATGGGCTAACCCAAGTAAACATCAGTGAGGATTAATTTTATATCACAACCTAGTAGGCCAGCTCTTGGGAGGCTTATACACACCTTGCTGGAATACGTGAGATGACACTGAGTTTCTGGGGTTTGGTCCCTCTGTGTGCGAGCTAAGTTGCTTGTTGTGTCTGACTCTTTGTGATCCCATGGACTGTACCCCACCGGGCTCCTGTGTCCATAAGATTCTCCAGGCAAGAAGAGGATAGCCATTCCCTTCTCCAAGAGATCTTCCCAACCCAGGGATTGAACCTGTATCTCTTATGTCTCCTGCATAGACAGGTGGGTTCTTTACTACTGGTGCTACCTGGGAAGTATATTTGGTCCCACTGTGTACAAGTGTCTGGGTCTTCCTAGTGTTTGAAGAAATTGCAAGTACATTTTTCTGCTTTTGAAGCTCCTTGAGAAACCCTTCAAAGATCCCTAAGATTATGCAGAGATCACCTCTGCCCAATGCCTTTGGTAAGCATAGGGGCTGTCAGAACGGAGTCTTCATTTGTCAGAGAAGGAGTGTCCAGACTGAATCAAGCACAGGCTTCCTTTCTTTCCCTTTCCAAATCCCCTGGGGGCAGACAGGTCTGGGTTAGGAGCTGAGATGGCCCAGATTTGCTCTGATTTGCTCCATAATAGCTGAGAACTCTGCAATGTAGAGTCTTCGCAGCTTCTCTGAAACAGGCTCACAAGGAGTAGGATTGGGGAGCCTTTGCCCTTTAAATCTGTCCACCAGGCCTTAGCTTTAACTTCTCACTACATGTTCTATACAATATTGTCATTTAGTAAGTTCTGTTTATCCAGTTAACTCAACAAGTTGATATAACATCTGATCAGAAAAATACAAATTTTTATATACAAAAAAGTAACTTTCTTATGAAGTTTGTCATCATGTAATACATTATGTTTCTTAAATGTTTGTTTTGGAGGAGATGACTGACATTTGCTATTTAGACTTGAGTGCTTTAAAACTATAACTGTATAAAAATAAGTAGACCTTATGTTTCAAGGATCATATCATACACTAATAATCTGGGCGATATTAGGATTCTATAGACTTCCTCAATGGCTCAGTGGTAAAGAATCACTTGCAGTGCAGGAGACACAGGAGATGCGGATTTGATCGCTGAGTCAAGAAGATCCCTTGGAGGAGGAAATGGCAATCCATCCCAGGATTCTTGCCTGGAGAACCCCATGGACAGAGGGGACTGGCGGGCTACAGTCCAAAGGGTCACAAAAAGCCAGACGCAACTGAACATACACAGACACGCATTATATCTAAAACATGACACTTATCTCCATTAGAATTTTCTCTTTATTATGCAAATAATTATTTTCAGGCCAAGGTAATTTTTTTTTTCAGAAACACTAGACTGCCTATTTCCACACTGCATTTTAAAAGACTTTTCCTCAAATCTCATTGCTTTTCCAGCTTCCATCTTGCCATGGCTTTGTACACAGCTCTAGAGGAATAGGTTGTCTCTGCAGGCCACAGGCAGTCCTACCTTGAGTCTGACCACATCTCTCCACCGCTTCTACCTAAACCACCATCCTCTGTCATCCAGATTTCATAGCAACCTCCAGCTGGTCTCCATGTCTTCCTTTCTGCCCTCTATAGTCTAAGTCCAAAAGAGATGCCAGAGTAATCCTTTCAAGGTAGAAGTCAAACTGTGTCACTCGTGGGCTCAAACCCTCCAATCAGCATAAAAGTCCTAGTTTTTTTACAGTAATCTTCAAGACCCCCGTATCATCAGAACACCACCAAATCTCTCCTTAACTTCTCTGATGTCATATTTTTCTGCTGTTATTCATCCCTGGCTACTGGTGAGCACTGGGTCCTTTTTAGTTCCCTGCTTGATTTTCAGCTATAGATCCCATCATCATCTGATCTTCTGTGTTATTTTTGTTGTCTGTGTATTGTCTGTTTCCCCACCATACTGACCCTATAATATAGATTCTGTGAGGCTAGAGATTTTTGTCTTTTTGTTCACTGCCTCATCTTCAGCACCTAAAATAGTACTTGGCACTAAGCAGTAGCTTAATGCATATTTGTTGATTATATTTAAGGCCCAGATGGATGGTGATTTACCATAGGTCACACAGATAATAAATACTGGAGGAAGTGATTTAGAACCTGAAACAAGCCTTGCTTATGGGTATGTGACCCATAATGGTAGAGGTAGAAGTCAAATGGTAGAGGTCAAAACTTGTGGAGATAGTGGTGGTAGAATCAAGAGGCTCTGGTCTTCTGAATGCCTCTCCAACAGGAGAAGGTGAGTTCTTTTGTATCTGAAAGTGTTTGTAACATGCGACAATTTTCCACTATAAGTCCATCAACATCACGCCCACACTTCTTCCTTTTTGGAGTAAGATTTAGATAACTTGATTTTATAGATCTACCTTCATTATGGCTCACTTACTTTCTCCATTGTGGCATATTGCACTTCCCAAAGATAGCCACAACAATATCTTCCATCCTACATCTTCCTCTTACAATGTGACTTCGATGCTTTCCCCTCAGTGGGTGAGTCTATTTCATTAGCCTTAAATCTGCTGCTACTGCTGCTAAGTCGCGTCAGTCGTGTCCGACTCTGTGCAACCCCATAGACAGCAGCCCACCAGGCTCCCCCGTCCCTGAGATTCTCCAGGCAAGAACACTGGAGCGGATTGCCATTTCCTTCTCCAATGCATGAAAGTGAAAAGTGAAGGTGAAGTCGCTCAGTCGTGTCTGACTTCTAGTGACTAGGCAGCCTATTTTTCCAATGGAAGTCATGCTATGTGACTTCCAAAGCCAGACCCTGGGAATACAGCCTCCACTTGGCTTTTCTTTGGGTACTTGCCTTTCAGCCCTGAGCAACCACTTAAGAAGTATGAGGCTGCCATGCTAAGACGAAGCCCAAGCCATATGAGAAGGTCACATGTATGTGTCTGATAGATAGCCCCAGCTGAGGTCCCAGCTAATAGCATTCGCCACCAGATATATGAGTGAAGACTTTATAGGTATTTCCTGTTTCCCACCACTGAGTTACCCTTAAACTTCTGAGTCTTCTCAGCAGAGGCCACTGTGCCTTCTGCTAACTCCTGACCCACATAAAATGAAAGGTAATACATTGATTGTTGTTTTAAGCAATCTTTTTTAAACCACTACACTTTTAAATTGAAGTATAGTTGATTTATAATGTTTCAAGCATATAGCAAAGCAATCAGTTATATATATCTAAATATATGTATAAAGTGAAGTTGCTCAGTCGTGTTCGACTCTTAGCAACCCCGTGGACTGTAGCCTACCAGGCTCCTCTGTCCATGGGATTTTCCAGGCAAGAATACTGGAGTGGGTTGCCATTTCCTTCTCCAGGGAATCTTCCCAACCTGGGGATTGAACCTGGGCCTCCCATATTGCAGGCAGACGCTTTACCATCTGAGCCACCAAGGAAGCCCCTGTATACATATACATATACATACTCTTTTTCAAATTATTTTCCAGTATAGGTGATTACAAGATATTGAATATGGTTCTTTGAGCTACACAGTAGATTCTATTACTTATTTTATATGTAGTAATGTGTATTTGTTAATCCCAAATTTCTAATTTATTCCTCCCCCCTTTCCCTTTTGGTAATCATAAGTTTGTTTACCACATCTGTGAGTCTGTTTCTATTTTGTAAATAAGGTAATTGGTATAGTTTTTTAAAAGATTCCACATATAAAGATTCCACATTACACATATATCACATAGAAGTGATACAATATGATATTTGTCTTTCTCTGTCTGACTTCTTCACTTAGTATGATAATCTCTAGGTCCATCCATTGTTGCTGTAAATGGCATTATTTCATTCTTTTCTGTGATTGAGTAATATTCCATTGTGTATGGAATATTATCTTCTTTATCCATATCTTTTTTATCCATTCTTTGCTCAATAGGCATTTAGTTTGCTTCTACATCTTAGCATATAAATAGTGTTGCTGCAAACATTGGTGCATATGTTTCTTTTTGATTTAGAGTTTTCATCTTTTCCAGATATATGCCCAGCTGTCTCCTTGTTGAGAATTGTTCTTAGCATTTAGCACTTCTAAGGGAAAGCCTTTATTTGTGAGAAAGTTTTTAGAAAACAGCAAAGTATGAACAATTTTAAGTTATTGTTTGTAACAATAGGAGTTACAAACAAAGGAGAGCAAAGCATGTGTATTTGAAAGCCACAGCTGCCCTAAAAATCTTCACTTTTTAATTGCAACCAGCTCTACTGACAAAACCCATACCAAAGCTCCTAGTTGTCTGAATCTTCAACACATTTATCAGATTTTCTCTTCTCTACTTTGTGATGGAGATGCAGACAAGTAATAAATTGGCCAAAGGCAGATAGTAAGAAAAATAATGAGAGAAGCCACCTGCAGAATTCACTCCCTGAGCTTCATGCCTGAATAACAGAGCTAAAGATCTACAGGCAGAGGCATTCTCAGCTCAGATGACTGACTTGATCTCTAATAATGTCTTAAAAGATTCTTTGAATGATTTACTGTTTAAATACCATTTCTGTTTATTTCTTTTTTTTTGCCAGTCCAAAATGACTACCCTGCCCCCGCTGCCCATGATACGCCCAAAGCTTACGGCCTTGGCTAGACAGAAACTGCCGTGCTCACCAAGAACAATTCCAAGGTATGTGACCCTGGCTTTCTTTTTTTTTCCCTACAGAAGAAATTGCTTGTAGTAAGAAATGTCAGGAACATATCTCAGCAATAAAAATTGTTTAAAGACAAAAGTACATTTTTATATTCAGAATTTTCAAATTTGTTGTTTCAGAAAGATTGATAAATCTTATTCAAAGATTAAGAATATATTTATTTAGCAGGCAAGTGCTCATTTGGTCATTTTATCTCCTACTGCCCTTATATTGTGGTTCCTGTAAAGCTTTGGAAATACATTTCCTTTTTAAAATATGTGTGGAAAAATTGAAAGCAGAAGCTTTAGGCGGAAAGTTGTATGGAATCTAAACCACAAGATCCAGATCCTGATTTCTGTTTTGGAGGGAGGAAGGAATACAGTCTTACTAGAGGGTAAACTAGCAATCATGATTTAGCGCCTGAAATGATCCTAGAGCTTGAAAATACATCAAACCTCCCCTGCCTGTGAATGGCTGCTGAATTCAGGGAGTTTTCGTCTTGGGCAGAAAACCTGCAGGGCAGGAGCTTGATGTTTTTGATTGTAATTATGCATATTAACTAAGACTGTGTTACTTAGAAGTTTCCACTTCTAGTTTTATTGATTTTTAATTATGCACATATTATTTATCAACATAAATAATTTGCATATGTAGGTTTGATTATCTTTTTATGCATGCCTTTCAATTCCTACAAGGCAAAATGATCAAAGTATTATGAGACTGCTTTGTTCGAGGAAGGACCATATCTCATTTTTGATACTTCTGGCAGAGACCAAAGCTCCTGGACCAAAATAAATACGTTCAGCTAAACTGGCACCAAAGTTCTTTTGTAATAGAAATGAGATTTGTAGAAACTTTAAAATAGAATTGCAGAAAATTATGTTTACTTTCAAATAATTGGAAAAGGAACATTTTTGATAGAGGCATAACTTTAGTATATACATTCTTATTTTCCATCTTCCTTTTGGACAATGTGAAATATTTGCAAAATCTGAAAAAGCTAGCTTCTTCTTCCTATCATTTTGTAATAACTGAGTTTACATTTTCTTTTCAACATGAGCAAAAACATAACTCAGTGTCACATCCCTAGGATAAGACAGATTTTAAAGAAAAAAAAATTTGAATTATTTTTATTAAAGAAAAACATTTTTATCATAACCATTTAAAGCAAATTTTTTAATCAACATTCTCCATTAGCTTCTGAATAAAAAGAGATACTTGTATATCCTGTACTTCAGTGGTCATGATATGTTAACTGTCTGCTTATTCTTAAAGGTGCAAGGGGTATGAAGAATGAATATATTAATGTGTAATATATTTCTCATTAAAGTCTCTTAAAATCACTTTCAGCTTGAACTTTTAATAGTAATTTGAGTTTTATGTGTGATTTTTAAAAACCACTCAAACAGAATGTCAGAGCAAAATTCTGTTTTCAACAAATAAATTCAACACTTTTGTATCAAATAGGGGTGTTTTAGTTCACGATACTGTGCTGAACACAGTCTGACTTCTATAGCTGGAAGGTTGTGAGAGAACATAAGTAAAATGGACGATCTTAAAAGTTTTGAGGCGAAAACCCCATTTATTTAAGAATGTAGACTATTTTAGTGTGTTGGTGTTTTATTTGTTTACATACTGAGTTCAGTTTTCTTCCCTTTTTCCATTCAAGAAAGTTAAAAATTTGAAATTATCAATGAAGAACCTAACTTTGTAGCTCTTGCAGAACATTTATTATCTAAGATATTATACCCTGAATATTCCTGTTCTCCTAGCGGCATTTTATATATTTGGTAGCTTTTCACCTCGATAAGGCAGTTCTTTATTATTTCTTTCCATTTCATTTAGGTCTGAACTGATCAAAGAAAAAGATGACATAGATCATTATCTGGAGGTGAATTTCAAAGGATTGTCAAAAGAGGAGGTTGCTGCGTAAGTATATACCTCTTAAAGGTACTTTAATATAAGTTTGTTTTTTTGTCTTGATTCTTTGTTGAAATTTCAATTTTCCTGTGCAGTTCATTTTTTCACTGGAACATGGCATTTAAAAATTAAAGCTCATATTAAATAGTGATAAGTCACATCTATTGATCTTATACATAGCAAAGTCTTTAATTTTATGACTTTCAAAATTCTCATATTTACTAAGGTATTATACTATCGTATTTGCAATATTTTAGTTAAGTCTGTGTCATTGATTGCTTAATAGCTTCCATTTTAGGGTATATTGCCTCCATGGGGGAAAAATGCGTTAAGAGAAAGAGTTGTGTTATCTTTTTTCCTGGTGATTAAAAAGAAATCTCTGACTAATGTATATTTTCTCTCCCATCAAAAACCTATAAAAAGAAATAATGGATCTAGTTTATTGGTCAATTTAAAAATAATTCCATGTATTTTTTTAATGAATAATGTAAACTTTGCCATTTTACTGCTAGTTAGAACCTAATATGTGGTCTGAATAAAAATAGTATAAAAATCCATGTAAGTTAGTGAGAAATAAATAGAAACCTAGAATAATAGCTAAACAGGTTTAATATTTCTTACCTATAGATGTGCTGACTCTGTTATTATCAGATTTTTAGATGTAAGTATTGACAAATAGAAATCTTATATATACACATGCATCTTATGGAATTTATTAAATGGCTAAAATATTAAAATATTTTATATAACAAATGCTTTTAAAAGAGTTTTTCTATGTATATTATCTAGTGCTATGAGATTCCATTGAAGAGGTATTCCTATTGATGGTTTTAGTATAGGTTTTCATATAGTTTAAAATTCTAAGTCTCTTGATGCATTCCCTTAGATAATTGTCAATATCCATATAGCATGGAAAAATGGATTACTTCATTCTATCCATAGCCACTTTATTTTATAGAGTGACAAAATTTATAGTAAATATAATCACTGTCTTCCTTGGAGTTCTGTTGACTGCCAAGTGTAATATCTGGGACCTTTGGTTTTTAAATGCTATTCTAGTTGCTAATTCATTAACTTTCCATGGTAACCTGTTGGATAAAATTAAAGGTCAATATAGTCTGATGGTGTGATTCCTTCTTAAAAGAAAAATATATGTGAGTGATATTTTCATTTTAATTTAAACATGGGATATCTAAAAAAATAAATATAATGACTAGCTATTAAGAATTAGGAATTAAACTTGGAGTTAAACTTAGGTTTCACTTATTTTAACAAACTAGACACCTTTTACTTAAAATTTGCTTTCAGTCTGCACTGAAGAAAACATTATTCTAAAACAGTCCAGAATAGGCTGTACTGATGAGTGTTCTCTTACAAATATTTTTTTCACTAAAGAAGTGAAAGTGAAACTGTTAGTTACTCAGTCATGTCCAACTCTGTAACCCCACGGACTGCAGCTGCCAGGCTCCTCTGTCCATGGGATTTGCCAGGCAAGAATACTGGAGTGGATAGCCATTCCCTTCTCCAGGGGACCTTCCAGACCCAGGGAATGAACCTGGGTCTCCTGCATTGCAGGTAGATTCTTTACTTTACACAAAACAAGTAGCACTGGGTAGTTCTCAATCTTTAACATTGAATTTTACTTAAACCTACCTACACTTGGATATTTTTTTAGATCAGAGCTCTTCCCTAAGATAGTGGGTACAAATCTTAGTAGGACGTTCTTGTACTTGACTCACTATTATGCTTCTGACTGATACACATTTTAGACCTTGCCCTAAACAAACTAATTGAATAGCATATAAAGGACAAAATTGATTTCAGCATCTCCCAGCAATACCCAACAGATGCCATGAGGAATTATGCATATTCCAAGCAATTTCTGCATACAACTTTTAATCAGCCATTCTACTCTAAAAAGATGAAAGATAAATGCAGGAAGCATTTATTAAGTGCCTACTTTATATCTAATACTAGGATTTTCACAGAGTGAGAAACAGTGTTATTTTATTGTAAAATATTTGGTCTCATCTTTATCTCTATTTGAGGCAGTACAAGTAGGGAATAAATATGCAATGAATGAATACTGATTATACTGTGAGATGTAGCCTAGAGGTCTGGAAAAAAATCAGAGAAAACTAAGATTTTGGATAAAACTTGCCACAGAAGACATACTCCAAGTTTGGCTCCTTATCTGTTAGCATTGTATAATGAACAAACTGGTGAGTCACAGGTCCTCACTATACAAGGACATAATGGGGAGAAATGGATGAATCAGATTTTCAGTCAAGCAAAGCAATAGCTAAGATATATCCTCAAATGCCTCTCTAGACTGCCTTATTCCCTAAGATGATAATAGAAATGTATACTTACATAATTCATGTCCATTAGCTTTGATATCATGTAATGTGGATGTGTTCTTTGTCTAGTCCCAGAATAACCCTTCACTGTCTACTCTAAAATTTACCAAACTATTGGTCTAATACATAAACTCACACTCCATGTCCCTCCTATTGCAATGGGTTGGAAAGTTCCTGATCTTGTCTAGGGATTATGTATCCACTTGTACTGCAGGTGCCATCCCCTCTTATTGTTCCAAGACTTTCTCCAGCAGTTAAACATGTTTAATTGCTACATCGTCAATTGCTTCTTTTGCATTGATTCAATTTCATCAGCATTCATATCTACTCTAGTATTTACCTTGACTTCTTATCCTCTTCCAGATTCTACCCCATTTTTCTCTACCCTTCACAGTAACTGGAAGCACTATTTCCATATTTCTACATCTCATTCTAAGGCCAGCTGAGATTGACTCTAAATAGATTTCCAGACTCAGAACTCACTGGAATCTGTTTATTGTGATCAGTATCTTCCTTTTAAATCACATCTAATGGTTATGTGTCTGTCCTTATCTTTCTTGATGTCTTCACATTATTTGATAGAGTTGAATTCTTTCTCTTTGAACATTCTGTGCTTGTAGCTTCCAGGATGCCATGTTCTGTGGTTTTCCTCCAGACTGTTTGACCACAGGCAGAGCTCAATAGCTAAATGTTAAATGAACAAATAGGTGAAGAATAACTGTTGGATTACTAACACCATGAAATAGGTATTGTGCTATGATATTCTTTGATTACAGCATTTTTAGTTCAGTATTGTAGGTAGCTGGTTCATTGTTGTATTGAGGAAGTTTAATTCCTCAAAAGTGTATTATGTTTACAAGTAAGAGTATAAAATTTAAATGAATAGTTGAGCAGGACAGGCTAAAGTAGTTGTTACTGGAATGGCCAAACCCAGTTGATGGGGAATCATTTTAGTTTGGATTGAGTAAAATGGTTCAAAGGCAAAGGGCTTCTGAGATTTTTATCATCTACATTTACAGAAGGAATTCTAGTATAGTGTTCTATACTTCTTAAGTGACCAGATTATTGCTGTGCCTAATAATGATATTTTGATTTTCTTAAATAAGTGGTTGAATAGTTCATTGATAGTATTTGACTGATCTTAACAACTAAAGAAGATTATGTTGTATTTCTGTACTTTGTGCTTTTTTATTCTGTATTATATTATCAGAGTGCATTATTTAAGTGATACGTAAAGTACCACTTATTATTATAATTGCTTTGAGTAGCTAAATAATAAAAGTGTCATTTATAGATTCAAATAAAATTTTCTTGGGGGCAGTTTTTACAGTTTTAGCTATGTATATGAGGATACAAATAAGCAAAATTATCAAGGGATAAAGAATGTTAATATTATTTTCTGCTTCAGATATCAAATTCTATTATATAGAAGAATAGATTTAGTTCAAAATTGTGTGCATCTCTAAGATATTTTCTTCTTTGAGAATATCTTCCAGCATCACCAGTTGGTGTTTACTGAGTGTCACTTAGTCAACACAACCTTTCTATCCTGCCTTTGAATTGTACTTTACTTACTCAGTTAAGGTCTTGGAGAAGGGAAGGGCTACCCACTCCAATATTCTGGCCTGGAGAATTCCATGGACTGTATCGTCTATTAGGTCACAAAGAGTTGGACATGACTGAGCGACTCTACTCAGTTAAGGTAAATTAGTATTTTGTCAGTCTTAGATTTTCATCTTGAAATATTTCAAAACTGTCTTTCCAAAAGTGCTTTTATAAATGACAGACATACTTGTTATGGGGCTTCCTATGTGCTTCAGATAGTAAAGAATCTGCCTGTAATGCAAGAGACCAGGGTCCGACCCCTGGATTGGAAGGATCCCCTGGAGAGGGAAATGGCTACTCACTCTAGTTTCCTTGCCTGGAAGATTCCATGGACAGAGGAGCCATGGGACTGCAGAGTTGGATACGACTGAGTGACTGAAACTTTCACTTTTAACCTTGTTGTGAGCAAATTTAGCATTTGGCTTTGCCATCTAGTCAGGCTCGTAGAATATCTGTAACAAGGTGAAGGTGTTTATTCGGAATATAATATTTCAAGATAACATTAGGGGAATTCAGGCCCTTTAGGTGAACCCTTCCTCTGCTTCATTCATCTTGTTTCTTTTAAATAATTTTTTGTTTTTTCTTCAAAACACTTTGCTCCTCTTTTTAAAGTGATAAATGCATACAGAGTTTTGACAATTAAACTTTCTGAAGATGCCAGTTGCTAAATAAATGGCTACATGACTAACATGTAGTAATAGGCAGAAGAGAGAAGGAAAGGACAATGACCCACTTTCCTTCTCAGAAGCAAATTAGATTTTAATATTTTCTTCCTTGCATACTCATGGCTGATTCATGTTGTTGTAAGGCAGAAACCAGCGCGACACTGTAAAACAGTTGTCCTCCAATTAAAAACAAAATTTCAAAACAAAGTCTTCTTCTTGATTGAAGAAAAAGAGACAGGATTTTGGTGTTCTTAAGTGGAGAGACAATTAATCCTTACTTTCTCCTAAATATAAACAAAATAAGCAATAGCAGAGAACACAGATGGGAACGGAAGAGAGATGCCACTCCTTTTTATTTTTATTTATTTACTTATTTACAATCTGGTGCTGTTTTCCACAGCAGATCCCTAAGATGTGAAACTAGGAAAGAAAAGAATTTTTGACCATAATTTTTTGAAAAAGAATATTGACATCAATCAAGTTTACAGTTTGGGAATTTTAAAAAAAATGCAGAGGAAAGGAACTTTTAAAAATTGTTTGCTGGATACAAAAGGGATCTCAAGTTTACACCAAAACCAAATCTAAGTAAATAAAAAAGAAAGATTTTAAATGTCAACAAAACAGAAATGCCAATTTCTTAGGCATTTATATCTTTATGTCCTTTAAAAGTTTGCTTTAAAATGTTAATTTTCACATATGGTGTTTAAACTTAACAGCTTTAAGTTAGCTTAAAAAAGTTTTATAAGAGAAAAGCATAGGAATCATGACATTAAAGTTCTAGCTATTAGGGGAGATTTATTCCTCAGCTGGAAATTTGGCTTTGCTACTTAAAACCTGTAGAATTTGTTGCAGGTTACCTGACTTCACTAATCTTTGATTTCCAAAACTACTGGGAGACTGTAATAATAACAGAAATTCTTATGAGAGTTAAAAAGAGATTCTGTATATGAAACATATGTAGACAGTTTCACTTTCCTTAACTGCTGTCGATCATTTTTCTTTGGCTTTTAAAATATTCATTAATGTAAATGAACTAGATATTTTGCACTGACATTAAGTGTAGATTTAGGTAGCAATATTAATTTATCTTTATAGTTACATATTTTATTTTGTACCAGGTATCATTTTCATCATGTTTAGAAGACAGTTTTTAGTAAGAGATACATTTTAAACTCAGTAGTGCTAACCAAGTAGGGGAAATGTTTTTAATTTCAACTTACAGTAAACTTTTCAGAAATTTTTTATGCTGTACTAAACAACATAATTTGCATAGCTTCCGAAGCTGTGCAGTTTTCTAAAATGTCTATAAACTGCTTAAACTTATTGTTACCATGGTAAGATTGCTTTGAATTTAAACCTACTGTTTCAGAAATGTGTAGAATATAGTCAAAGAATGTGACTCTTCCTACAATAGCTCATAAACCTGGAAGTGCATAATGGCACTGTATTTAGAAAGCATTTGGGAGATTTAGTAATGAAGAACAAAGTGATAGAAGGGGATAAGCTTACCCAGGTATCACAGAGGTTGAGTCAGTTGAAATTCAAAGTGGGGTCAACAATGACCCAGGCACATCATATGTAATTTATGAAGCCAGCTGATTTTACTGCATGAGCTTTGTCTCTGATGTTGTGTTCTGTCCGTATTAAGAAAAACTTGCATGGGAATATCCGAAACTAATTTGACTCTGTTCCATTCTCTGTTATGTTCATCTTGCTTCAGTTCTATAAAAATCATCCCCCTGACTCATATCCATACCCTGTTCTGTTTTCTGTGTTGGAAAATGGAGATGTTGTAATAAACAGTGTCATCTTTTCGGTGCTTAAAGTAAAACCAGGCTATGGACTCACAAATGCTTGTATGCTTTCCTAGGGCTTGCAGAGTCCTCAGGGTTCTTCCATGTTGTAGTATTTGCAACAATTTCCTTCCTTTTTAAGGCGAATAGTATCCCGCTGTATGTTTATACCATATTTTGGTTATCCATTCATCTGTCAAAGGCACTTGGCTTGCTTCAGTGTTTTTCATATTATGAATAAGGTTAATGTGAACATGCGTGGACAAATATCTCTTTAAGACCCTGTTCTCAATTCTTCTCTGTATATACTCAGATGCAGAATTGCTAAATAATTTTGGTAACTCTATTTTAAATTTTTGGGGAACCACCATGCTGCCACCACAATGACTATGCAAGTTTTCATTCTCAACAACAATGCACTGTGCTTTCTCACCAGTGCACAATGTTTATGTCTTCCAATAACAGAAACTGATCGTTTTGTGATAGAAAGACTTTAATTTTTAGAGTTTCTGGTTCACAGCAAAACTGAGAGGAAGTTTCCCAGATACCCTTTGCTCCCACACATATTAATACATTGTTTTTTAATGCTGTATCCTAAATTATGTACAAAACAAAATATGGAGTTATATATCAAAGTTACAACAATGCTAGCTCTTAGAATAATTATTTGTACAAGTTCATTAGTCTCTTAAATTATGTAAAAAACAGAATGTGAAGTTACCAACTGTTATAATATTACAAAAATACTAACTTATATAATTGAACATGTGTCTGTCTTTACTGAGACCTTTATTTCTTTATGTGATTTCACATTACTGTCTATTGTCCTTTTATTTCAATCTGCAGGACTGCTTTTAGCATTTCTTGAAGGGCAGGTCCAATAAAAAGAAAGTTCCTCAGTTTTGGTTTATCTGGGAACATTCTTAATTTCTCCCTCACTTGAGAAGTACGATTAGGCCAGATGTAGAATTATTGGTTGACAATTGTTTTCTTTTAGCATTATGGACATTTTAGACCCTGCTTCCTGGCTCCCAGTTTCTAGTGAGAAATCTGCTTAAAAACTTATTGATGATCCTGTATATCTAATGAGTTGCTCCTCTGTTGCCACTTTAAAGATTCACACTTTGCCTTTGGGGGTGTGATGGTAATGTGTTTCAGTGTGGATCCTTTGAATTTCCCACATAGAGTTTATTGAACTTCTCGACTATTTATATTCATGACATTTATCAAACTTGGGAAATCTTTATCATTTTTCTGAAATGAATCTATCTACCCACCCTCTGTCCTCCTCTCCTAGGACTCCCACAATGCATTGTTGTTGTTGTTCAGACACTTAGTAGTGTCTCATTCTTTGTGACCCCATAAACTGCAGCATTCCAGGCTTCCCTGTCCTTTACCATCACCCTGAGTTTGCTCAAATTCATGTCCATAGAGTTGATGATGCCATCCAATCATCTCATGCTCTGTCATTCTGTTCTCCTCCTGCCCTCAATCTTTCCCAGCATCAGGATCTTTTCCAATGAGTCAGCTCTACACATCAGGTGACCAAAGTATTGGAACTTCAGCTTCAGCATCAGTCCTTCCAATGAATATTCAGGGTGGATTTCCTTTAGGGTTGACTAGTTTGATCTCCTTGCAGTCCAGGAGTCTCTCAAGAGTCTTCTCTAACACCACAGTTCAAAAGCATCAATTCTCAAGACTCCTGAGAGTCCCTTGGACTGCAAGGAGGTCCAACCAGTCCATTCTAAAGGAGATCAGTCCTGGGTGTTGTTTGGAAGGAATGATGCTAAAGCTGAAACTCCAGTACTTTGGCCACCTCATGTGAAGAGTTGACTCATTAGAAAAGACTCTGATGCTGGGAGGGATCGGGGGCAGGAGGAGAAGGGGACGACAGAGGATGAGATGGCTGGATGGCATCACTGACTTGATGGATGTGAGTTTGAGTGAACTTCGGGAGCTGGTGATGGACAGGGAGGCCTGGCGTGCTGCGATTCATGGGGTCGCAAAGAGTCGGACACGACTGAGCGACTGAACTGAACTGAACTGAATAATTTTCCACAGTTTCTTGTGATCCACATAGTTAAGTGGATCAAATATGTAGTCAGTGAAGCAGAAGTAGATGTAGCGTAGTCAATGAAGCAGAAGTAGATGTTTGTATGAAATTCCTTTGCTTTTTTTATGATCCAGCGATGTTGGCAATTTGATCTCTGGTTCCTCTGCGTTTTCTAAATCCAGCTTGTACGTCTGAGTGTTCTCAGTTCATGTATTGTTGAAGCCTAACTTGAAAGATTTTGAGCATCACTTTGCTAGCGTGTGAAATGAGTACAATTGTGCAGTAGTTTGAACATTCTTTGGCATTGCCTTTTTTTGGGACTGGAATGAAACTGACCTTTTCCAGTCCTCTGGCAACTGCTGAGTTTTCCAAATTTGCTGATATATTGAGTGCAGCACTTTCACAGCATCATCTTTTAGGATTTTACATAGCTCAGCCGAAATTCTATCACTTCCACTAGCTTTGTTCATACTGATGCTTCTTAAGGCCCACTTGACTTTGCACTCCAGGATGTCTGGCTGTAGGTAAGTGATCATACCATCATGGTTATCTGGATCATTAAGATCTTTTTATACAGTTCTGTGTATTCTTACCACCTTTTAAAAATATCTTCTGCTTCTGTTAGGTCCATACCATTTCTGTCCTTTATTGTGCCCATCTTTGCATGGAATATTCCCTCGGTATCTCTAATATTCTTGAAGAGATCTCTAGTCTTTCCCATTCTGTTGTTTTCCTCAATTTCTTTGCATTGATCACTGAGGAAGGCTTTCTTATCTCTCCTTGCTGTTCTTTGGAACTCTGCAGTCAGATGGGTCTATCTTTCCTTTTCTCTTTTGCTTCTTTTCTTTGCTCAGCTGTTTGTAAGGCTTCCTTGGACAACTATTTTGCTTTTTTGTATTTCTTTTTCTTGGGGATGGTTTTGATCACTGCCTCCTGTACAGTGTCACAAACCTCCATCCATAGCTCTTCAGGCACTCTATAAGATCTAATCCCTTGAATCTATTTGTCACTTCCATTGTATAACTGTAAGGGATTTGATTTAGGTCTTATCTGAATGGCCAAAGTGGCTTTCCCTAGGTTCTTCAATTTAAGTCTGAATTTTGCAATAAGGAGTTCATGATCTGAGCCACAGTCAGCTCCCAGTCTTGTTTTTGCTGGCTATATTAAGCTTCTCCATCCTTGGCTGCAAAGAATATAATCAGTCTGATTTCGGTATTGACCATCTGGTGATGTCCATGTATAGCGTCATCTCTTGTGTTTTTGGAAGAGGGTGTTTGCCATGACCAATGCATTCTCTTGGCAAAACTCTGTTTGCCTTCACCCTGCTTCATTTTGTTCACCAAGGCCCAACTTGCCTGTTATTCCAGGTATCTCTTGACTTCCTACTTTTGCATTCCAGTCCCCTGTGATGAGAAGGACATCTTTTATTGGTGGTTGTTCTTGAAGGTCATTTAGATCTACATAGAACCATTCGGCTTCAGCTTCTTCAGCGTTAGTGGTTGGCTCATAGACTTGGATTACTGTGATATAGTATGGCTTGCCTTGGGAATGAAACAATGCATGTTTTGGTCTATTTAATTAAATGTATACATTTGTAGAAGATATTTTTCCATGGTTATTTTAATTAGATTATTTGGAAACTTTCAGAATTTGTACTGGGATGAATCTGAGATCATTTTAAATACTCTGAGCTGGGAAGCGTGTGTTTAGAAATGCACACATGTTTATAAATAAATATATATAGTGTGTGTTTGTGGTGCATATGGAACGATGGTTACTATGCTCGCATCTGCATCCTCAGCACTCGTATGGTGCTTGGCTCACGGGTGCTGGGGCAGTTGATGAATGAGGATCTTTTACTCCTTTGCACATGTTCTCTGCCTGAAATGCCTGCTCCTTCTCCCAAGCCTTGTGTACTTGTTAAACTTCTCAGCCTCAACTTAACTGTTCCTTGCTCTCTGAGGCCTCCTTTGATCCATCCTCATTCACATGGTAGGGTTCAAGTGCCTGCTTGAATTTTCCTAATAGCCATTGATAACCATGTACCTGTGGATTTTTTTTCCTTCTTGATTAAAAATAAAATATCGTGGTCCACTAGTGGATAGTGATTATGACCCATCAGTCTGGCGATCGTGTGTGTACACCAAGTGCCGAGTTGCTTCAGTCATGTCCAACTCTTTTCAACCAGCATTTAAAATATGAAAGAGAGTATAGTAGAATAGAATTAGAAAAGGGTGCCTTTCATAGAGAGGTTCTGCCAGATGTAATGAAATAGGGTGTGGTATCTGAAAACAGACTCTCAGGACTCCAAACCCGAGCTTTACACTTACTAACAAGGTAACTGATCATCTTTGACCAAGTAACTCAACATTTCTGTGCTTCAGTGTTCTCATCTGAAAAAAAATACAGATGATTATCGGACCAGGCTCATGAAATGGTTATGAGGATTAATTGAGTTAATATTTATAAAACGATCAGAACATCTTGAGTATTAGTGCTTTTAAATTTTGTTTCATATAGCGTACATATATATGTGAAATATACATGTACATTTACTGAACTGCAATGTAAAATGTCTCTTGCTGTGAATTGCCATATGGAAAGGACTCTGCTCTAGACTTAGAGTTCTTTGAAAGCAGTTTTTCATTCTTCTTTAAGACTTGACTTACATAGGATAATGCTTTATTTCTTGCTAACTTCCTTTCTAGAGAGGATTAAAGAAACTTAGTGTTTTATTTTACATAGCTGTCAGATATATATAGTAAATGAAAGGCTAGTATGGGAGAAGTATGTAAATATGCTCCCCACTAGAGTTAATATAGTTCCTCTGAAAAAAGATTAAATTTAATTCTGAATTTCTGTTCCGACTGGGCAAAAGAGAGGTATGATGGATTGCAGAGTTCTCATTATCTGATGAAAAGCATATCAGTTCTTCAAAAGAGATAAACTTTTTCCTGATAAAATTCCAAAAGAAAATTATCACATGACCTTATATAAGACAAATGGAGCAATGTAATAAAGTTTGCACACCTAGTGAAATGGATGTATAGACAGCTTGTCATAAATATTACATCTCTAGCTAGGTTTTAAGGAAAGGAAAGTGAAGTCGCTCAGTCGCGTCCGACTCTTTGCGACCCCATGGACTGTAACCTACCAGGCTCCTCTGTCCATGGGATTTTCCAGGCAAGAGTACCGGAGTGGATTGCCATTTCCTTCTCCAGGGGATCTTCCCAACCCAGGGATCAAATCTGAGTCTCCCGCATTGCAGGCAGATTCTTTACTGTCTGGGCCACCAGGGAAGATAGTAATCCATAAAACAGATGAAATTAATACTGTGTGCTGCTCTGTGTTTTAAGATAACTTCACAATAAACCTGTGAAGAGTTGTTACTGCTCTCAGAGACCAAGGTATGGAGAGGTTAAGTAGTTTGACTGAGGCAGTCTAATGCTATAAAGAAGTACAAACGGTAAGATAGAAAAGATAATTCATAGAGAGGAAAGAGTGAGTAAGCTAGAAAGAAAATGAATCAGGCATATGTCAGAGATCAGATTTCTAGGCTCCTCCTGAATAGCCAGTGCTATTATGGATCGAGAACCTCCCTCTAGGGTCATCTCATAAGGACCCAGTTATTCTACAACCCAGACTCATATGTCCATAAAATGTCCTTAAGCTTGTCTGAAACAATCCCTTATCCTGCAGCCCAATAACCAGAGAAATACATTACTGAATTGTCTTGAGAGTTTAACTTAGGGTTTGTTTTTTTTTTCCCTCGCTTCAAGATCAAGATGGATGGCTAAATAAACGTACTTCCTATCTTTGAAATGATGGCACAAAAGTCCAAAAGATAGAAAATTCTTAACATGATGGAAAGAAAAGAAGAAAACTGAGAATTACCAAGATTTTCAGAAATCTATTTTCAGAAAGCAGTTTGGAAATTACCAGAGATAATAATGATAGAAGAAGTTGGTTCATCAAGAAGTTGTTCAGTCGCCCAGTCATGTCCAACTCTGCGACTCCATGGAAAGCTGCATGGCAGCCCTCTCTGTGATTCATCAAGAAGATATAATCATAAATGTGCTTGTGTTCCTATGACAGAACTTCAAAATACATAAAACAAAGGCTGATGGAAAGAAAAGGAAAAACAGAGAAATCCACAATTATAGTTGAAGATTTTAACACCACTCTTTCAATGACTGATTAAAAATCAGCAGAATATTGAGGAGCTGAAAAATACAATTGATAAACTTAATTAGCATTTACATACATTCCACCAAGCGTAGCAGAAAACACGTTATTTTCAAGTACACATGGAACGTTTTTCAGAAGTGATGATATTCTGAGCCATAAAACAAACTTCGATATACTTAAAAAGGTTTAAATCCTAAAAATTTTCTCTTACAACAATGGAATTAGAAATAACAGCAGGAAGATCTCTGAAAGATCCCCACAAATTTAGAAACTAGACAGTGTATTTCTGAATAAACCATGGCTCAAAGAAGAAATCAAAGCATTTAAAAATCCTTTGAACTGAATTTATTTTTAATGAGATATCAAAATTTTCAGCTAAAGCAGAGCTTAAAGGGAGGTTTATAGCATTAAAATGTTTATATTAGAAAATAGAAATATCTAAAGTTATTGCCCTAAGTTTTCATTAAAAAAAAAGAACTAGAAAAAAAACCTGAAATTATAGAAAAAAGAGTAGTAAAGTGGGGGCAGAAAACAGAGAAAATTGACGAAACTAAAAACTGCTTCTTTGAAAAGATCAATAAAGTTGATCAATCTTTAGTCATAATGATTAGAGGAAAAAAAGACACAATTTACCAATTTCAGAAATGAAAGAGGGAGTACATCACTACAGATTACATGAATATTAAAATGATAATTAGGAAATAAACTATATGCTGATAAACTCAACTTATAGAAATGGTTCACTGTCTTGCTGCTGCTGCTGCTGCTAAGTCGCTTCAGTTGTGTCTGACTCTGTGTGATCCCATAGAAGGCAGCCCACCAGGCTCCCCTGTCCCTGGGATTCTCCAGGCAAGAACACTGGAGTGGGTTGCCATTTCCTTCTCCAATGCATGAAAGTGAAAAGTGAAAGTGAAGTTGCTCAGTAGTGTCCGACTCTTAGCAACCCCATGGACTGCAGCCTACCAGGCTCCTCTGTCCATGGGATTTTCCAGGCAAGAGTACTGGAGTGGGTTGCCATTGCCTTCTCCACTAACTTTCTTGAGACACTGCCAAAGTTCACTTAAACAGAAATAGATATGACAATGGATTCACTAAACATATTGAATTAATAGTTCCACAAAGAAAATTCCAGGCCCATTTGGCTTTACTGTGAATTCTAACTAACATTTAAGAAAAACAAAACAAAACAAAAAAAAATCAATTTGGCCCAAACTCTTCAAGAAAATAAAAGAGGAAATGCTTCTCAACTCATTCTATGAATGAGATCAGAAAAACCTTGATACCAATACCATTAAAAGCCATTACATTAAAAAAAAATAATAGAGTAATAATATTCCTCATGAATGTTGATGCAAAAAATCTTTAAAAAATGTAACAGTTGGTCTGAGCTCCTGCCAGGGAAGCTGGTGTGCCATGCAAAGCCCTTTCCTTTTGTCATCAGTGCAAGGAACAGCCAGCTCGTGCTCTCCTGAACCATTTACCCCAGGATGAAGCCTACAAACAGAGGAAAACCAAACACACTACCTGTGTTAAGAAATCTAGAACTTTATTATTTTGAATAGACAAATAGCTTCTGATTATTTGAAAAAAATATTGCAAAAGATAAAAGATTAACAAAGAGAACATTCAACATGAGTTGAAACAAAGCTGTAGAGAAAAAGAACAACTTTGGGAGATTTCCCATTTCTTTCCTTACAGACATTGTAGATAATCTCACATCCTTCCAATATAACTTGATGCTATGAAATCAGAGAAAAAGAATTCTTTAAAAGTTGCTGAAATATTTTTTTAAAACTCAAAGAAAGTATGGAAGAGAAAGATAAGGTTAGCTCTTAACATGTGGAATAAAAACACAAAAGATGTAGAAATATTTCAAAAGGCTTGACCTACAGAACATAGTCTGGGTGGAGGATATTTATCCAAGAGAAATAGAGAAGAGAAAATGGAGAGAATGGAAAATAATAACTACATAGACAGAGATGTAGATAGATATGTAGACATAGAAATCTTAGATTGGAAAAAAAAAACCTACAGATCTTTGGACTATGACTACCAAAAAAATCAGAAATTAAATAACCAAAAAAAAGAAAAGAAGAAACCCATTTGGATATATCTTTATGAAATCTCAGAATACTAAGTATAAAGAGAGGATACTGGAAGCTTTCAGGGTTTGGAGGAATGGTTGTCATCAAGAAATAAAGATCAGACAACCATCACAATTGTCAGTAATAACACTCGGTTCTAGAAAAAAAGAATAGATATCTTATGCAGAATAATTATTTTAACTTAGGATTCTGGACCCAGGTAAACTATTAATCAAAACTGAGGGCAAAATAAAAATCGTTTCAGGTAGTATGAGAATTGGTAAGCATCTCTTCCGACGCAGTCTTTTTGGATACTTCATCCATGCTCCAGATGATCACTGCAGAGTCTAGGGCAGAGGTCCCAACCCCAGCCCATGGACCAGTACTGGTCTGTGGCCCCTTAGGAACTGGGCTGCACAGCAGGAGGTGAGCTGCCGTGGATTGAGCGAAGCTTCATTTGTATTTGCAGCCGCTCCCCATCGCTCCAGTTACTACCTGAGCTCCGCCTCCTGTCGGATTCGTGGTGACATTAGTGGTGACATTATAGGAACAAGAACCCTATTGTGAACTGTGCATGCAGGGGGTCTAGCTTGCATGCTCCTTATGAGAATCTAATGCCTGATGATCTGAAGGGGAGCTGGGGTGGTGATAGTGCTGGAGAGCAGCAGCAAATACAGATTGGCAGAGAGGTTTGACTGCACAGAGACCGTAATAAATCAACTGCTTGCAGACATATCAAAACCATAGAAGTGAGTGGCAAGTGATGGTGAGTTGTATAATTATTTCATATTTTATATCACAATATAATAATACAGAAGTAAAGTACACCACAAATGTGCTTGAATCATCCCAAAACCATAACCCTCTCATCCGTGGAAAATTACTTGGATGAAACCAGTCCGTGGTGCCAAAAAGCTTAGGGACTGCTAGGGGAGTGAAGGGGATTTCCTGGTGGCTCAGTGGTAAGGAATCCGCCTGTTAATCAAGAGTCATGGATTTTATACCTGCGTTGGGAAAATCTCCTGGAGAAGGAAATGGGAACCCACTCCTGTATTCTTGCCTGGCAAATCCCATTGACAGAGGAGCCTGGAGGGCTGCAGTCCATGGTGTCACAAAAGAGTTGGACATGACTAGTGACTAAACAATAGCAGCAGCAGCAAGGTGGAAGAAAAGAGAATTCAAGACAGGGTTATGGGGTCTAAGAAAAAAAAGTCCGTAACTCAGAAGTTCAAAGTAAATGTCTACAAAGTTGCTTTAAACTGATGTGATTAAGCACCTGAAAGTTCTTAGTTATAATGGTTTAATATATAACATATCATACATATTAAGGTTAGGAAAATGATTGGGAAACTGAGATTTAAGCGTATTATTATTTAAATATTCTATTAAATGCAGAAAGGTAGTATAATATATACTATCATCTATATTATATAAAAATAATGTATAGAAATATTAATGTATAAAAAAATAAACCCAACAAAATTTGCAAATAGATCAGTTGTCCCCAAGAATTGAAATGCCATTTCGATTAAATACTAATTTTCATGTGTGTATTCATACACATGTACATACATATTCTGTTCCACTGACTTGTCTTTTCTTGTATCAGTGCCACAACTTATTTTATTTATATAGTTTAAATATATTTTATCGGAGAAGACAATGGCACCCCACTCCAGTACTCTTGCCTGGAAAATCCCATGGATGGAGGAGCCTGGTAGGCTGCAGTCCATGGCGGTTGCTAAGAGTCGGACACTACTGAGCAACTTCACTTTCACTTTTCACTTTCATGCATTGGAGAAGGAAATGGCAACCCACTCCAGTGTTCTTGCCTGGAGAATCCCAGGGACAGGGGAACCTGGTGGGCTGCCGTCTATGGGGTCGCACAGAGTCGGACACGACTGAAGTGACTTAGCAGCAGCAGCAGCAAATATATTTTATATCTGACAGTCTCCTTCTTCGTTCCAAATGATCAGATGTTTCTTGCACATTAACCATTTTATATCATTTTAGGATTATCTTGCCAAGAGTCAGGAAATATCATTGAGATTTTTATTAGGACTGCCTTGATTTTACATGTTATTTTAGCAGACTTGGTATCATTAAAATATTGAGTCCCACATCAGAAAGAACATCCAGTTAATACTACATGGTGTTAAATAATAGGAATGACACCAGTTGTTTTTTCAAATCCCTAACTTTAATGGAAATGATTCTAGTGTATCACAAAATAGGAACTTTATGCTATAAGTTTGTAATAGACACATATTACCAAGATAAACAATTCATTTTTTAGTTTCCACTTTACTTAATCATGAATGAGTTTTGAACTTTACTAAATAATTTTCTAGCATTTACTGAGATTATCATAAAGTTAAGAGAGTTTCTAATTTTGAACCATTCTTAGAACTCTGGGATAAACCCTACTCATTCATTATAGTTTTAGTTTGCTATGAGATCTTTTTGATGAGGGAGTATTATTGGGGAAATTTTGTGTCTAAATTATGATAATATTGAACAATAATTTTCTTTTGCTATACAAAAAATTAGCAGTTACCATAATTAGAAAATATATTATCTATTTACTTCCTGGTCCTTTGATGACTTCTGCTTTTGTCGATTATAAAGTGGTTGCAAAATTTGTCTTGTCACATAATCAAAGTTTTTTTTGTTTTATGGATCACATTTTTTTTCTATTTTACTAATCTATGCATTTGCCTTTAATACTTCCCTCCCTGTCTTTTATTTGACTTCATTGTTATTTTATTAGAAATTTTTTTCTAGCATCCTGAGCTGAAGCTAGCTTCTTAACTAATGTTACTAACATTAGTTAAGAAGCTAATTAGTTAGTAACATTGTTTCCTAACAGATGCACTTAATTATAAATTTCTTTTCGAATACCATGATGGTTTCTTCCCCCAGGGTTTAATTTTTTTTTTCAGTTCTAAATATATGAAAATTTCTACAGTGATTTTCCCTTTTGGCCCTGAATAAATTAGAAATATATTTATACATTTGCAGTGTATATTTTTCCTTGTGGCTTTATTTTTTTTCTGCAAGGGCGAATGCAGGATTGGGGACTGAATATATATTTGTGCTTAGTAAATGTGCCATGTGTGATATCAGTTTATGAAATGTTTAGTGTGGCCAGTACATGATTAATTTTTATAAACAGGCCATGTATGTCTGAAAAGTAAATATATATTCTCTATTTGGTAGTACTTGGATAGAAAGCAGTCAGAATCTAATTATTAGATTGAGCCTATTATTTCAATCAAGCTAGACAATTGTTAGTCAAATATTTTCCCCTCTATTTTTATAATTTTCTGAAAAAAAAAGCCTTTTTTGGCTGATTTTACATATTTTGAAGTTATTGTCATTAGGAGTATTATTTGTAGCTGCCATATTTCCCAGTAAAATAATCTTTTTATTAATCTCTGATATTTGTATGCCTATTTCATCTTTTTTGCCCAAATTCTATTTTATTTGACACTAATACTGTTACATAAACTTTATTTTTGTTGGAATTTGTTCTATTATGTAAAAATACAAAAGGAACAAATTGCATGTTGTTCTCTGTCTTAAGGAAGTTATAATCCCTACTTTATGTCTAACTTGTATAATTTTTTAAAAGTTTGAATTCAAGGCTATTTTATTTTCTCACAAATACTTCCTTTTGTTCTTCCAATATTATTTATGATGTATATATTTGATTTGATATACCCTAAGCTCTTAGTTACAAGTAGGAATTTTCTAAATGTTTGAGATAGCTGCAATAAAATGAATGAAACATTCTGGAAAATAAGATATTTATATATAGATGTTGTCTGACCAAAGCTTCAAAATGATCAGTTTATTTTTTGTTTTTATTAATTCAGTTTTTACTAAGCACAAAATGAAAAATATATTCTGGAAGTTTAACCACTGTGAATGTACAGCTTCACATTCACAGTAAGAAATCCTGGCTTCACTGTTTATATCTGTAATCCACAACCCATTTGCAACAGTAGTTAAAGAGCCCACAGTCTGAAAGGTTTCTTCATAGGACTACAGCATGGAAGTTATCTTTTAAGCATTCAAGTTTGAAAGGAGAAAATACATTCTTAATTTGTTTTTTGATATGGGGAAAATTGAAATATATTTATTGAAAAAAATTACTCCACCAAAAAATTTTGAAGACATAATGAGGTGGCCAGCTCTAAAATAATCAGAACTTAACATTTCTCCTCAGTTAAATTTACTCTAGATTTCTTATTCAAGAAAGAAAGAATGATAGCGCTGAAATGAGCCTAAAAATCATTTATTTTTTGTCTGGAAAAAAAAAAGACGAAAGAATAAGAATGTAGTTAACAGAGCCCAGTGGATAGTTTGCAAGGAAAAGTTTTTTAAAGCTATTTATTTTTTTTCTCATGACCAAATATTAACTCATGAGAAGAAATGTCATAGTAAGAGAAATTGAAATACAGGTTTTGTTATTTATCCTCACACTATCCTAATGCTATTACATTGCTGAAAGGAGCACGGATAATGTTTTGTTTTCATTTCTAATTCATGTAATTTTCCCTTTGTAATTTAAACATGTTATATTTTTCTTTTAGATACTTGTCATATTTATAGGCCAATGTACACTATTTTCTTGGAATCATTTTAATAGCTATTTATACATTATAAAGGGATATATGTTTGGAAGGAACAACATTAGAATATATTATGATAAAGTCACAGGTATAAGGAATTGATTGGTTTACTTTTCCCAAAGAAACCTCCTCATGCAGTTGTTTAATGTGAAAGGTTTTTCTTGAAAAGGTTAAAAAAGTTCTAATCAACTTTTGTACATTATGTAGAACTTCATTTTCTAAACTCTGCAAAAGAAAGTTTCATATTTAATGGGAAATCATGAATTATTCCATTTATTATCTACTTCCTCCTTTCAAAGACATGATCTGGATAAAAGGCGGGGTGAATAATTTCAAAAAAATACAATACATTTTTAATGGGAAGGTGCAAACTACAGATTCTCATGACTATTAGCAAGTGTAGAGGAAACAGAATTTTACTTGCAAAACTCGTCAACTCTTGCAAAGATAAAATGCATGACATACTTTAGTTAAAAAAAAAAACCAGTGAGCTGAAGTTTTCTTTTTAATACAACTTGTTGTTTTTACTAAGTTTTGTCTTTATATTCTCCAGCTTTCCATCTTTATTAAAGTTTGATTGTTTCCCTCAATATATGTGGAGAATTGATAGTTCTTTTATTTATAAAGATATGAAGATGAATAATTCAAAGAAAAGTTTTAAGTGATATTATCTGTGACAAAATTTCCTAAATAATGGAATTTCACAGAATTTGAAGAGCAATTATGAAATTGTTTAAAAAAAAAACATAGTGACTCTTGTATGGAGTTTTATATTAATTTAAAAATTACAGATATTAATTTAGACACAAATATGGAGTTGAACTAGCATGCCATGTTTACACGTGTGTATAGTCCATTGTTTGTAGCACAAAGCTTAATTTTTCTTTTTCTCCTCTTTTTCTTATTGCCATTATAATAGGATGTAGAATCTGACAGGATTATATTACTTATTCAGATTTTTTATCATTATAACTTAATACAAAAGCTACGATTATTTTTAGGTTTTGTTTTTAAGCCTATATTTAATTGGATAAATAACAATATAATCAGTATAAACTGGTTATATAATTATGTTTTCCTGTAGTGGAAAGTTACAATGTAAACTGAAAAAACAAGATTTGCTATGATTTCCTGTCGGTTAGCCAGGGTGTTTGGATTCAAGTGTGATATTTCTGGATTGGAAATATTTTCCCTGAAAATTCTTGTTAAACAATGACCTTCATTTATATCTTTCCTTGTTTGATCTTTGGCTTAAAACATTGTTTCATTAAAAAGTCTAAATTTCTTAAAGGAGTTTGCAAATAATAAAACCATGTATAAAGATTATGTGTGTGATTAGTCTCACATAAGGTGGTTTCTTTGGGTGTTTTTTCACTGAACTGCTAAGGAAACACTTTAAAAATGGTAGGTTTTAGATTTTTTCCGGTAAAGAAAATCTTTCAGTAAAGAAAATGTGGTGACAGCTACATGTATAAATATTTTAGTGATATTTTATATTGATTGATTGATGAATAGTTTATTCCTTTCTGATTGATGGCAATCTCTGTACTTCAAATATTTGATTGAATGGAAATCATTTGAGTAAATCATTCTTACAGAGTATACACATAAAAAATACCTTTATATTATTAAGGAAATCATTTAAAGTCATTTTAAGGATTGCACTCAGTACTGTTTGCTGAATAACCAGTTTTCCTCTGCTAAAGGGTAATACTCATCATCAAAAATACTGTTTAACATTTATTGTACTCACAAAAGTTACTGCCTTTTGTGCTAAATACCGGCTGTGACATAACTGAAACTGAGAAATCATCTTTGTTCCATTCTTCACAAACAGTCTATATATCTTAAAATAAAAATCACTCATGTTGAAGTGAATTCTTCCTGTGCTATTGTTGAGAGAATTCTTTGCTGATCAAATTTTATGATATTTTATTTTTTGTTGAAAGAATTATATTAGTAATAGTCCCATTGACTGTTATTATTACATTTTTGAAAAAGAATTAAAGGTTCAACTTAGGTTAAGTAGTTTTTTTCCAAATGGAATTTTTCAATGTGCATATACTTTTAAAATGTCAAAAATCCAACTGTGCTAACTTTGATTATTAATAGATGAAAATTTGTATTTTCCAAAAATCCAAGCAAAACTTGTGTATGTAACAGTTTCCTCTAAAGATTCAGTTTAGCAAATAGAATTGTTTAGAAAATCACAAAAGATTCTGTTCCATAACCTTTGGGGTTGGAATTTATTTTTTTCAGTTATCAAGTACAGCCAACTATAAAATGAATCAAAATCTGAATTGAAACAAAAGTCCGGCTATATTAATAACTTATATTCTGACTTTACTAACATTTTATGGTGATTAGTTTTTTCAGTTTATACAATTAAAGATGATAACACATTTATTTGACTAGTAATTCTAGTGTAATTTCCAGAAACTATAAACTTATACCTGCATTAGTGATATCTCTTTGGAAGAAGCCAAAACATTAAATATTTTTCAGTCTTTATATAAAATTATAGCAATAAAAATGTATTATAGTACAATTAAGTATAGCACAATAGACACACTTTCATAATTAAAAAATTTTTCTCTTAAAGCAAATATGACCAATCTATTTTACAAAGAAAATCAAGATTGTTTAATGGCTGTGATATTACAATTCCTATTGCAAGATTAGTCACAGCTGCAATTATATTATGAGTTATTTGGTTTATTTTAAATATATGTTAAAGGTATACATAAGCTGAAGTGATTGTATGTTCATCATATGTTCAATTTCCTTAAAGAAGTTCTCCAAAAATATGTAGGGGAAATTAATAATAATATTTATAACTAAGTATAATTGTAATATTAATTATAAGAATAGGTTCTTTTGTTCCAAGCATAACAAATTCTACTTTTTGAGACAGTAACATATGTATTAATACAGTCAAATTAAGTTGTATAGAAAATAAGCAGTGATTACCAGGTTATTTGTGGTTAGTGGACATATGGAGATAGAAAATGAATATGTTTTAGAGAAATCATCATAATTTTAAAAGTGCTCTTAACATACATTTAATTTGGATTAATAAAAATGCCTTAATAAGTATGTGTGTGTTTCTCACTAGAATATGTTTTTAGTTTTTCTAAGCTTAAAAATGGAATGGTTTGAAAACCGTGAATGTGTGATATGCCACCTGCCCTATTTACATTTTTAACAGTTGAGTATTTGTTAACTGATGCCATAGACAGCTACATGTTTTGCTGTTACCAGATGGATGAGGTAGAATGCCATGCATAACTTTACATTTATCTTCTTTGAGTGTCACCTTATTTGCATATCAATTAAAATAATATCTGTATTAAAATGGATAATGAAAGTTATCAAATTTACATGATGTGACTGCAGTTTGCAAAATTTCCAGTAGATGCCCCCAGAGACCAGTCAACTCATTGGAAATCCTTGAAATTTAAAAGAAGTCATTTTTATATTGAAACTTTTTCTTTTGCTTTTTTCGAAGTACATAGAAAATAAATTAGAAGTCCTAAAAAATTGTCAACTCCAATAGTTTGTTGTGCAAAATTATATATGAGTGATAGTCATGTATTTGTAATCCATATTAATCAACTCTAATAATTATTAAAATCCTACATGTGCAATATTAAGAAAAATGCTGTCAGTTTTCATTGTAAAAGCATTCTGTTTTTAAAGTAAAATCATTTCAAACAATTTTTTCTAACTCCTCTGTCTTTATATATTTACATGACTAAAGAAATGCTATATCCTATTTTAGCATTTTAGAAATAAGTATCATTTTCACACACACAAAAACTATAAAACATGCCTATATAACATATGATTCTTATCAGTGGGTGTGTGTGAGTCAAGAAACAGATTTGTTCCTCCTTCTAATTATACATAATATCTACCTTCACTGAAAAGTATGGGTAAGAATGGTGACTCACTTTATTCCACAGAAATTATATTAACTGAAGCTATTTAAGTATTAATTTGAGTCAATGTAATTATCCCGTAGGTGATTCTAATAACATTTATCCCTACAATACGAATTTAAGACTGTTATTACTGACACATAGATAACCCAATGGTGACTTATAAATATTAACTTAGTGGAATAAAAGTATTATACTGCCTTTTGATTAGATATAACATATCTTTTGAGTTTATCTTTGTCATATTCAGTAAAAATTTTATGATCTTGTTTCAGAGTATTGAGCTTATTGAGGTGCTTTTGAAATATTTTACTGAATGTGAAGCGTCACCTTGATCCAGTATTTCAGTTAGACTTATGAAAATGTTGAATTACATTAATCATAGAATAGTTGATAATGCATTTTTAATTTTGAACGTCTATCTAATGGCTAGTATAAATACTTGTAGGTACAAAGTGAAGAAGATAAATTGGCATCCTGCTCATTTGTGTTTTTCATGTTCATACAGTTTCACCCTTTTATGTGTTTGTCTTATGTGTTTGTCAGTGTTACCCCGTTAGACTTTACATCTCTGTGTGGGGTCACGTCTGTTCAGCTTGCTTTGCCTGGATGCTACTGATTGCTGCCTTGTTTGAAGGAAAGGGATTTTTTCTCTGGAAGAGTCACAAAGTGACAGCAGTGTTTTTCCCCAGTCCAGCACAAACATTCATTAACACAGATAAAGAAGATGGCTTTCTTTTTTCCATTTTTTTAACTGAAGTATATTTGATTTACAATGTTGTGTTAGCTTCAGGTGTACAGCAGAGTAACTCACACACACACACATATGCATATATATATATATATGTTTGTTTTGTTTCATTGTCTTTTCCCGTATAGGTTATTACATATTATCGAGTATAGTTCCTTGTGTTATAGAGTAGGTCCTTGTTGTTTATTCTATATATAGTAGTGTGTATATGTTACTCCCAAAAGACAATGGCTTTCTAACTGGAGTCACATCATAATTGTATAATGATGTCAAATTTCTAAACAGTCAATACAGGTAACAAAAAAAAGGTGTGAAGGTGGAAGAGAAAAAGAAAACTAACATTATTTGATATAATTGGAGGCAATGTGGTAAAGTGAAAAAAATTCAGAATTTGTGATCAGAGAAACCTGATTATGAAAGCCACCCCAGCCACTTATTATCATGTATGAGTTTGGGCAAGCCAAAACCTCACCGAAGAGGGTTTCTTTATCTGTAAAAATGGAAGTTGTATTTTTAGAGTTATCTTGTGATTTAGAAATGATGTCTGACACATAGTACATGCTCTGTGAATAGTAGCCATTCAAAATGGTTTAAGGCAGAATTTAAAAATGATATAATATCTCTGTGGCCATTTAATAGAAAGCTTTCCATTTGCCAGCATCTTCACACATTCAGCTGCTATAGAATTGTGTTGGATTGTTCAGGTTTACTTTCTTCCAGTATATAGATTCTTTTTTTATGGAGTATAATTGCTTTATAATGTTGTGCTAGTTTCTGCTGAACAGTGAAACAAATCAGCAATATGTTTACATATATCCCCTTCCTCTTGGGCCTTCCTCCCACCCCCTCCCAAAAGGGAAATTTTGTTGTAAATTCAAAATATTTAGAATCTCCATTGAATAATGCATTTAAATAGTAATAAAAACCCATATGAAATGCATGACCACTTAATTCCATTCTTAAACCACCTTTCTCCAGCTGCATCCCTTAGCCCAGTTACGCCTTAAGTACCTGCAGTGGCAAAGATCTTCCTTAGGATATAGACTTTAGATGTTCAGCATATCTGTGAATGTCACAACTTCTGTTTCTATGAATGGCCTCTTTTTGAGGAGAGGACTCTCCTCAAATTCCATGATATCGAAACTTTCCAGAAATTTTACCAGAATTCTCAGTTTCCATCCATCAGGGTAACTTCAGGTCAATGAGATTTTTCTTATTCTGATGCCGAAAAAGGGCATATTCTAATTTAGATAAGTATTTGTTTCAATATATAAATAAAACCAAAGACTAATAACTTCATGTCCAAATGAAAGAAGTAAAATAGTGAATTTGAATTCTCTTTATGTTTCTGTTTGCAGTTTTTAAAATTCCTTTTTGTAAATCAAGTCAACTTTGCCTGTTAGGAAGTGTAAAACCTGACAAATTCACATATAATAGTAGAAATTGACATACATTTTTATTTTCAGATAGCAAATTCATTTTAAAAAACAAAAAATATTCTGTTTAAAAGAAATGATATGCATTATCTGTGAAGGTTTAAATAGGAACCTATTTAGTAAAGCATTAATTGCTCTTTCTGGTTCTCAAATATTAGTAATGAGGCTTTAACAATGTCATACATGGATGTGTGTATGTGTACACAAATGTGTGTGTAAAATAGAGTTGAGGTCGGAATAGTCATGTATGCTTTCTAAATACACTCTATTTGAAATATTTTTTGCAAAGAATGGTCTTTTTAAAAAATGTACTAGAAATTTAAAAAATTGATACCAGTTTTATATCATGGATGTTTGGAGCTGTCTTGAGTACCAAGACGATCCCTTCTGAATCAGTTCATGTTCTTCGGTCACAGATGCAGAGACAGAGTCGGACCAGTAGAGTGGAAATGATGTTATTAGAAGGATATTAGGTAACTAGCTGAATTTAGGGTAAAACCTGGCTCACAAGGAAAGGAAAGGACGTGGGACACTTGGAAGGACCTAGGTAGCCAGCCCCACTTTCAGCTCTTGTCAGGACGTGGCTGCCAGGTGGACTGAACTCTGAAAACCTACCTCTTTGTGTTTCTTGCTTCAAGATTCAGAACGCTGGGAGAGAAGCCAGTGGCTTAATATGGGAGGGAGTCTTTGAAATCAGGTCCCACCAAGATGACACGCCATGTGCCATTTCCAAAAATGCTTCAGAGAACTGCGCATGTGGAGCTAGACGCTGAGCGGACCAAATGCAACCCAAGCACCCGCAAGGAGTGACGTTCTGCGTTTCTGTCCCGGCTGGGATGAGCACTGAGATGGCCTCCTGACAGTTTATTCCTACTGTTTATATCAGGGGTCCCCAACCCCTGGGCCAGGAACCGGCCCCAGTCCGCGGCCTGTTAGGAACTGGGCCACACAGCAGGAAGTGGGCAGCAGGTGAACGGGCAAGCGAGGCTCCATCTGTATTTATAGCCGTTCCCCATCCCTTGTATCCCCCTGGTCTATGGAAAAATTGTCTTCCACAAAACTGATCCCTAGTGCCAAAAGGGTTGGGGACCATTGTTTTAAATCGATGATCTAATTTTTATTTATTTATAATTTATATACACACACATTATGTATATTCTTTTTCAGATCCTTTTTCATTATGTTATCACAAGATGTTGAATATAGTTCCCTGTGCTACACAATAGGTCTCTGTTGCTGATCTATTTTATACACAGCAGTGTGTATCTATTAATCCCAAACTCCTAATTCGTCCCCCTCCACCTTCTCTTTTTGATAACCATAAACTTATTCTCTATGTGTCAGTCCTTGTTTGAAGCAAGGCTGGATTTCCAGCCCCCTGACCTTTCAAACTTCCTTACCATCCCCAAACTATCTTTTGGGTACCTCTTGAATGTCCCCTTCAGGTTCCTCAAACTCAATTATCTGAACCCATGCTTGTTACCCTTCCCCAAACCTAGTCATCCTTTTGTGTCCCCCGCTTTAGCAAATTGGGCTTCCCAGGTGGTGCGGGGGGTGATGAACCGGCCTGCAGGAGACTTAAGAGGCGTGGACTCGATCCCTGGGTTGCAAAGACCTGGAAGATGGCATGGCAACCCACTCCAGTATTCTTGCCCAAAGAATCCCCATGGACAGAGAAGCCTGGTGGGCTACAGTCCACAGGGTCACAAAGTGTTGGACAATACTGAAGCAACTTAGCACACACGCATACACTTTAGTAAATTACCAACTGCCCACCCCCAAAATCTTGTTGCCATCCTAGCTCTTCTCTTTCCATCAACCCTAACATCCACTCAGTCACCAAGTAGTCAGTGTTTTTCTATCCTGGATATGTATCAAATCCACCTACTTCTGTGTGTTCCTCTGCCTTAACTTCAGTTGGTCCCATGGTCTCTCTGTCCATGAACACCAGTGTCTCCTGTCTCTTCTCCCGGCTTCCGGTTCTACCCTCCTCCCAGCCATCCTCTTGGACCTGTTGTGAATTTCAGAGTCACAAGCTCAAGGATGCTAAATTGAATGTCTTTTTTTTTTTAATAACTAATTTTAATTCCTGGTCTTAAGCCTTGATTCTCCCTAATGTAAAAATCCAACCTCGTCCCTCTTAGGTAAAGTCAGTCCAGTTCAGTGACTTCTCAGGCTATTCAGATTCTTACACTCCTTCCCATCACCCTGTGTTCCTATATAGAAACAACACAACACTGGTACCAAGAACACAGCACTGATGCCAGGTAGAAAGAACCAGGGTTACTAGGTTTCACAAATAAAAATACAACATACACTTCAAATTTCAAAAAACTGAAATTTTTTTTGGTATAAATATTCCCATGCAATATTCGGGATACACTAATACAAAAAACCATTTGTTCTGTTGTGAATTTCAGAGTCACAAGCTCAAGGATGCTAAATTGAATGTCTTTTTTTTTTTAATAACTAATTTTAATTCCTGGTCTTAAGCCTTGATTCTCCCTAATGTAAAAATCCAACCTCGTCCCTCTTAGGTAAAGTCAGTCCAGTTCAGTGACTTCTCAGGCTATTCAGATTCTTACACTCCTTCCCATCACCCTGTGTTCCTATATAGAAACAACATAACACTGGTACCAAGAACACAGCACTGATGCCAGGTAGAAAGAACCAGGGTTACTAGGTTTCACAAATAAAAATACAACATACACTTCAAATTTCAAAAAACTGAAATTTTTTTTGGTATAAGTATTCCCATGCAATATTCGGGATACACTAATACAAAAAACCATTTGTGGTTTATCTGATACTCAGATTTTACTGGGTATCCTGCCCAGGTTTATCTGGCAAGCTCAGGAGAGGGGGTTTGTCAGCGTTCACTCCCAGATCTTGATGTAGGACCTTGCGATAGACTCTAAACTTGCCTGGTATCCATTTCTCCTCTCTTTACTAACACAATTCCAGTTTCATTTGAGGCAACAGTGTGCCTCCAAGCAGGCAGAATATTTGTTTTTCTCATCTTTGCAACCAGGGATGGCCACGTGACACAGTCCTCACCAATGGAACAAAGTGGAATTCCAATAGTAGTTGCAGGAATAAAAGTATGCCCAATAATAGAAAAAGACACAGCTGCTGTCACCTGCCTATCCCATTTCTTCTTGGCTGGAAGGTGGACTTGGTGTCTGGACTGGGGCAGCCCTCCAGTGACCAGGGACAGGCAGGAAATAATCCCTGAAGCACAGGCCTTGAACTCGCCAGGCCACGGAACCAAGGCTAACAGCTGCCTACCTTCGGCGTCTTGTGCTGTTAGCAGTACAGACTTCTAGTTTCAAAGGCATCATAGCCAGGTTTTCTCTTCCTTGGAACTGAATGGGTTCCTAACTTCTGGGGTGCTGTCCAGGGCTCTGTCACTGATGCGCTTGATTCATCCTTTTCTGTCAACTCTTGAAATATGCTGACCTGCCTCTTTCAGTAGCACCCCGGTGCTGCTTAGTCACAGAGTTACAGCTGTGTCCCCATTCAATCCCCAGTGGGCAGCACATCCGACAGCCTTTTAGCACACATGCCCTTGCTAGGGCCAGTGACAGAGGGCAGACATCCCAGCCCTCTCTTCCCATTAACTTTGATGTCACACACAGAGGTCACCAGACAATTCACGGTCTTTGATCCATACTGTCCAGGGGCCGTGGGACATCATGCGGGCTGGTTTGGGTATTCTTCTGCTCAGAAGCTCTCTACAGTGACTTTTGCTGCGTGTTGGGGCGGTGGGAAGTGGAGGGAGAGACACAGTCTGATTCCTCTTACATCTCATGCTTTCTTTACCCACCCTCTCGGCCAGAGGGCAGAAAGCAAAAATCTGTGCTTGCTTCTTTCTTCTCTCATTTCAAATATTTTTGGTCATCGTTTTGACAAGATGGTGGCCTTTGACTTGTGGACCTGGCAATGTGGTTTCCTCACTCTCTTTATGGACTAGTCCTGTTACAATAGGTGCCTTGCGTTGGCCACTAGGTTGAGGAGGATTGCAATTCAGTTGCGAATCCACTTCCAAGTAATTTTTCTAATATATTGGGTTGGCTGAAATAATTGTTTGAGTTTGTCCATGCAGTTTATAGAAAAACCCCAAATAATTTTTGGCCAACCCAATACAGAAAGCTGAGCACCAAAGAATTGATGCTTTTGAACTGTGGTGTTGGAGAAGACTCCTGAGAGTCCCTTGGACTGCAAGGAGATCCAACTAGTCCATCATAAAGGAGATCAGTCCTGGGTGTTCATTGGAAGGACTGATGCTAAAGCTGAAGCTCCAATACTTTGGCTACCAGATGTAAAGAACTGACTCCTTGGAAAAGACCTTGATACTGGGAGGATTGTGGGCAGGAGGAGAAGGGGACAACAGAGGATGAGATGGTTGGATGGCATCACCAATTCAGTGGACATGGGTTTGAGTGGACTCCGAGAGTTGGTGATGCACAGGGAGGCCTGGTGTGCTGTGGTTCATGGGGTCGCAAAGAGTTGGACATGACTGAGTGACTGAACTGAACTGAATACAATCTCAGTCATTTCCCAGACTCAAACACTTCTATGACTCTATCCCACTCTTAGCTTGGAGTCCAAACTACTTATTGTGCTCTGAAGTCTCCACAATATGGGTTCTGCCCTCCCCTTTTTTTAACTTTCCTCTTCCCACTCCCTTCCTTATCATGTATGTATGTAGTTCTAGAGCAAAGCTGATCCACTGAGTAAAAAATTCTGGGTGTATGGCACCTGGGCATTTTTGTTTTGTTTGCTTTTTAAACTCTATAGAGTGAGTCTGTTGCCGGACTTCATCACGTTTCTCAGAGAATCTTCAAATACATATTTTTGCTTGGTTCTTAGAAGAATCCTGTGATATAGGTATAGCAACAATTAATATATATATTTCACAGATGAGAAGAAGTGATGTCCAGAAAAGTTAGGGAGACATGGCCTGAACCTAAGGGGTTTTAATTCTAGACTGTCACCACTCCACACTGAAATGCTTATTGATAGTAATATCACATCTTGTCAGTTCTAAATATTTAATTGTCCCCCTATTTAAAAATGTAAAATAATCAGTATAAAGTGATATCATTTGGCCTCTGATTACTTGCTTAGTAGAATAATAGCCACCACACAGCTATTATTCCATAACTCTGTTTATTTCCTATATAACAATGTTCATGCTCTGAAATTATTTATGATTTGTTTGCTTATTTGTCAGTTGTGTTCTTCCACTAGAATATACACCTCACAAGGGTATTGACTTTATTTGATCTAGAACAGTGCCTAGCACTTAATAAGAAACTCAATAGCTATTGATTGAATAAATAAATACACTATTCAATTGTTTGAATAGTGTATTTGATCTGTAGGAGATGAGACCAGTCAATCCTAAAGGAAATCAACCTTGAATATTCATTGGAAGGACTGATGATGAAGCTGAAACTCCAATACTTTGGCCATCTAATGCAAAGAGCTGACTCATTAGAAAAGCCCCTGATGCTGGGAAAAATTAAAGGCAAGAGGAAAAGAGGACAACAGAGGACAAGATGATTGGATGGGATCACTGATTAAATGGACATGAGACGGGGATTGACAGGGAAGCCTGGAGTGCTGCAGTTCTTGGGGTTGCAAAGTGTCAGACATGACTAAGCGACTGAAAAAATAACAACAACAACTTTCAATTGTCATTTTATCTCTTTGCATATGATTTATTATTGTTAGAAGTGAGGTAGTAATCTAACACGTCATTAACTTAATCCTAACTGAAAATAATTTTAAAATATATTTAGCAAGAGATATCCATAAACTCTTTCTGCATAAATGAATGAATGAATGAACCTTCATAACATACAGGGAAGCCACTTAATAGAGCTTTGTTTTGATATTCAATGAGACATTTAAATTTTGTTTGCCTTACTGGCTTTTTGTGTTGTTTTGGTGGGAGGCTAACTTATTAAGTATTTTTGGATATTGGCAGTTGCTATGGTCTGAATGTTGTGTTCCTAAAATTCATATATTGAAATCCCATTCCCTGGAAGTGTAGGTAGATGGGGTTTTTAGAAGGTGATTAGGTCATGAGGGTGGGGCACTCATGAATAGGATTCAGTTATTCAGTTCAGTCACTCAGTCGTGTCCGACTCTTTTCGACCCCATGAATCGCAGCACGCCAGGCCTCCCTGTCCATCACCGACTCCCGGAGTTCACTCAGACTCGCGTCTATCGAGTCCGTGATGCCAGCCAGCAATCTCATCCTCTGTTGTCCTTTTCTCCTCCTGCCCCTAATCCCTCCCATCATCAGAGTCTTTTCCAATGAGTCAACTCTTCACATGAGGTGGCCAGAGTACTGGAGCTTCAGGTTTAGCATCATTCCTTCCAAAGAAATCCCAGGGCTGATCTCCTTCAGAATGGACTGGTTGGATCTCCTTGCAGTCCAAGGGACTCTCAAGACTCTTCTCCAACACCACAGTTCAAAAGCACCAGTTCTTTGGCACTCAGCTTTCTTCACAGTCCAACTCTCACATCCATACATGACCACTGGGAAAACCATAGCCTTGACTAGACAGACCTTAGTTNTCACTTTCTGCCATAAGGGTGGTGTCATCTGCATATCTGAGATTATTGATATTTCTCCCAGCAATCTTGATTCCAGCTTGTGTTTCTTCCAGTCCAGCATTTCTCATGATGTACTCTGCATAGAAGTTAAATAAGCAGGGTGACAATATACAGCCTTGACGTACTCCTTTTCCTATTTGGAACCAGTCTGTTGTTCCATGTCCAGTTCTAACTGTTGCTTCCTGACCTGCATACAGGTTTCTCAAGAGGCAGGTCAGGTGGTCTGGTATTCCCATCTCTTTCAGAATTTTCCACAGTTTACTGTGATCCACACAGTCAAAGGCTTTGGCATAGTCAATAAAGCAGAAATAGATGTTTTTCTGGAACTCTCTTGCTTTTTCCATGATCCAGCAGATGTTGGCAATTTGATCTCTGGTTCCTCTGCCTTTTCTAAAGCCAGCTTGAACATCAGGGAGTTCACAGTGCATGTATTGCTGAAGCCTGGCTTGGAGAATTTTGAGCATTACTTTACTAGTGTGTGAGATGAGTGCAATTATGCGGTAGTTTGAGCATTCTTTGGCATTGCCTTTCTTTGGGATTGGAATGAAAACTGACCTTTTCCAGTCCTGTGGCCACTGCTGAGTTTTCCAAATTTGCTGGCATATTGAGGGCAGCACTTTCACAGCATCATCTTTCAGGATTTGAAATAGCTCCATGAATAGGATTAGTGCTCTTATAAAAGAGGCTCCAGAGAGTGCTCTAGCTTCTTACATTATGTGAGGACACAACCAGAAGTTTCAGGCTATGAACCAGGAGGGGCAACCTTCCTGGAGCCTTGATCTTAGACTTCTGGCCTCCAGAACTGTGAGCAATAAATTTCAGTTGTTTATAAGCTACTCAGTGCTATTCTGGTTCATTGCTCAGTCGTGTCTGACTCTTTGCGACCCTATGGATTGCATACTCTGCTACATCAGCCCAAATGGATTGAGACATCCATCAGCTGGCTTATTTGTCCTTATCAAAGGGAGCTCAGCTCTGGAACTGATATATTTATAATGTAATTTCCCTAAAATTACTATATTTCGATAGCTCTTGGCATCTTTCATTAAACTGGCGTTCAGTTATAAGTGTTTGAGGTCAAGATAGCTTTCAGCCCTTTCACTGAGGGAAAAAAAAAAAAGGCAGCATGATCCAACCTTTAATTATTATAAGATCAAAAAAATCAAAAGATTTGAAGGATTAAAATAACGAGTTCAGTGTTCTGATTCTTATTCCCAGCTACCGGAACTCGTACACGAAAAACATCTGTGTGGAGATGCTGCGGGATGGTTATCACAAGTCCTTTACCGAGTTCTTCGCTCTGACAGAGAAGTGGGCTGCCCTGAGGGAGGCTGCGAGGGTCCGATCCCTGTCCTGGGCACAGAGACCCCTGGAAGAGCAGCCCGACAAGCTGGATCACTTCTACTACTACCTGACCCGGGCTGAGGCAGCTGAAAGGAAAGGTACGTGGATGGGTGTGGGGAAGCAGCACCGCCGAAACCAGAACAGGGAGCACCTGAGGGCAAGTTCCCAGCTGCTTCATATGTGAATTTAAGACATTAGGACACCGCAGCACAACTAAGCGTCTAGTCAACTAAGCGTCTTCATGGAATGGACAGAGAGAATGCTGACTCACAAGAGTGCCCAGACATGTGGCTGTCCTGGTGATGTCACTCTGAGCCTGGGCAGACAATAAACAAATAGCACCTAGTAACATCTCCAGGGCTTCCCAACGGATTAAAATCTTTGGTATCATTAATTATACATCTTTATATAGTTTTTTTTCTTTATACACAATCTGAATATTGACTTTCACAGAGGAGCCCTTTGCAGAGTATTGTAATTTGCCAGTTAAACTTATTTTCTAGTATTTATAGAATGGAATTTGAAGGTTTTATCGTTAAGTTCTGTGCTTAAGATTTCTATCAGAGAATTTTTATTAGTGAATTGTGAGGAGACAGGAAAAGTCTGTAATCCACAATTATGAATAAAATTGTTAATGTTTTATTTTCCATCACATCATCTCTCATTAATTCCTTTTTTGATATTGTAAATTTTTCCAGAAGGTCAATATGTTTCAATCTACTACAGTTATAGTGATATCGTTGTCATAAGTATTTCTTAGTTACATGTTCAGAATTGGTCATTTTATACAATCAAAGAAAGGAAATCCCCAAATTTGGCATATACATTTGGTATTCTCAATTGTCTTCTTCTTTGACTTTTTTTGCATGAAAATACCATTGGACTCAAAAAGAGAGAAGCTTTAAGCTCCACCATGAAAATGTCTCTATTTCATTGTACAGTACAAAACATAAGTGAACTTGTGTGTGCATGTGTGTATGTGTAGATAAGAGGTGATTATTTGTCTAATGAAAATATTTAGCTACAGAATTGACTTTGAAAAGAGTCCTTTGGTGAATTTTAAAATGTGATTTACATATAAGTTCTCAAGAAATTAACTGTTTTAAATTTTAAAATGCTATTGTAAAAAAACTTATTTTCTAGGTCAGCCCCAAATTCTGAGGTGATATCTACACTGAAAATAGAATTGATCAAGATAAAATTTGTTCATTAGTCATTTTTTTCAAGTTGAATTAATTTGATTCATTAAAAATTTTAAATAGAAGCATTCATTTTATATCATAATAGTATAAATTTAGGCCAAACACATCAGTAGTCATAAAGTATCATAAAAGAAACTTATAAAGCATTTTATAATTATAAAGAAACTAGAATGCTAAATAATCTATTTGAAGGTAGAAAATACTTTATTTGAAAAAGTAACTATATTATATATAAATTAAAATGATTCTCCAGTCCCTCAAATTTAAAGTCCAAGCTTCATAATAGCCAATGTCTTATACACGTGTACAAGTAATGAAATATTTTTCTTACTGTTTGTCACATGTTCATGGTAACTAAGGTTCTATTTGATAAATGGAACAAAATTACTTCTTGCTCAGAACAACTCTTCTGTAGGGTTATTGACTTCAAAATGCTGTGGCTTTTGCCTGGTTAAAATACAAAAAGTTAAAATTGTTGGAAAAAACATTGGAAATACATCAGTTGAAGGACAAGTAAAACATTTATATGCTTCTTTAAAAAGAAATGTGTAATTTTTTCACATTTAACACATGAACTTTATAGGAGAAAAACTGTAATTTAAGAATGTCCTAGAAAGTAGTGCAGGGAATATGTATAGAAACTCTTATTAACCTAAATTAATTCTAAATCTTAAAACCCATGTATACCACACACTTAATCTAGAATATAGAAATCTGTTAATAGTTCCTGGACGATTTCATCCCATATGGTTGTGGAATCTGAGACAATTATCTTGAAGCAGCATCGTATCTCTGAGTATTCTCATTGCTTCTCATTGGAAAGACCCTCACTCTAGGGTCACAATGAAGTTCATTTAATCAAAGCTATGGAACTAACAATAGTCATCTCGGGTCAGTTCTGTCTCTTGAGACTCACAAAGCAGAAACCTAGAGTTATTTAAATTACTTTTCAAAATATCACTTTCTGTTTTATAGCAAAGAAATGTTTAAAGGAAGCCAATCATTCTTTTTGGATTATTTTCCATTTGTTACAAAGTGTTTCTTTGTCCCTGATACCATTCTTATGTGACCCAATGTGAGTCATCTCTGTACCATCGTAACATGATTAGGGCCTGGTGCCCCATGGGGCTGAGGAAGAGATGGCAATAATGGTAATGGGTAACTGAATCAATAGATAATTCAAACATTATTTACACTTGACTTTAAATTATTGTCAAGGGTTAAGCAGCAATTTTTTTCTCTAATAACATTTATTTAAGATACCCAAACTATGTTGTACTCAAGCAGAGTGTCACTGGATGTTTATACAGTTTATGTAAAGAAAAACAAAAGAGTGTCTGGTGAAATACGTTTGAGAAACAACCATGTGAATTAACATATACATTAAGCAGGTTAGTTTGTTGCAGGACTTATCAGAGCCTTTGACATGTTAATGTATTGTGTGTTTCACTGAAAGAGAGAAATTAGTAGGAGCACTTCCCAAATTTTATTTCATCATGAGATCTCCTTTTAAGGTAGCATAGTGAATATTGGTCTAAGGAATAAATCAACAATAAAATTGATTTTCATCTTATTAATATAGCTGCTGACAATTTGAGGAAATGTGCAAGCAAGGAGAAAAGGTTGCTCAGAATGTAAAGGGTATAAACCATGTATTTGTATTATTCAAAGGTTCAAAACTTTCAATTTTTCCATAGAATAGCTTAGCTGACAAGTAGTCTTTAAATATGTAATCTAAATAGCTTCTAAGCAAAACCAAAAACTTTATCAAATGTTGGAAATGTTTTTCTATTAAAGGTTAATTACTGAAAAATGGAAAATTATTTTAGGTTTGCATATATATTTTTTAAAAGCTCTTTGTATGACTTTTTAAAATGGAAGATACGCAGTGTTTTATTTACAAGTTTTAAAAATAGAAGCTCTCTAATCACTATGTGTGTGGGCTTCCCTGGTGACTCAGATAGTAGAGAGTCTGCCTACGGTGCGGGAGACCAGTGTTTGATCCCTGGGTCGGGAAGATCCCCTGGAGAAGGAAATGGAAACCCACTCCAGTATTCTTGCCTGGAAAATCCCATGGGTGGAGGAGCCTGGCAGGCTATAATCCATGGGGTCACAAAGGTCGGACACAACTTCACTTTCACTTTAAATCACTATATATGAGTAAGAATATAAAATATTACAAAACAGATTTTAATGCTCTATTCATATTAGGCACAGGTCCAGAATGGAAAGATAAAGCATAAGAGAAATCAGTTCTGAAGTGAGAGTATTTGTTTTAAGTAAATTGCTCAGGGTTTTACCCCCTACTTTTCACCTAAGCTATTGCTTGTTGTGAATAACCTTTAAAAGGCAGAAAGTCTCTGCAGAATCTCCAGTTCCTTCAAAACTGGGGAATAGAGAGAATGTATTTTAACTTTAATTTTTAGTTCTAAAACTTATTTTGAGATAAATCTTAATTTCCTATGGAATTATGAAGTAGCGATTTCCCCGGGGGCATAGTGATAAAGAATCCACCCACCGATGCAGGAGACACAAGAGACGTGGATTAGATCCCTGGGTCAAGAAAATCTCCTGGAGGAGGAAATGGCAACCCACTTTAGTATACTTGGGCTTCCCTTGTGGCTCAGCTGGTAAAGAATCCGCCTGCAATGTGAGAGAACTGGGTTTGATCCCTGGGTTGGAAAAATCCCCTGACAAAGGGAAAGGCTACTCACTCCATTATTCTGACCTGGAGAATTCCATGGACTGTATAGTCCAAGGGGTTGCAAAGAGTTGGACATGACTGAGCGACTTTCACTTACACTTTCCAGTATTCTTGCCTGGAAAATTTCCATGGACAGAGGAGCCTGGCAGGCTGCATGGGTGTGCAAAAAGTTGGACCCAACTGAGCGACTGAGCACAGCACAGCACACACAGTGTGTAAAAGCTGACATTGCTGCTGCTGCTGCTAAGTCACTTCAGTCGTGACCGACTCTGTGCGACCCCATAGACGGCAGCCCACCAGGCTCCCCCGTCCCTGGGATTCTCCAGGCAAGAACACTGGAGTGGGTTGCCATTTCCTTCTCCAATGCATGAAAGTGAAAAGTGAAAGGGAAGTCGCTCAGTTGTGTCTGACTCCTAGCAACCCCATGGACTGCAGCCACCAGGCTCCTCTGTCCATGGGATTCTCCAGGCAAGAGTACTGGAGTGGGGTGCCATTGCCTTCTCCAAAGGCTGACATTACATAGGTCTTAAATTTCTTTGGGAACATTGGAGTGACTTATGTACAGTTTTCAAAAGTTAATTTTTGTTGTAATCAGGCTATTGTCAATTTTTTCTCAGCCTTTTGACTTTAGTCTTATAGGAGTATCAGTGGGCAATATATAAATGCTTTTCATAATTGTAATTCTTTCAGGCATATATAGACTGACTCTTCTGATAGTAGTGAGCAATTAATATCACTTAATTCCAACAGATAGTGATTGCTGTAAAAAGTCCTTGGAAGAATAATCCATAGCCTCGGAGAAGGCAATAGCACCCCACTCCGGTACTCTTGTCTGGAGAATCCCATGGACGGAGGAGCCATGGAGGCTGCAGTCCATGGGGTCACTAAGAGTTGGACACGACTGAGCGACTTCCCTTTCACTTTTCACTTTCATGCATTGGAGAAGGAAATGGCAACCCACTCCAGTGTTCTTGCCTGGAGAATCCCAGGGACAGCTGAGTCTGGTGGGCTGCCGTCTATGGGGTCACACAGAGTCGGACACAACTGAAGCGATTTAGCAGCAGCAGCACCATTTATTTATAACTATGTTTTTAGCACAAATGCAAAGAAATGCAAAGATTATGTATTTTTTCATATTCACCAGTAGAATGAAATCTATAAGAGAGAAGCACAATTTAGCACAAACATATTTGTTTAAGTTTATGACTGTTTGCAATGAAATTTGTAAGACTGATTGACAGTTTATCAGTATATTTTTTTGTGTACAAATAGGTCAGATATTTGCCACTTTAGGGGAAAAAAAGAGGGATTTAATAAACTGACAACTAATAAACTAGTCACTTCCTGAGTGAGAGGGATGACTAGTATTAACACATTTTCAGCAGAAGAAGATACTCATAGAAAAGATAATGCTAGAAATCTGTTTCTTAACGTTGCTAGTAACTTGTACTGTCAGCACGGTGCTGTAAAATGTGTGACATACAGTGATCATCATTTCTTTTATCTATCTATAAGCTGCATGCTTACTTTTTCTTTTGGGTGAAAATACTTTCATATTTTTAGATTTCATCTGCTTTCTTCCTTTATCTTTTTGCCATGGTTAGGAAACATTGCTTTCTCTGGAATCTCTAAATACTTTTCAAATCTTCAGTGGGATAAGTACTTGCTGATACCATATACTCATTTATTCCAAAAGAAACTGAGCCATTTGCTAGCAGACACCATTCTGGTTTTTGTCTTATATAAAGACTACTATTTCAACCAAAGAGTATATCAGTCTAAGCGCTCCAAAAGATTTTTTTGTTGTTTTTCTCATGTGTACATCCTTTAATTAATATAACTAGTTTAATAGTTAAAACACATTAATTTTTACATTTCCAGTTTTTAAATAGTTAATCATGCTTTTAAAGAAAAATAGAAACTAAATGTCACTATATTGGTTTGCCATTTGAAGAGATGTGCCTTGAGACATTTTCCTAATGCATTTTCTGATGTTTTTCTCTCTTTGAAGAATACTTTGAAGAGGTCTATAATAACTTGTACGCTCTGGCCTGTTACTTCAATAATTCTGAAGACAAATGGGTTAGAAACCACTTCTATGAACGATGTTTTAAGATTGCTCAAATCATCAAAATTGACGGTGGGAAGAAGGAAGCCGAGGCGCATGGACACATGGGGCTGCTCTTCGAGGAGGATGGTGAGTAGCCCTTTGCCAGGCTGCCCTAGGGGCTTTGGAGGCTCTTGAGTCCAGGCAACCAGAAAGCATGTAGGGGTGGAGAAGAAGACCCGAGGCTTGGTGTTAAGAATGTAAGTTGTGTGTGCTGTGTGCTCAGTCTTGTCCAACTCTCTGCTACCCCATGGGCTGTATGTAGCCTGCCAGGCTCCTCTGTCATTGGGATACTCCAGGCAAGAATACTGGAGTGGGTTGCCATTTCCTCACCCAGGGGATCTTCCTGATCCAGGAATTGAATTGAGCCTCTGCGTCTCCTGCCTTGGCAGGCAGGTTCTTTACCACTGTACCACCTGGGAAGAATGTAAGTTATTGAGATTAAAAAGCAAAGGGATGTGACTTTGGACTCACCCTCTGTATTGCTACACTCATACCCTAGCTGAGCACTCAGCCTAGAGTTCCCAGCAGCATCACTGGGAGAGCAAACTTCTTCCCAGTCTTCCACTCACATCTTTCCTCTGCATCGCACTGTTTCGAATTATTTTTCCTTTCGTATAGACCTTTTCATTCATTTTAACTTGATTTCTTATGTTTGAAAATGGAAAAGAGGAAAGACCCACATAGTGATTTTCCTAACATGCCAAATCCCATATATTCAATCTCTATAACTCAGATATCACTTGTTGTTTCATAATAATTTCTGAAGGAAATATTTCTTTATAAATAATGTCATGCTTAATAATATTATATTAAGACAAACCAAAGCCTGAGACAAAACCACAAATTCATCAGAAACATACTTCTTATGGTGGTTTAATAAAGACTGTGAGTAGAAATTTAAGAATTAAAGTTATGTGTGGAAGAATAGTGGTTAGATCATTTACAAACCAAATATATGGGAAGATGAAAATATTTGATCAGAAATAATTCTGTTTCTCCCCTCAAAGCACTCTCATCTCCATGGGAATTTTTTGGCAATAGGGTTAAGTTAGAAAATATTTGCTATTTTATGGCTAGAACTGCCTAGGACTTTGAGAAAGGAGAGGGGAAAAAGGCTTTCATGCCTCAGGAAATTGCACATTGTATTCTACAGCATGGTAGGTACTGGAACGTGGCTGATGGTCAAGGCTCTCTTGGGTGATAGGTATGAAGAAGAGCAGAACAATTCAAAGAAGTGAGAGATCATAGGTACTAGATTCAAGGAAGGCAAGATGGAGCCAGAAGGAACTGCTGTGGGGAGGACCTCACTGGTGATCCAGTGGCTAAGATGCCAGGTTCCAGTGCAAGGGGGCACAGGTATGACCCTGGTCGGGGAACTAGATCCCACATGGTACACAGAGAGGCCAAAACAAAAAAAAGGTGGCTCTCTTGGGTGATAGGTATGAAGAAGAGCAGAACAATTCAAAGAAGTGAGAGATCATAGGTACTAGATTCAAGGAAGGCAAGATGGAGCCAGAAGGAACTGCTGTGGGGAGGACCTCACTGGTGATCCAGTGGCTAAGATGCCAGGTTCCAGTGCAAGGGGGCACAGGTATGACCCTGGTCGGGGAACTAGATCCCACATGGTACACAGAGAGGCCAAAACAAAAAAAAGGTAAGATGTAAAAAAAGAAAAAAAAAAAAAAAAAAAAGAAGGGACTTGTGGGGGACATGAAAAATGAGTGTAATGTAGGCAGGTAAAGAAACAGGAATATATTCAGTAAGGTGGAACTACATAGACCAAAGCAAAATTAGAGAAAATGATAGGTGCTGCAACTTGGTTAAAGTGGCAAGTATATTTCTGAGCAGTGACAGGGACTGAGTGTGTATGGAAAGGTTTGGGTTCAAAGTTTGGGCTTCTGTCCCTTCAGTCTAAGGAAAGGAGTGTGATAGGAGTCTCCCTGTGAGACACCCCATGGGAAGAGGAAGGGGGAATGGTTAGGAAGCTGCTGCATTCATTCCATCTTGAAGGAACAATCCAAGAGTATTTAAAAGAATATATTTGAGCATATCCATAGCAAAAAAAAAAATTTTTTTTTTTGGCTTCACCTGTGGCATGGTTGGCAGTTCCCCAACCAGCGCTTGAACCAGTGCCCCCTGCCTTGGGAACATGGAGTCTTAACCACTATACCACTAGAGAAGTCCCTACAGTACAATTTATGATGTGATGTCTCAGAGCAAAGGGTTAGCAACATTAAGCAATACCTACACAACAGAGTTCAGTGCAGTCACGAAATTACAAATTAGAGCCAAATTCATTCCTTTAGCAAGTATTTGTTTAGGACCTAACGTCTAGAGATAAAACAGCTAGCAAGATAGACAAAATATTTTCCTTGCGACACTAAGATTCTACTGGGAAAAACAGGCCTTAACCATTCCTAACTATTATAATGTATGAACTAGTGTAAATGCTGTGGCGGAAATTAAGGCAAAGGAATAGATAGCAGTTGCTACTTTACATACAGTGTTCACATTTTAGAAGATGAAGCATGAAGAGGTGAGGGAGTGAGCCTTATAAAAATCTGGAAGAAGAGGTTTTAGAGAGAAGAGGTAGGGAGTGCCAAGAGAAGGCTCAGCATTGTCTGGAACTCAGTGAGGAAGGAGGAGGATGAAAGGAAAGGAGCCAACTTTAAACCAGGAGATTGGGATCACATGGGAGCTTGTAGGCCAAGCTGAGGACTTTGGATTTTATTCTAAATTTTAGGGGACTGGAATGCAAAAGTAGGAAGTCAAGAAACACCTGGAGTAACAGGAAAATTTGGCCTTGGAATGCAGAATGAAGCAGGCCAAAGACTAATAGAGTTTTGCCAAGAAAATGCACTGGTCATAGCAAACACCCTCTTCCAACAACACAAGAGAAGACTCTACACATGGACATCACCAGATGGTCAACACCGAAATCAGATTGATTATATTCTTTGCAGCCAAAGATGGAGAAGCTCTATACAGTCAACAAAGACAAGACCGGGAGCTGACTGTGGCTCAGATCATGAACTCCTGATTGCCAANCTCTTCCAACAACACAAGAGAAGACTCTACACATGGACATCACCAGATGGTCAACACCGAAATCAGATTGATTATATTCTTTGCAGCCAAAGATGGAGAAGCTCTATACAGTCAACAAAGACAAGACCGGGAGCTGACTGTGCCTCAGATCATGAACTCCTTATTACCAAATTCAGACTTAAATTGAAGAAAGTAGGGAAAACCACTAGACCATTCAGGCAGGTATGACCTAAATCAAATCCCTTATGATTATACAGTGGAAGTGAGAAATAGATTTAAGGGTCTAGATCTGATAGATAGAGTGCCTGATGAACTATGGAATGAGGTTTGTGACATTGTACAGGAGACAGGGATCAAGACCATCCCCATGGAAAAGAAATGCAAAAAAGCAAAATGGCTGTCTGAGGATGCCTTGCAAATAGCTGTGAAGAGAAGAGAGGCGAAAAACAAAGGATAAAAGGAAAGATAAAAGTATCTGAATGCAGAGTTCCAAAGAATAGCAAGAAGAGATAAGAAAGCCTTCTTCAGCGATCAAAGCAAAGGAATAGAGGAAAAGAACAGAATGGGAAAGACTAGAGATCTCTTCAAGAAAATTAGATACACCAAGGGAATATTTCATGCAAAGATGGGTTCAATAAAGGACAGAAATAGTCTGGACCTAACAGAAGCAAAAGATATTAAGAAGAGGCGGCAAGAATACACGGAAGAACTGTACAAAAAAAATCTTCACCACCCAGATAATCATAATGATGTGATCACTAATCTATCTTTGTCAAGAGATATACAATGGAGAAAAGGTAATCTAACAACTGGTGCTGGGAAAATTGATCAACCACCTGTAAAAGAATGAAACTAGAACATCATACACAAGAACAAACTCAAATGGATTAAATATATAAATGTAAGACCAGAACATAGAAAACTCAGAGAAAAACATAGGCAGAACACTGTTTGATATAAATCACAGCAAGATCCTCTATGACCCATCTCCCAGAGTAATGGAAATAAAAATAAAAGTAAACAAATAGTACCTAACTAAACTTAAAATTTTTGTACAATGAATGAAACTATAAGCAAGGTAAAAAGACAGACTTCAAGATGGAGAAAATAGCAAATGAAGCAACTGACAGAATTAATCTCTAAAATATAAAGTAGCTCATTCAGCTCATTTCCAGAAAAATCAACAACCCAATCAAAAAGTGGGCCAAAGAGCTAAAAAGACATTTCTTCAAAGAAGGCATACAGATGGCTAATAAAGAAATGAAAAGATACTTAACATCACTCATTATTAGACAAATGCAAATCAAAACCATAATGAGGTACCATGTCACACCAGTCAGAATGGCTGCCATCAAAACTCTACAAACAATAAATGCTGGAGAGGATGTGGAGAAAAGAGAGCACTCTTACACTGTTGGTGGGAATGCAACCTCGTATAGCAACCATGGAGAACATTGTGGAGATGCCTTAAAAACCTGAAAATCTGTCATATGACCCAGCAATCCCACTGGTGGGCAAGCATACTGAGGAAACCAGAATTATAAGAGATATATGTACTCCAATGTTCATTGCAGTACTGTGAACGACAGCTAAGACATAGAAATAACTTAGATATCCATCAGAAGACAAATGGATAAGGAAGTTGTGGTTCATATACACTGAGATATTACTCAGCTATTAAAAAAGAACACATTTGAGTCAGTAACAATGGAGAGGATGAAACTGGAGCCTATTATACAGAGTGAAGTAAGTCAGAAAGAGAAACACCAGTACAGTATATTAACTCATGTATATGGAATTAAGAAAGACAGTAACAACCATCCTATACGCAAGGCAGCAAAAAAGACACAGATGTAAAAACAGACTTTTTGACTATGAGAGAAGGTGAGAGTGGGATGATTTGCGAGAATAGCATTGAAATATGTTTATCACCATATGTAAAATATGATAAGACAGACTTCAATGCAAAGAAATAGGGAAAAACAATAGAAGGGGAAAAAACTAGAAATTTCTTCAAGAAAATTAGAGATATCAAGTGAACATTTCATGCAAACATGGGCAGAATAAAGGACAGAAATGGTACAGATTTAACAGAAGCAGAAGATATTAAGAAGAGGTGGCAAGAATAAACAGAAACTATACAAAAAAAATGATTTTTATGGCCCAGATAACCACTATGGTGTTATCACCCATCTAGAGCCAGATATCCTAGACTGAAAAATTAAGTGGGCCTTAGGAAGCATCACTATAAACAAAGCTAGTGGAGGTGATACAATTCCAGTCAAGCTTTTTCAAATCCTAAAAGATTTTGATGTGAAAATGCTGCATTCAATATGCCAGCAAATTTGGAAAACTTATCAGTGGCGACAGGATTGAAAAGGTCAGTTTTCGTTTCAATCCCCAAAATGAGCAATGTCAAAAAATATTCAAACTACCACCAATTGCACTCATCTCATATGCTAGCAAAGTAATGCTCAAAATTCTCCAAGCCAAGCTTCAACAGTACATAACTATGAAGTTCCAGATATTCAAGCTGGATATAGAAAAGGCAGAGGAACTAGAGATCAAATTGCCAACATCCGTTGGATAATAGATAAAGCAAGAGAATTCCAGAAAATAATCTAATTCTGCTTTATTGATTACACCAAGGCTTTTGACTGTGTGGATCACAACAAACTGTGGAAAATTCTGAAAGAGATGGGAATACCAGACCACCTTACCTGCCTCCTGAGAAATCTGTATGCAGGTCAAGAAGCAACAGTTAGAACCAGACATGGAACAACAGCTTGGTTCCAAATTGGGAAAGGCGTATGTTTTCCAGATATTCAAGCTGGATATAGAAAAGGCAGAGGAACTAGAGATCAAATTGCCAACATCCGTTGGATAATAGATAAAGCAAGAGAATTCCAGAAAATAATCTAATTCTGCTTTATTGATTACACCAAGGCTTTTGACTGTGTGGATCACAACAAACTGTGGAAAATTCTGAAAGAGATGGGAATACCAGACCACCTTACCTGCCTCCTGAGAAATCTGTATGCAGGTCAAGAAGCAACAGTTAGAACCAGACATGGAACAACAGCTTGGTTCCAAATTGGGAAAGGCGTATGTCAAGGCTGCATATTGTCACCCTGTTTACTTAATTTATATGCAGAGTACATTATGCAAAATGCTGGGCTGGGTGAATCACAAGCTGGAATTGAGATTGCTGGGAGAAATATCAATAACCTCATATATGTGGATGACAACTCCCTTGTGGAAGAAAGTGAGGAGGAACTAAAGAGCCTCTTGATGAAAGTGAAAGAGGAGAGTAAAAAGCTGGCTTACAACTCAACGTTCAAAAAATGAAGATCATGGCATCCAGTCCCTTCACTTCATGGCTAATTAGATAGGGAAATGATGTAAACAGTGAGCATCTTTATTTTCTTGAGCTCCAAAATGATTGCAGAAATTAAATAACTCCATGAAATTAAAAGACATTTGCTCCTTAGAAGAAAATCTATGACCAATCTAAACAGCAAATTAAAAAGCAGAGACACTATTGTGTCAACAAATGTCTGTCTAATCAAAGCTATGGTTTTCCAGTAGTCATGTATGGATGTGAGAGTTGGACTATAAAGAAAATTGAGCACCAAAGAATTGATGCTTTTGAACTGTGGTGGTGGAGATGACTCTTGAGAGTTCTTTGGACTTCAAGGAGATCAAACCAGTCAACCCTAAAGGAAATCAGTCCTGAATATTCACTGGAACGACTGAGGCTGAAGCTGAATCTCCAATACTTTGGCCACCTGATGCAAAGAACTGACTCATTGGAAGAGACCTTAATGCTGGGATAGACTGAAGGCAGTGCGAGAAGGGAATGACAGAGGATGAGATGGTTGGATGGCATCACCAACTCAATGGACATGAGTTTGAGCAAGCTGCAGATGTTGGTAATGGACAGGGAAGCCTGGTTTGCTTCAGTGCATGAGGTCACAAAGAGTCGGATGTGACTGTGCGACTGAACTGAACTGAAAGTAGATGACCAGTACAAGTTTGATGCTTGCAACAGGGCATGCAAAACTAGTGCTCTGGGACAACCCAGTGTGATGGGGTGCGGAAGTAGCGGGCGGGGGATTCAGGTTGGGAAAACACATGTGTACCCATGGCTGATTCATTTCAATGTGTGACAAAAACCACCACAATATTGTAAAGTAATTATCCTCCAATTAAAATAAGTAAATTAATTTTAAAAATAATACAACAATATCAGGAAAGAATAATTTTCTTGGTTAATATTCATTTTGTGATTTCAAATTATCTGGTGAACTATTTAAATCTCATGAGCTGAAAAACCATCAAATGCTGACCATTCACAACTATGTATATCCTGCGTGGCCCTCATCTATAAGCTAAATAAAATAGTCTTTTTATTCTAATCACCTGTATTTCTCCACTTAAACACCTAAGAATCATCTCAAACTTAATTGTCAAAAACAATCAACTAACTGCCTCCACTTCCCAAACACCTTGCTTCTCCTGCTTTATTCCCTATAATCAGGGTAACTCTACAACTCATAATTCAGAGGTACTTTTGAGATTGAGAGGGGGAAAGCTAATAATCTATCTCAATAAAATGTAACTGCTTTTATTCATTTCCAAAGCTTAAAATCTTGGAATCACTTCTGTGAACTTTTAATTTCATATCCTGTATTCAGTCTGTCAGCAAATATTGTCAGTTCTGTCAGAATTAGATTATTTTTCACTACCTCCAGAATTACACATGCTGTATTATAATCCCTTTTCTGTGCCTTCTCTAAAATATCTTTGCCTCCACACATGTCTCTCTAAAATCTATTTTAAGCACAACATCTGACATAATCCTTTTAAAATATAAATCATATCATGTCACTTGAAATACTCTTATAATGTCCCATAATATCCAAACATAAGCAGATTTCATAAAATGGACACAATCCTACACTAGCTGCTCCTCTTCCAATCCATTCTCTTTGACATCAGTTGCGGTTACTCTCCTACTTGCTTGCTCCTCTTCAGTCATATTGCTTCCTTGCTTCTCTTTGAACATTTCAGGTCTTAGGTTTCCTGTGCTGTTTCTTCTCTCTACAACTTTCATCACTCATTCAAATCTGTGTCCCAGTGAAACTTTCTAAGTGTCCTTTTAGGTCCCTATTCAAAATTACATTTGTGACCATTAGGCACTCTATATATTTTACTCATCTGTTCACTGTCTGCAACTAACTACTACAATGATAACTCTATAAAGATGTGAGTTTTTTTCTATTTTCTCCCTACTGCCAATGCTTACAATCACAAAATATTTTTTAAAGAAGCAATTAATTAATTGACAAGTTTTATATTTGGATTCAAATAATATCTGCACCAGCAAATAAGTGTGGGTTAACGATTATAGATATGAAATTGAATTTTAATATAATTATATTGTATTTTATTAAGTGATGAAGACAGTATCTACACTATGCCATGTGACTGTTTTTCTCTTCTGCCTGGTAAAATGGAATTTTTTTCCCATTTTAAGTAATAAAAATATCCATTCATATACAACTTCAAACTCAATTCTTGCATGGGTAAGTTCTACAATGTAAATAATACAAAACACCAATACAGATTTAATTGCTTTCTCTCTTGTAGTTTTCCTATTTAGAAAAAACTATATAGTATGTATGCATGGCTCTTTGTTAGCTTCTATTTATTTTGAATTGATAAATCAAGAAACTCACTAATCACTGCAGCATTACAATTAATTAACTTTAACTATGAGTTAATGTGTTCTCCCTTGGACAGCAAAGAAAACAAACCAGTCACTGCTTAAGGAAATCAATCCTGAATATTCATTGGAAGGACTGATGCTGAAACTGAAGCTCCAATACTTAGGCCACCTGATGAGAAGAGCCAGCTTATTGGAAAAGACCCTGATTCTGGGAAAGACTGAAGGCAGAAGGAGAAGGGGACAACAGAGGATGAGATAGTAGGATGGCATCACTGACTCTATGGACATGAGTTTGAGCAAGCTCTGGGAGATGGTGAAGGACAGGGAAGCCTGGGGTGTTGCAGTCCATGGGATTGCAAAGAGTTGGATATAACTGAGTGACAGCAACAAATGTGTAAATATAGTATTGCATGATAAGGAATTACTAGCAGCTTCCTAAGGAATGTGTTAGGGTCCTCTGAACTTGGTCTCATATATAAAACTGTTACATTATACTAAACAAATGTTTCTTTTTAGTTTTCAAATAGGACAAATTCCCTCTGACAATGTTTTTCAAGAAAATTTTTTAAAATGGGCATTTAAGGAGATTCATTTTAAAGAATATAAAACAGTAGGCTCATCCTGTAATTTTTACCACTTAAATAAAATATAGCTTTGATTTCTTCACACATAAGCATACTCAAAAGAATTCTTACTTCCAAAGGTATAAAAATAAGTAATGAATCAAAGAAAGCATCGTGGCAGTCTTGCTATAGGAAAATATAAGTGTTTCTACTGATAGGTAAAAAACTGGATTTGCATTTTTAAGAGAAAATAACGGTATCATATTTCAAATATATATATTTAAAATTAAATTCACCCATAAATGCTATAATGCCAATAATAATAAGTAACAACTGTAATACCAAAGTGAGAAAAATATAACAAAATTCACTATTCCCAATGTAAAAATGTTATAAAATAACATCAAGTAATGAAAAACAAAATGAAGAAAGATAAAAGCAATACTATGTTCTTTATTGTTTCCCCTAAATATCATATTCACTTAAAGACTCTTAATAGTTAATTTTATACAATATATATTGCTTTAAGGAAGATTGGTTAATATTTTACCCACTTGGTGTTTGATAAAATCTTAACACAAGTAGAATTTTCATTGATTTCCTAAGGAGGAACCAGGGATTCATACACAAAACAAGAGATATTATTCTTGGAGAGAAAGATCTCACAATTCATTTAGTTTCTATTGCCAAAGAATTTCAAGAACTCATTTGTCTGGGCAGAGTCTCATCTCTCCAGGATTGCCTTAGGTGTGGTCTAAATGTGCAGTTCAGCTGACCTCTCAAGGTCACTTCCAGATTTATGAGCTTGTGAAATTCCTTAAAGCCATTTCTTTTCCAGGCTAACATACACTGTTTCCACTTTCCTTGACAGAGATGAAAAAAGCCTTTGTTCATGCTCTAAAGAAAACAGATCACTGAATACTGTTTTTTTTTTTCAGATCACTGAAACTGAAAAATTCAGAACTCTTTTGATTATTGCAGAACTGCTAAGAGCAGTCCTCCCCAATGTGTTACTATCATGTTCAAACCATGTCACATGCTGCTGAAAGGTTCTTCTCTAAATGTCATAGGATGGGTTCAAACATGGTCACCCAAGGTAATTCTTTCTGAAACAATGAGGGCCAACTATGATTTAAAACACACACACACACACACACACACACACACACACACAAACACACACACAGTTTTGCTTCTTTCTTCCTATGAATTGCTTTGGTCCCAAAAGATAAGTTTCTATATTTTTAACGTAGATAGATTTGTTTTCCTCTGCAAATATTTGTAAGTGAGAATTATGTCTCAGGTGAATACACGTCTACTCTAATCACAAAGTAACATCAGAATTCTAGATATTTGACCCCTGAACTGTTATCACTATTGTAACTTCTTCTTAAAAGTTCCTAGTAGACTAAGATGGAAACACCCTGACTTTCTTGATGAAGATATCAACTATAGCTTGCTTGTACAATCTACTCATCTATTTCAAAAATAGTGAGAAATTGCATCTTAAAAAATCATTCACATATGTAATTGGCAAGCAACACTATCCCGTCTCTGTAGCATATATTTAATTTCATGGAAACATATAACATTACTGATAAAGTATGACAATAAAACAGTAATGTAATTTAATGAAAAAACTGAAAATTATCATTGGTTTGTTTTAAAAAAATGCTACATTAAAAATATAAAGCATTGTCTCTTTTAAGCAAATACCAAATGAATTCAAAATAACTGCATTATTCCAATAATCCGGGCAACCTGTCTAAAGTTTATGGTTTTATATTATATCACTTGGGGCCTCCCAGGTGGTGCTAGTAGTAAAGAACCCACCTGCCAATGCAGGAGACATAAGAGATATGGGTTTGATCCCTGGGTCAGGAAGATCCCCTGGAGAAGGGCATGGCAAATCACTCCAGTATTCTTGCCTGGAGAATACCATGGACAGAGGAGCCTGGTGGGCTACAAGTCCACAGGGTCGCAAAGAGTAAGACATAACTGAAGTGACAGCACATACACACGCAAGGTATCACTTATATATGGAATCTAAAATGAACTTATCTACCGAAAGAAACAACACACAGACATAAAGAACAGACTTGTTGCCATGGGTGAGGGTAGGATTGGGAGTTTAAGATTAGCAGATGCAAAATATTATATATACAATGGATAAACAACAAGGTCATACTGTATAGCCCTGGGAACTCTATTCAATATCCTGTGATAAACCATAATGGAAAATAATATGAAAAAGAATACATATATATATAATTAATCACTGCTGTACACAGAAATAAAAATACTAAATCTATACTTCAGTAAAAGTAAAAAGTTTTAAGTAAAATTAAAATAGCTTTAATCTATATTTTCTTAGCTTAAGAAAATTTATTATGGCATAAACAAATGGGCATATGTACAGTTAGCAGTTTTAATTATATAAACTTAGACCAGGGATTCATATATATGTATTTAAGAATGGCAAAACAAAAGTGCCTTTAAAAAGTTAGTTCTTTGCTAAAGTTTTTTTTTAATAATCTTGTATCATTATGTATGATTTATTTTCAAATATTTGACTCAAATAGAAAAGACCATATCTGAGTTTGTTCCCAGCTATGTTCAGCCTATATCTCTTCTCAGTTTTTCCCAATATCTTCAGCATCCTTGGTATTTATTTTTTAATATATTGTATTTTTCTTGTGGTTAAAACACACATAACATTACATTTTTCATCTTAACCATTTTTAATTGTATAGCTCAATAGTGTTAAATATATCTGCATTGTTTTGCATTAGAACTTTAGGACTTGTTCACCTTGCAGAACTGAGTTTGATAACTATTTTTTATCCCATGATTATTTTCACTAAAAAAGGGAAATGCTTTCTATCCCTTTAAATTATTTTTAAGAATTAAATTTATGCTTTCAACTATCAGCTTTACCTTAATCTAATTCCCCCTTAACACAAAATCATGAATTCATATAATGACATCAATTAATCCAAAATACTTAGTCTCCAATCACTGAAGAGGCTAAATATAAAAGCTACTCTTCTCTTTGAGTTAGTCCTCTCCTATCTTCTTAGAGCCAACAAAATAAACTATACTCATGTCTGAATTCATTCTAAGCATTACATTAAGACAGAACTTCATGTAAGAGTAGATATAACCTCACTATCCAGTCCACATTCTGAACAAACTATTTTCTTTCTATGGATATAACTTCTCCTTACTTATTTGGTCTGGTGCTAGACCATGTTACATTCATCTATTCTGTGTAGCATGTTTGAGAAGAAAAGTTACCAAAAAGTTTTAAAAATAGAGTTCCACTCTTTTGACTTCATCTACTTAATTTCTTTGTTTAATTATGCTTTTAAATATTTAAAATATTTTAATTGAAATATTTCAACACATGTTGGTATTTCCTGTTTAATATCTTCTTATTGCCCTCTCTATGCACTGATTTGTACAAAAAATCATTTTCTAAACTTTTATACTCTTAATTTTGACACACTTTCCCATTCTGCTGTTTTAACTACAATAAGAGCTAGTATGTCCAACTCCAACCCTTCTTGCTTCATTGACTTCCTTTCATCACCTTACATTGAGGTCTTAGGGCAAATTAAAGTTGATTAAAACTGACTTATTGCCCCTTTAAATTCATCCCAGAAAAACAAAAACAAAAAACAAAACCCCCATAAAACTATGTTTTATCATAGGCAGTCTTATCTTAATAATGGAAGAACTCAAGTCAATTTCTAGGCATAAGGACTCTAATACTACAACTAGTCAAAAGATTGGACATTAAAAATTTCCAAGTGTTAACATAATACCCTTGTGAGTTTGAACAGTCATGTTTTGTCATTTCCAACTGATGAACTAAGGCAGGCACCTGAACAACTGTTGAAGGAGAGGCAGAAAGTTAAGACAGTTTGTCCCAATTGCTGAATGTTGCTTTTCCTGAGTCTGTTATTAAGTGATCATATTGTAGCTGTATGTATTATATAAAATCATGTCCACACCTACTAAGTAAGCAGCACAGATCTGCATAGAATAGAATGCAAAAATTTCAACATTACTATTCCAACAGAACTGTCATGTAATAACATAGTGAACAAATCACATGAGGTTTTTGGTTCCTGAGTTAGGTTAATTTCAATTTCCCTAAATCATTGATTATATATGATAAAGCAAACATTGAATTCAGATTCAATTTAAGTATCTTGAATATTTATATAATGATCACAATGGTAGAAGATAGGAGAACAACCAAAAGAAAATATAATACAAGGACATTTTTCTCAAGGTTATAATAGGTAAAGAACAAGCATAATTATTTAAAATAATATATGTTCTAGAAGGTAGTATTTCATTCAGTGCTAGAATGTTAGGTGCATAAACAAGTACTAGTGACATTAAGTGAAAGTGCTGCACTCAATATGCCAGCAAATTTGGAAAACTCAGCAGTGGCCAAAGGACTGGAAGAGATCAGTTTTCATTCCAATCCCAAAGAAAGGCAATGCCAAAGAATGCTCAAACTACCACACAATTGCACTCATCTCACATGCTAGTAAAGTAATGCTCAAAATTCTCCAAGCCAGGCTTCAGTAATATATGAACCGTGAACTCCCTGATGTTCAAACTGGTTTTAGAAAAGGCAGAGGAACCTGAGATCAAATTGCCAACATCCGCTGGATCATGGAAAAAGCAAGAGAGTTCCAGAAAAACATCTATTTCTGCTTTATTGACTAGGCCAAAGCCTTTGACTGTGTGGATCACAATAAACTGTGGAAAATTCTGAGAGAGATGGGAATACCAGACCACTTGACCTGCCTCTTGAGAAATCTGTATGCAGGTCAGGAAGCAACAGTTAGAACTGGACATGAAATAACAGGCTGGTTCCAAATAGGAAAAGGAGTACATCAAGGTTGTATTTTGTTGCTCTGGTTATTTAAGTAATATGCAGAGTACATCATGAGAAATGCTGGGCTGGAATCAAGATTGCCAGGAAAATATTAATAATCTCAGATATGCAGATGACACCACCCTTATGGCAGAAAGTGAAGAGGAGCTAAAAAGCCTCTTGATGAAAGTGAAAGTGAAGAGTGAAAAAGTTGGCTTAAAGCTCAACATTGAGAAAATGAATATCATGGCATCTGGTCCCATCACTTCATGGGAAATAGATGGGGAAACAGTGGAAACAGTGTCAGACTTTATTTTTGTGGGGCTCTGAAATCACTGAAGATGGTGACTGCAGCCATGAAATTAAATTAAAATAATTAATTTAAAAAGAATTAAATAAATCCATGAAATTTAGAGCTATATTTTAATTGCAATAAAGCACATTAAAAATAGCTAGATTGAATAAAAACAGATTGTATATTTGTATATTATTTGGCATCTCGTATACTATTATGTAGTTACACATTTCAAAAGAGATGGTGGTTCTTTTTAGGTGTCATTCAGGAATTTAAATGAAGAAGAATGAAAATACCAAGTATCAGTGCTGATATAAACTAACTGGAATAATCGTATATATTAAATTAAAATAATTAATTTAAAAAGAATTAAATAAATCCATGAAATTTAGAGCTATATTTTAATTGCAATAAAGCACATTAAAAATAGCTAGATTGAATAAAAACAGATTGTATATTTGTATATTATTTGGCATCTCGTATACTATTATGTAGTTACACATTTCAAAAGAGATGGTGGTTCTTTTTAGGTGTCATTCAGGAATTTAAATGAAGAAGAATGAAAATACCAAGTATCAGTGCTGATATAAACTAACTGGAATAATCGTATACTACTGAATGGGAGAAAATAATAGCAAATGAAGCAACTGATAAACAACTAATCTTAAAAATATACAGGCAACTTATGCAGCTCAATTCCAGAAAAATAAACGACCCAATCAAAAAATGGGCCAAAGAACTAAATAGACTTTTCTCCAAAGAAGACATACAGATGGCTAACAAACACATGAAAAGATGCTCAACATCACTTATTATCAGAGAAATGCAAATCAAAACCACAATGAGTCAACAGACAAACAACTAATCTCAAAAATATACAAGCAGCTTATCCTGCAGCTCAATTCCAGAGAAATAAATGACCCAATCAAAAAACAGGCCAAACTAAATAGACATTTCTCCAAAGAAGACATGCAGATGGCTAACAAACACATGAAAAGATGCTCAACATCACTCATTATCAGAGAAATGCAAATCAAAACCACAATGAGGTACCATTTCATGCCAGTCAGAATGGCTGTGATCCAAAAGTCAACAAGCAATAAATGCTGGAGAGGGTGTGGAGAAAAGGGAACCCTCTTACACTGTTGGTGGGAATGCAAACTAGTACAGCCACTGTGGAGAATAGTGTGGAGATTCCTTAAAAACTGGAAATAGAACTGCCTTATGACCCAGCAATCCCACTGCTGGGCATACACACTGAGGAAACCAGAACTGAAAGAGACACATATACCCCAATGTTATCGCAGCACTGTTTACAATAGCCAGGACATGGAAGCAACCTAGATGTCCATCAGCAGACGAACGGATAAGAAAGCTGTGGTACATATACACAATGGAGTATTGTTACTGTTACTGTTAAGTCACTTCAGTCGTGTCCGACTCTGTGTGACCCCATAGACGGCAGCCCACCAGGCTCCCCCGTCCCTGGGATTCTCCAGGCAAGATCACTGGAGTGGGTTGCCATTTCCTTCTCCAGTGCATGAGAGTGAAAAGTGAAAGGGAAGTTGCTCAGTCGTGTCCGACTCTTAGCGACCCCATGGACTGCAGCCTACCAGGCTCCTCCATCCATGGGATTTTCCAGGCAAGAATACTGGAGTGGGTTGCCATTGCCTTCTCCGATATACACTAAATTAATACCTCTGTTTGACTTTAGTGAAGAAAGGAAAATGATCTATAAATAAAAACATAAGAAAACCATTTGTAATGATTTATGTCTTGAGGCAACCCATTTCAGTATTCTTGCCTGGAAAAATTCATGGACAGAGGGGCCTGGTGGGCTAGAGTCCATGGGGTCACAAAAAATTGGACATGACTGTGACTAAACAACAATAATGTCTTGAAGGAAAAAGTCTGAAGAAAACACAATAATGTGTTACCATTTGTTAAATTTGGAAGGTACCTAAATGGCTTTCAGAGACAGTATTTTTTGTGTCCTTTTAAATTTTTTTTGTTTTTTCCCCCCATTTATAAGAAAAGCTATATATATATATTTCCTTTAGCTTCCTGAAGTTGTTTCTTGGGAGCAAAAAACTTACTGGACTTGGAATTAAATACCTGATTTATATCCCAAGCTCTTCTACTAGATAGCTGTGTTGCTATGGCAAATCTCCCGAGTTTTACCTGGAAATGTAATGACTAGCTCACAGGGGATGATTCAATGAGATAGCCTGAATTACAGGGCCTTGGATACTAGTCAACTGTATCAGTTGCCTTAACAGTGAGCCACAGAATGCATGGCTTCAACAACAAATTTTTATTGCCCACAATTCTGGGGACGACAAGTCTAAAATCAAGGTGTTGGCAGGACTGGTCACATCTGAGGGCTATGAGAGACAGAGCTGGTCCAGACCTCTCTTCTTGGTTTATAACTAGCTGCCTTCTGCCTTCTCCCTGTTCTCTCTTCCTGTCATCTTCCCTCTGCATGTCTGTATCAAAACTTCTGCTTTAATAAGCATGCCAGTCCTACTGGAGCAAGGTCTACCCTAATTACCTCATTTTAACATGGTTATCTCTGTAAAGACCCTATCCTCCAAATACAGTCACTGCTGGAGAGCCACGGCATTAAGACCTCAGCAAAAGAATTTCAGGAGAAGACAGTTCAACCCATAGTACCTACTGCACATAGCCAATACTTAAGATACATTAAGGAAAAAAATAAAAACATAAAAAATGTTTTAAGAAGTTTAAGCTCATCCTCAACTATTAGTAAGTCACTGTTTTATTGATATTAATTCATTGATCAAGTGTTAGGAGGGGGACTGAGGAATGGCAGAGTGAGGTCTCTAAATTCAGCTGCTTCCCTTTCAGATGAACTACGACACCAGTGTTGGTGAACCCTGGGGCCAAACAAAAGGCTGGAGCTGCCAGCTTCTCATTTGTCTACTCTACATCCAGTGTGCTCAGGGGTTGGAGGGTAAGGTCAGAAATGCCAAGCTCCTACAATTCACATCAGAGCTAATTAGCTTCCCTCATCCTTCCATGTCATTAGCCACTAGCCATTGCCAACTGACCCACTGAATAACTAAGGCTGATAAAAAAGAAGGCACTGGCTACTTACAAAGCCTTGACTTCTGAGTTTCAGAATCTATAAACTAATAGCAGAAAAGAGGCAAATGGAGGCTACCTTTATCCCAGTTCAAATAACACCTCTCATGCTATTTCAGATCTCCATGACCATACGATTAACACCATCCCCCCCCAAAACAAAACAAAACAAAACAACTTTATAGAATAAAACAGTCTACACAAGCCAATGAATGGAAACCGCAAACTCACTCAAAACACCTGAATATACCATAGCCTGGGGTTAACAACTCTGTTCTCATACTACTGCTTCTTTTGAAACTAATGAAATAATTACAGATCAGTTTAAACTGAATTCATCATTACTTACAATTATTTTACCCCTATTTATCAACCATTCCAGCTTTCTCTTCTGTAAAAGTCTGAATTCTACAGAATAAGCTATTCTAAACATTAGGAAGAAATATATCTTCTCTGTCTTGTTTTCTGTTTGGTAAAATCTTGATTGCAAATAAAGACAAGGGCTTTCACTTTCAGAAGCAGAAGATGGTACTAACATTCTCAATTTCTCATGAAAACATTCAAGATTTCCAAGTTCATCCTCTTTAAAGTAAGAAACTCTTAGCTCTCTCCAGCCTTAGGGACTCTGAGACTTAGAGTAGATTTGGATTATACAGCAGAAAAATCAACTAGAAATGCCATGCTCTGGACTCATTATACAGTTATAGCTTAGGAGGACTCTTTTTACACATTTTTCTTTGTTAATATCCTCAGAATAATGACTACAGAACATGTGTATGAGATGACTCTTTTGGATGCAAGTAATAGAAATGCAACTCAACCAAATGAGGGGTTTCTGACCTCTCACAATTCAAGAGTTCAGCAGTCAGCTTCAGGCACAGCTGGATTCAGGTGCTCAAAGTTCAGGCATCTGTCCTCTCCCCAGCCCCTACCTACTTTCTTCAGATAGGCTCCCCTCAAAGAACAACACAAAGGTTCAGCAGAAGCTCTCAAATCACATCCTACCAGTTTAGCAAAAGCAGAAGAAACACATGAAACTTCTCTTTTCTAAAACTTCCATCAAGTGTCCCATTTTTCATGATCACATGCCTTTCCCTCAACCACTCAGTGTATCTAATCATATGCTGGGTTCTCATCTCCCATGTCTGATCCATGTACCAGTCTAGGAGAGGAATCAACCACCCCAACCAAATGGATTTAAATGCATGATGGCTGTTCTACCCCCAAAGTTGGAGCATTATCATCAGAAGGGGAAATGGCAGCAAAACCATTACATAGATATCAAAGGCTTAAGTTGTTATCTCAGAAAAAAAAAAATACCATTAGTCACAAAGAGGGTAAAGTCAGAAAGCATAGCAAGCTCAGTATAAACTCATCATCATAACTGGAAAAAAATAAAAACCCATTTTCTACTGCAGGAGGCCCCACACTACACTGTCATATGGGCAAGTAATTATGGTAAGTAGTAGTTATCATCTGCAAGCCACTCAGTAGGCATGGGAAAACAGCAAATGAAGAGTGACACTGAAAGTTTCCTTAACGCATCCCCAGCCAGCAATAAAAATCAACCAAAGCCTTCAATTTTTGAAGACCCGCAGAAACAAGGTGCTATCACCATCCATTCCATTATAATTAAATTATTAAGAAAAATGATATATGCTGCCTTTCTAGGCCTCTCCATCCAAGGGAATAACTCCTTCTGTACATGTCATTAATTAATTTGTTGTAACAATTAGTTTCAATGCTCCTGTGAGACCTGCTAATCTCTCACGGGGGTAAAATGGGGCAATTGCATAAGAGTTGTGCTTCTGGGAGACATGAATATCCAGCCTCAATAATGACTTTTGGATCAAGATAAATTCCCTCACCCCAAAGACTATTGACACAGAATTCAAAAGCCTATGAAACAGAATATAACCTCACTAGGTGTGCTTTCTCAACTGCCAATTAGGGCAACTCTCCTGTTGGAAACTTGGCCTCCTAGCATGATGTGTCCAGCTGAAAATTTGGCCATAAGAATAAGGCATTTTCTATTATACAGAGTGAAATAAGTCAGAAAGAAAAACATCAATACAGTATATTAACGCATATATATTGAACTTAGAAAGATGGTAACAATGACCCTATATGCAAGACAGCAAAAGAGACACAGATGTAAAGAACAGACTCTGTGGGAGAAGGCAAGGGTGGGGTGATTTGAGAGAATAGCATTGAAACATGTATATTATCATATGTGAAACAGATCACCAGTCCAGGTTTGATGCATGAGACATGATGCTCAGGCTGGGGCACTGGGATGACCCTGAAGGATGGGATGGGGAGGGAGGTGGGAGGAGGGTTCAGGTGGGGAACACATTACACCCATGGCTGATTCATGTCAATGTATGGCAAAACCCATGACAATACTGCAAAGTAATTAGCCTCCAATTAAAACAAATTAATTAATTTTTTTAAGTATAAAGCATTTTTTGCTCCCATTGTAACACTCTGCTGCTGCTGCTAAGTCACTTCAGTCGTGTCCGACTCTGTGTGACCCCATAGATGGCAGTCCCCGGTCCCTGGGCTTCTCCAGTCAAGAACATTGGAATGGGTTGCTATTTCCTTCTCCAACTCATGGAAGTGAAAAGTGAAAGTGAAGTCGTTCAGCCATGTCTGACTCTTAGCGACCCCATGGACAGCAGCCCACCAGGCTCCTCCGTTCATGGGATTTTCCAGGCAAGAGGCCTGGAGTGGGTTGTCATTGCCTTCTCCAGATGGTAACACTCTACTTCATCATAATTAAAGACAGTGTCACTCTGTACTTACTGCAAATTAATTCTGTTTGTCGAAATAAGCCAAAATAATTTAAGTCTCACATGTAGCCAGACTGAATGCATTATCTGGAATATGGAAAAGACATTCCTTTAGAGAGCATTTTTTCTTTGGAATTAAATAAATAAAGGGTTCACAATATGTACAACCTGAGACATAGCCTGCAGCACTTAGCAAGGTCAGATTATCAAGTTTCATTATTTGATACATTTTTCAGGCTTGCAACAGAGTCACAAAGAATTGATGGGAGCAGCAAATTCATTTTAAAACTGGTTTATCACTTCATCAGGTATTCATCTAAGCAGAATCCACAGCCTAACTGGATCTCTTTGGCCCCATGTGACATGTTTTTCCAAATGGAATGATAATAAGTATAGAGATGTAATATGTAGTTAAAGACATTCCATCTCCATGAGGCACCAGGATATTCAAAGGAAGAAATTACTTTCATTCTCAAGCCACTATTCACTAGAGGATCAATGACCAGCTGTTCATGGCCTTGCTAACAGCAAAAAGAAATCTAGAGATGCCACAGTCTTTTTGGTTCTTAGTGAATGAGGCTAACAGCTACATTTTAGGGAAATCATCATAGGAGATTTAGTTTCCAGTGAGAAAAAATTATAAATTGAGTATTAAATAAACTATAATACATTTTCTTAGAGCTGCTAAACCAGATCAAATAGGGAAATGGCATGAAATTAGTTAAGAAGATAAAATTATAATTCAAAAAATTCTATTAGGAAATTTCAAGCTAGTTCAAATTTCCAGAGCATGGTAACACACACAGGTAATATGTACACCAAAGTCTACAATATCCAACACCTCATCTGAAATGAAGATTGTTAGTTTGCTGAGTTCTTATAGAATGTCCTTTATATAATGAAATCTATCATGATATCTGCCAAAATTTTACCTCAAAATATTAATCACTGGTTTTCCATATACATATTGACATTTTTTAAAAAATATAAAAATCTATAGGTGGTATAACGGTATGTGTAATTGTTTCATATGCCAAAGGCTTCTTAGTTAATAGATCTCATACAGTATCAGCATTGGAATACCATAGGCACAATAAATGATGTATAAAATGTATGAAAACCCTTGTTACTGATAACACCATATTGAAGAACATAGTTAAGATTTGCTACTCCCAACCCACCATCTAGACCACTGGTTCTCAGCCTTGACTATGCTTTAGAATTACCTGGAAAACTTGTAAAATGCCCTCTGCCCAGGATGATTAAATCAGAAGACTCATGAAGGACTTGCACCAGGAATTAGTCATTTTAAGCCCCCTCCAGGTGCTTCCCATGCCCCCAACATTGAGAATCATTGGTTTAAAGCAGTGTTTCTCAAAGTAGGGTCCCTGGAGCAGCAGCCTCAACATCACCTAGGATCTTGGTGGAAACGTAAATCAGGGTCAGACCTCCTAAATGAGAACCCCTGGGGAGATGGGCAGTGGAACAGACAATCCAGGTGATTCTGATGAAGTTTGAGAATCACCAATTTGAAGTTGCAATCGAGGAAAGTCTGGCTCTGCACAGCTGACACACTTACCTGGAACTGTCACCTCTCACCAGCCAGTAATGGAAAGTGCAGAAAACCAAAGTACAGGCTTTGAGGAGCTTGAGATCAACACAATTTCAAGATTTCTTTTGAGAAAAAAAAAAAGTAGAGAGTTAGATATGAAGTAAATATTCCTTTACAGTAAAAAAAAAAAAATTAACAAAAATGTAATGCTAACAAGTATCAAACTATAGGAAAACATAATACTTTTATTAATTTATTTTGTAGGACTCTTAATCCACTTTTCTCCATTTTTTCATTGAATACTTTTTGGTTGTCTTTTAGTAGGATAATAATTGTAATATTGTCTATAGAGATAAAAATGATAATTCATTCTTTTTCTAGAATGACATTTTAAAAAAAAAGAAAAAACTGAGAGTTTAGATAGGTGTCTTCAGGCTTGAATTTGGGAAAATCTCTGTCAAGTTTCATCCACATTTGAGATGTAGGATTTTAGGACATTTTAAGTATTTTATTGCAGCAATTAACCTTAAATACTCTTTGAAGAGTCTCTAACCAGGGCCTTGGAAGTAGTCTGTGCAAACGAACAATCTAATGCTTTCATTACTTCATGCTAAATCTACTTTGTACAGACTTTTCCAGTTAGCCCACCACCTAGGCAACTCATTCTACTTCTGTGGGGTGAAGGTACTGGTACAGAAAGCTGGAAAGTTTAGGGGAAATCCTTGTTTCCCTGAAAGAGAAGAGAAGAGTAGCCTTTGTGGTTACTCATGTATTGAGAAATGCATGCAGTCTACTCAGATCACATGACCAGACTCCCATCCCTCTATTCCTCTAAAAAGTGTGATGCTTCATTATCTGAAGCTGGCAAGGCCCTGCGGGGTCTAGTGTAATTTCTTAAATAATGAATTGAGGCCAAGATGTCTCCTATGTTGAGCACCAAAGCCTGCTTCCTACTTTGTGAGGCTTGACTGTTCAAAACTAGAGTACTCAAGACTCTCAACAGAATCTCCTGTCTGAGAACTATCACAGGGACACAGTTCAAAATGGGTTTTGATTCTGGCTTACTCCCAGATAAGAGTAAAGAGATGGAAATACCAGACCACCTGACCTGCCTCTTGAGAAATCTGTATGTAGATCAGGAAGCAACTGTTAGTACTGGACATGGAACAACAGACTGGTTTCAAATAGGAAAAGGAGTACATTAAGGCTGTATATTGTCAACCTGCTTATTTAACTTCTGTGCAAAGTATATCATGAGAAATGCTGGGCTGGAAGAAGCACAAGCTGGAATCAAGATTGCTGGGAGAAATATCAATAACCTCAGATATGCAGATGACACCACCCTTATGACAGAAAGTGAAGAGGAACTAAAAAGCCTCTTGATGGAAGTGAAAGAGGAGAGTGAAAAAGTTGGTTTAAAGCTTAACATTCAGAAAACTAAGATCGTGGCATCTGGTCCCATCACTTCATGGAAAAAAGATGAAGAAACAGTGGAAATGGTGACAGATTTTTTTTTTTTTTTGCTCCAATATCAGTGCAGATGGTGACAGCAGTCATGAAATTAAAAGATGCTTGCTCCTTGGAAGAAAAGTTATGACCAACCTAGACAGTATATTCTAAAGCAGAGACATTACTTTGCCAAAAAAGTATGTCTAGTCAAAGCTATGGTTTTTCCAGTGGTCATGTATGGATGTGAGAGTTGGATTCTAAAGAAAGCTGAGTACCAAAGAATTGATGCTTTTGAACTGTGGTGTTGGAGAAGACTCTTGAGAGTCCCTTGGACTGCAATGGGATCCAATCAGTCCATCCTAAAGGAGATCAGTCCTGGGTGTTCATTGGTGGACTGATGCTGAAGCAGAAACTCCAATACTTTGGCCACCTGATGCGAAGAACTGACTCATTTGAAAAGACCCTGATGCTGGGAAAGATTGAAGGTAGGAGGAGAAAGGGATGACAGAGAATGAGATGCTTGGATGGCATCAATGACTCAATGGACATGGGTTTGAGTAAACTCTGGGAGCTGGTGAGGACAGGGAGGCCTGGCATGCTCCAGTTCACAGGGTCACAGAGTTGGACATGACTGAGCTACTGAACTGAACTTACTCTCAGATGAACAGAACATGGGAAGGACAGGGGACAAAGATACAAACACTGATACAAAGGAATAGCATGGCTTCCTTTGTCACCACCCCACCCTCCCCCAGGGTGCTACCAGCTGAGACACAGTCAACTAACTACCGCTTCACAGGAGCTCAAACTGTGTGTGGGCTTGCAGTCTCTTACACCCCCTCCCATTTTAGCACCCAAACACACCTATTTGCTATATAAAAAACAAGTCTGCCACTTAAAGGAACATATGTCCAGTTCCAGTTCTTAAAACTCCTGCTAGGCCAGTGCTGAGACATTTCTCCTTACACGTATTTGTTCTACGCACTTGGGGGCTTTCCATTTCAAATCAGTCAAGAGCAGAAAACAAAACACACAGCAGATACCTGACAAATATTTGTAAAATGAATGGATGGGTGGCTTAGCTACTATTTTATAGGATAAGATAGTATGTGATAAGTACATACATGAGAAACAAGAAAGTATGTACTTGGTACAGAGTTTTCTTTTAAGCTGATAGTTTAATAAGTAGCTGCCAAAATGAACACCTGTTTACAAGCTGTCTCTTATAAGCATTCATCTGCTGACAGGCTAAAAAGAAAAGTGAACATATCTGGTTGGGGAAGTCAAGAACAGCTTAATGAAGTGGGTGGCATTCTGGATGGGTCTTGAAAGAATTTGACAGATGACATATTTCAGGAGGATATTCCAGATGGAGGGAGCCTCATTAGCAGAAGACACAGAAGTAGGAAAGCATGAAGTGTGTTTGAAGAAGAGCAGTAGTACAGTTTAACTGCAATGTAGGAGACCTGGGGTGGGGAGGAAATGTGCTGAAACTTTGGATCTGGAGGGTCCATCTGGAGAATTGGGGTTTCTTTTAGTAGGAATGTGGCCCCACAGCAAGGTGTGAGGAGGAGAGTGCTATATCAGAACTGAACATCTGAAAATGAATCTGCCAAAGGAGTATCATGATCTAGGAAAGAGTGACCACAGATCCATGAGGTCTGCTAGTTTATTAAAGCAATGATCCAAGTGCAAAGAAAAAACCTTCATTAGGACAGCAGCTCTGGAAATAAGGAGGGAATGACTTTGAAGAACAAGGTAGAGGAAGCTTTTGCCAAAAGTCTCAAGGGAGAGAATCTGTGATCAGGGGACAATGGGAGAGTAGGGCATGGGGAAGGAGTTGCCCAAGAAAGCTGTGAAGTTTGAAATTTGTAATCATTGTAGTGAAACTTACTGAAAATATACTACATAATTTCCAAGTGTTGATCCTGGAGACTGGCCCAATAGACCACTGGATGAACAGGTCTGGACTTTGGAAGTCACCTACAAACCTAAGCCTGTGTTCTATGAAGACAAGCTGTGTCTGTTTTCCTCACTGCTGAATACTTAATATAAAACCTGGTAACTATAAAGAATATTGACTGAAGAAATATTTGGGTGGGGAAAGGGAAGATATCAGTCAGAAAATACAAACTTCCACCTGCAGTAAGAATGAGTTCTGGGGCTCTAATGTACAGTATAGTGACTGTTGATAACAATACTACATTCAGTTCAGCTGCTCAGTCATGTCCGACTCTTCGCAACCCCATGAATCGCAGCACGCCAGGCCTCCCTGTCCATCACCAACTCCCGGAGTTCACTCAGACTCACATCCATCGAGTCAGTGATGCCATCCAGCCATCTCATCCTTGGTCATCCCGTTCTCCTCCTGCCCCCAATTCCCCCCAGCATCAGGGTCTTTTCCAATGAGTCAACTCCTCGCATGAGGTGGCCAAAGTACTGGAGCTTCAGTTTGAGCATCATTCCTTCCAAAGAAATCCCAGGGCTGATCTCCTTCAGAATGGACTGGTTGGATCTCCTCACAGTCCAAGGGACTCTCAAGAGTCTTCTCCAACACCAAAGTTCAAAAGCATCAATTCTTTGGTGCTCAGCTGTTATAGTCCAACTCTCACATCCATACACACTACTGGAAAAACTATAGCCTCAGAATCTTAAATAAAGCAAATTATACTTTGCCAGAGGAAGAAAAGCATCGAAAACCAGTGGCATTACTACTATGTAAGATATAGAAAAATGTCTAACACTTAGAGTAAGCAGGTTGTAACACATAAACTTACAGGTCGCTGGAAGATAAGAAAGAATTTGTTCATAGGATATTTGTGGTCCCAGGAGCAAGAAAAAAAAAGCAACTTAAAAAAAAAAGCACCAACTTCTAAAGTTATTATTTAGAAAAGGATATGGGAGATTAAGTCTTCTGGGGAAGTGAGATGTATGAAAATCTTGACATTAGAGTGGGTTTTTTTTAATAAGTCAAACTTGCTGTTCCACAGTTTAAAACGCTCCCTGTTAAACAGTTTAAAATGACTTCCTGTTATACCTAGGAAAAATCCAAACTCCTTAACATTGCCCACATGGTCCAGCAGTATCTTTCCGCGCCAATGCCTCTCCTGTCTCATGTTATGTCTCCACCTCCTCCAACCACTGACCTGCCTAACACACCAGCCATCTTCAGTTTCCCCAAACTGAATGGTTTTCCTTATTTCTCTTTGTAATTGAAAGGCCTTCAACCTCCACTTTGTTGCCCCACCTACCGGCTCTTTCTAGTCAATGTATGTTCATTCTTCAATCTCAGTTCAAACATCGTTTCTTTGGGGACGGCTTTTGCTTCTCCTTAGTTTGTATTAGATTCCCTTGCTATAACTATTAGAGTTTCCAGTATCTTCACTTTGTATCCTTTATTATAGTTTCTAATTAGACTTTTGTTTCCTTTTAATTATCCTTCTTTGCAAATTAACCATCATCTCCATGGGGACAGTGTCAGCTTCGGTTCACTTTTATACTCCCAACATCGAGCTGAGTGACTGGCATATAACAATGCTCTGCAAAAATTTTTAAAATAGCAGCAGCTCCTAACTTTCTTACACATATAATATGCATTTTCTAATGCATATTGTTTAAATACTTGCATGAGCCGAAGGCAATACAATGTAGTGTAAAAAACATGGGTTTGGAAACTGGCAACCTGGGTTCAAACCTCAGCTTTTAGTTCAGTTCAGTTCAGTACAGTCACTGAGTCGTGTCCGACTCTTTGCGACCCCATGAATCGCAGCACGCCAGGCCTCCCTGTCCATCACCAACTCCCAGAGTTCACTCAGACTCACATCCATCGAGTCAGTGATGCCATCCAGCCATCTCATCCTTGGTCGTCCCCTTCTCCTCCTGCCCTCAATCCCTCCCAGCATCAGGGTCTTTTCCAATGAGTCAGCACTTCGCATGAGGTGGCCAAAGTACTGGAGCTTCAGCTTTAGCATCATTCCTTCCAGTGAACACCTAGGACTGATCTCCTTCAGAATGGACTGGTTGGATCTCCTTGCAGTCCAAGGGACTCTCAAGAGTCTTCTCCAATGCCACAGTTCAAAGCAACAATTCTTTGGAGTTCAGCTTTCTTCATAGTCCAACTCTCACATCCATACATGAACACAGGAAAAACCATAGCCTTGACTAGACGGACCTTTGTTGGCAAAGTAATGTCTCTGCTTTTCAATATGCTATCTAGGTTGGACATAACTTTCCTTCCAAGGAGTAAACATCTTTTAATTTCATGGCTGCAGTCACCATCTGCAGTGATTTTGGAGCCCCCCAAAATAAAGTCTGACACTGTTTCCACTGTTTTCCCATCTATTTCCCATGAAGTGATGAGGACAGATGCCATGATCTTCGTTTTCTGAATGTTGACCTTTAAGCCAACTTTTTCACTCTCCTCTTTCACTTTCATCAAGAGGCTTTTTAGTTCCTCTTCATTTTCTGCCATAAGGGTGGTGTCATGTGCATATCTGAGGTCATTGATATTTCTTCCGGCAATCTGGATTCCAGCTTGTGCTTCTTCCAGCCTAGCGTTTCTCATGATGTACTCTGCATAGAAGTTAAATAAGCAGGGTGACAATATACAGATTTGACGTACTCCTTTTCCTATTTGGAACCAGTCCTTTGTTCCATGTCCAGTTCTAACTGTTGCTTCCTGACCTGCATACAAATTTATCAAGAGGCAGTTCAGGTGGTCTTATATTCCCATCTCTTTCAGAATTTTCTACAGTTTATTGTGATCCACACAGTCAAAGGCTTTGGCATAGTCAATTAAGCAGAAATAGATGTTTTTCTGGAACCCTTTTGCTTTTTCCATGATCCAGAAGATGTTGGCAATTTGATCTCTCGTTCCTTTGCTTTTCTAAAACCAGCTTGAACATCGGGAGTTCACGGTTCATGTATTGCTGAAGCCTGGCTTGGAGAATTTTGAGCATTACTTTACTAGCATGTGAGATGAGTGCAATTGTGCAGTAGTTTGAGCATTCTTTGGCATTGCCTTTCTTTGGGATTGGAATGAAAACTGACCTTTTCCAGTCCTGTGGCCACTGCTGAGTTTTCCAGATTTGCTGGCAAATTGAGTGCAGCACTTTCACAGCATCATCTTTCAGGATTTGAAACAGCTCAACTGGAATTCCATCACCTCCACTAGCTTTGTTCGTAGTGATGCTTTCTAAGGCCCACTTGACTTCACATTCCAAGATGTCTGGCTCTAGATTAGTCAACACATCATCATGATTATCTGGGTCATGAAGATCTTTTTTGTACAGTTCTTCCGTGTATTCTTGCCACCTCTTCTTAATATCTTCTGCTTCTGTTAGGTCCAGACCATTTCTGTCCTTTATCGAGCCCATCTTTGCATGAAATGTTCCCTTGGTATCTCTAATTTTCTTGAAGAGATCTCTAGTCTTTCCCCTTCTGTTCTTTTCCTCTATTTCTTTGCATTGATCGCTGAAGAAGGCTTTCTTATCTCTTCTTGCTATTCTTTGGAACTCTGCATTCAGATGCTTATATCTTTCCTTTTCTCCTTTGCTTTTTGCTTCTCTTCTTTTCACAGCTATTTGTAAGGCCTCCCCAGACAGCCATTTTGCTTCTTTGCATTTCTTTGCCATGGGGATGGTCTTGATCCCTGTCTCCTATACAATGTCATGAACCTCATTCCATAGTTCATCAGGCACTCTATCTATCAGATCTAGGCACTTGAATCTATTTCTCACTTCCACTGTATAATCATAAGATATTTGATTTAGGTCATACCTGAATGGTCTAGCAGTTTTGCCCACTTTCTTCAATTTAAGTCTGAATTTGGTAATAAAGAGTTCATGATCTGAGCCACAGTCACCTCCTGGTTTTGTTTTTGTTGACTGTATAGAGCTTCTCCATCTTTGGCTGCAAAGAATATAATCAATCTGATTTTGGTGTCGACCATCTGGTGATGTCCATGTGTAGAGTCTTCTCTTGTGTTGTTGGAAGAGGGTGTTTGCTATGACCAGTGCATTTTCTTGGCAAAACTCTATTAGTCTTTGCCCTGCTTCATTCTGCATTCCAAGGCCAAATTTGCCTGTTACTCCAGGTGTTTCTTGACTTCCTACTTTTGCATTCCAGTCCCCTATAATGAAAAGGGCATCTTTTTTCGGGAGTGTTAGTTCTAAAAGGTCTTGTAGGTCTTCATAGAACCGTTCAACTTCAGCTTCTTCAGCGTTACTGGTTGGGGCATAGACTTCGATTACTGTGATATTGAATGGTTTGCTTGGAGACGAACAGAGATCATTCTGTCGTTTTTGAGATTACATCCTAGCACTGCATTTCAGAATCTTTTGTTGACCATGATGGCTATTCCATTTCTTCTGAGGGATTCCTGCCCGCAGTAGTAGATATAATGGTCATCTGAGTTAAATTCACCCATTCCGGTCCATTTTAGTTTGCTGATTCCTAGAATGTCGACGTTCACCCTTGCCATCTCTTGTTTGACCACTTCCAATTTGCCTGGATTCATGGACCTGACATTCAGGTTTACCATTTATTAAAAGTGTGAGGTCAGGAAAACTAGTAAGTTCTCTGCACCTCAGTTTCTCCATTAACCAAATGGAAATAAGGTATAGTTGTATGGTGAGTAGGTCACTGACAAACAGAAACATCAAATACCTATCTAAGCTTTTAAAGCTGCAGGGCTGGGAACCAAACTCAGGCAACCTGAATCTGCTATTAACCACTGTGTAATGCTAGTGGTAAAGAACCCTCCTGCCAATTCAGGTAAACCTGAGAGATGCAGGTTCAGTCCCTGGTTTGGGAAGATCCCCTGCAGGAGTGAACAGGCAACCCACTCCGGTATTCTTGCCTGGAGAATCCCATGGACAGAGGAGCCTGGCAGGCTGCAGTCCCTAGGGTCACACAGAGTCAAATACAACTAAAGCGACTTTACACACAAATTTATAATACACATATTATATATGAAAATACTTATCTCTATGATAGACAGAGACATCCAAAACCACCTATAACTATCCCTCACACCTTGTCTTTTCCGTTGTTGTTGTGCAACATAGCATGCAGGATCTTAGTTCCCTGACCAGGGATCAAACCTGTGCCCCCTGCTGGGAAAGCATGGAGTCTTAACCACTGGACCATCAAAGAAGTCCCTGCCTCCTCCTTTTTCTTCAAAGCAGTAATTAGACCATAAGGCCTGGACTCATGATAAAATGTCCCAAACAGTGAACTTGGACCAAGATTACCTTTTCTACCAATTCCAGAGTCAAAACTAGAAGAGGGAAACCCACTGCTACAGGTTCCCCGAAGCAGACTAGTGAAAAACATGGCTGCACTCATGTCTTGCATTTAAGTGGGCCATCACTTCACTAACAGATTTCAAGTGTCATTCCTTTGTACATACATACCAATATGCTTTATTTTATATTTATGACTTAATACATGAGAGGTTACACAAAATCTTTGCCAGTGATCCTTGATGACAAATCATTCATGACCCAATCCTTTTCCAGACCTAATGATATTTCGCTCCAGCAGCCTCATGCTGTATCTCTATGAAACAAATAAGGCACTCATGCATAAAATTAATATAGTAAGCTATCTAGGCAGTGATAAATTTGGGAAGGAAATGGGCCCTCATAATCACTTCATCCCTCTTGAAAGCAGATTTCTTCTAAAACCTTGAGTCACCTACATCTTGACTTGTAAGGCTCCTTTGGAAATTATGCTATCATCCTCATAAAACCCAATAGGGCATGTTGCAGTCAAGGTGGAAATAAAAGTGCAGTGAAGCTGTTGAGGAGATGCTTAGAAATATGACCACTTCATTTTACGTGGAAAGGCGATTGATCTCTAAGCACTGAGAAGAGCTCTCAGCTCGCCCTTTGCTATTAAGTTATCCTCACCATGCTGCTCCTTTCTGTTCACCTGCGTAAATGGGTCCAGAGTTCTCTTGTTTTATGTAGGGAAACTGAAGGTTGATTATAGTCAACCTTGGAAACTCTGATAAACAGAAGTATCATAAGTCTCATCATGGAAGAGTAGGGTTGCCTGACTTTCTTTATGATCACTAAAAAAGCACCTCTGCTTCTGAAAGCATGAAACTCATGAGGACATTCAGAAATAAAACCTGTATGTCCTGGGAATGCACATGTCTTAGTCACCCACACAATGACCTTACTGTTGAGGTCTGAAACAAACTTTGAAAGTAAGTTTTGCACTCTGAAAACTTAATGGTACTGTATTCAAAAATTCATATTTAGAAGTCTGGAAGAAGAAAGGAGGTAGCCACTGCTACAAGGTTCCCATTAGACCTGAGAAGAAAAGGAAGTTTGATCTATTTAGGGAGTACATTGATAATTTGCTCTATGTGTCATGGTATACTTGAGTAGCATCTGAGAAAAGCAAAGGATTCAGGTTGAAATGATACTGAGGATGATGCTGGTTTTACTTCACCAGGCTCAAAAGCATCTGTTATAGATGTCAGAGCCTGCGATGACATTTTTTTTTTTCCACTGCAGCTCCAGTAGTCAGAGCAGGTTTTCAGAATGCATGTGTCTCATGCCACTACTGTACACACAGTAAATTACAGACGTGAATGTGTTTGATGGATTCGTTTTGACCTTGTTGTTTATTGTTGTGTCATTTTAAAGAAAAATTAAATTCAAGCAGTAGCTTTTAAGTTTTGCATTCCAAATGGGGAACTTGCTAACATTTTCCCTCTTGCATGAGGAGGTCCTCAACCAGAGTGAAAGTGAAAGTCGCTCAGTCGTGTCAGACTCTTTGTGACCCCATGAACTATACAGTACATGGAATTCTCCAGGGCAGAACACTAGAGTAGGCAGCATTTCCCTTCTCCAGGGGATCTTCCCAATCCAGGGATTGAACCCAGGTGTCCCCCATTGCAGGCGGATTCTTTACCAGCTGAGCCACAAGTCAACCAGAATAGTTTACATATTAAATGAATAATGGGAGTCTGTACAGAAAATAAAAGGCAAGCTACCACACACCTCGAGGGGATTCCAAGGTGCAGAAACGTGATCTTGTTTCTGTATAACCAAAGTATTAATATTAATAGTGAGTTCAGTGTACTTGCTTAGCAAGCAACCCTTCTCCCCAGAGTGTTCTCACAGCACTGACAATACCCCCGGTTCTGCTTCTGTTTCCTGACTTTGAAATCTGTTAGCATTTTCTTGCAGATTCCTCTTTTTCTCATAGGTCAGAAGGAGCCCAGACTCCACCTCTATTGAAATACATCACATCATGGTTACACAGCAATTTGCCTTCCTTCATCTTCCCTCTATAAAATGTTCTTTTCCTTCTATTTCTCCCATCCTTGTATTATGCTGAATTATATAATTTCCAATAGTAACAACCCTAGATCCTTGAATTATGGGAGCTAGGTTTAATTAAATGTTAACTAAAACATAGTATTTTAAGTGCACACACGAAGTTCCCAGAAAAATGCAATCCACCAGAAAAAAAAAAAACCTGTATTCTACTTGCCAGGTCTATTTTCTCTTTCATGAGCACAGTTTCATACCTCCCACTTCTGTTTTAGCAGTACACATCTTTTAAAATTTGGAAAAAATATGTGAGCAAATATTATAATTACTGATAAATAATATGAGACAGCTTGTTCAGGATGGTAGACTTTATGTGTTACAACTTCTGTTTTTTTGTAAAGTGTTTCAATGAACCACAGTTAAGATGACTCCATTTCATACACTGTAAATAAATCATTCTAAAAAGCTACTCCTACACATGAGCATTGCCACAGCATACATAGGGTCATCTGCGGATTATGAGAGACTGAATCAGTTTCTTAGCATCTGTTTTGGCTTCTTGAAAGATGACCAGATCTCTGTGCAAAATAGACACAAAGATTTTCTGTGTAAAAAGACAGGATGTCCTCCTATCTCATTCAAAAGCTGCTAACAAGGACCATTGCTAGAAAAACAATCATTGTAAATTCACTAAAATCTACATCATTCTTTCCTTCTTCCCAGTAAATGCATCTTATGGCAGGTGTACACAAATAACTCTCAATATTGGAAAAATATCTGCCTAGAACCCTGATGCACAAAAATGTTAAGGCTGAAATGTTTAAAAGTTTATGATGTCTGCTCCAATCATTCTATAGATGAGAAAGCAAAGCCCCATAGAGAGAGGTGGTTTGCGCAGGTAACATAGTAAGAGAACACAGTATATAATTGTACAGAATTGAGATAGCTAGAGTATTATAACAGAATTTTGTTTAAAATGGTAGATTGAAAACTCATGTTTATCTCCTTTTTATACCATTAAAATATCAGTATTTTTAAATATAAACTCATAACAGCAAAGAAAATTAGAAATGAGGCAACCTACAGGGTGGATAGGGGTGTATATGACAAAGGAGTCATAAGCCAAGATGAAAACAAAGCTAACTTGAAATGTCAGGACAAACAACTGCTGTACAAAGTAAGAATATAATCTTAATTAGCAGTCAGACCTATCCTAAAACCAGATATTTTAGAATTGGTGAGATATTCAACTTAACAAGCATCTATTGAGCATTTACTATAGACAAGAATTATTGAAGTTGGAAGCTGAACAAAAAAACTTTCTTGTTCTCCAGGAGCTTAAGTCTGGTGGGTGAGATGACCAGTAGGTCAAACATATAGATGATCTGATTATAATTTAAGGCATCCTCACGTGCATTCTAAGGGGATGGAGCAAGTAATTTGTTGTTTAGTCACAAAGTCATGTGTGACTCTTTTTGCAATCCCATGGACTGTAGCCTCACCAGGCTTCTCTATCCATGGAGTGTTCCAGACAAGAATACTGAATAAGTTGCCATTTCCTTCTCCAGGGAATCTTCCCAAACCAGAGATTAAACCCGGGTTTCATGCATTGGCAAGCAGACTCTTTACCACTGAGCCACCTGGGAAGCCCCTAGTAACTTGTGGTAGCCCAAAAAGAGAAAGACAATTCAGATTTTAATAGAATCCAGAAAGACTTTATTAGCCTTTATCCTTAACAGATAGGATTTGGAAAATTAAGAAATGATAGTGAGAAAGCCCTTTGTGAGGAGAGACTATGGAGAGCTAAAGCGTGTGTCACCAAATCAATGGACATGAGTTTGAGCAAGCTCCAAGAGTTTGTGATGGACAGGGAAGCCTGAAGTGCTGCAGTCCATGGGGTCGAAAGGAGTCTGACACAACTAAGCACCTGAACAGAACTGAAAGCATGTGTACTAGGAAAGAACATTCATATTCAGGAATGGTGAGAAGATTACAAAGAATGGGCATAGGATGAATCAGAAGGGCCAAGAAGAATGCATTTGCCAGATTATGGAAGCCTGGAATCCCAAAGAAAACAATCTGGATATATTTACTATAGTTATACAGCATGGAGCCCATGTACCTGTTTTTTTAAGAGCGTGATGAGTTCTGACAAATGTATACACTGTGAAACCACCTTCCTGATCAAGAAACAGAATATTTCCATCACCTCAAAAGCTCCCTCATAACTGGACTTTTCCCAGTTAGTTTCTCCATTGCCTACCCAGGAACTATTGATTTCTGTCACTATAGATACATCTTGCCTGTTCTGTAAATTTATATAAATGGAGTTCTACAGTGTTTATCCTTTGCTTCTAGCTTGATTGACTCAGTTTCTTGAGCTTGATTTTGCCTTGCTGCTCCTTGCCATGTACCTTGAAAGGAAAATCCTCCATCAACAGAATTTGCGCACCTTCACAGTCTGTTACAGTTACCTATTGCTGTGTAACAAACCACCCCAAAACTTAATTCTAAATGGCAATAAGCACCTATTATTCTTATGAGTCAGTCAAATGGCCAGACTTGATGGGAACAGCTCATCTATGCTCCACATGGCATCAGTGGACTGGTGGTATTCACTTCCCAGATGACTCACTAACATAGCTGGTCAACTAATGCTGGCTTCTGGCTGAGAGCTTGCCCAGGGCTCTCAGTCAGGGACCTTAGTTCCTCTCCACACGGCTGCTCAGGCTTCCTCTCAGCATGGTGGCTGGATTCCAAGAACTAGTTTCTTTTTTCTCTCCTTTAAGAGACAGAAAGTAGAAGTAGTTAATCTTTTAAGGCCTGGTCTCTAAAATTGGCACATCACTTCTGCTGCTTCCTATTAGTGAAGCAGTAACAGAATTTACTCAGAACCAAAGAGAGAAAGAACATGGACCTTCACCTCTAGAGGGAAAGTGAAAATTAGTCCCTCAGTTCAGTCACTCAGTCATGTCCGACTCTTTGCGACCCCATGAATTACAGCACGCCAGGCCTCCCTGTCCATCATCAACTCCCAGAGTTCACTCAGACTCACTTCCATTGAGTCCATGATGCCATCCAGCCATCTCATCCTCGGTCGTCCCCTTCTCCTCCTGCCCCCAATCCCTCCCAGCATCAGGGTCTTTTCCAATGAGTCAACTCTTCGCATGAGGTGGCCAAAGTACTGGAGCTTCAGCTTTAGTATCATTCCTTCCAAAGAAATCCCAGGGCTGATCTCCTTCAGAATGGACTGGTTGGATCTCCTTGCAGTCCAAGGGACTCTCAAGAATTTCTCCAACACCACAGTTCAAAGGCATCAATTCTTCGATGCTCAGCCTTCTTCATAGTCCAACTCTCACATCCATAGTCATGTCCAAATCTTTGGAACCCCATGGACTGTACCCCACTAGGCTCCTCTGTCCATGGAATTCTCCAGGTGAGAATACTAGAGTGAGTAGCCATTCCCTTCTCCAGGGAATCTTCCCAACCCAGAGATAAAACCTGAGTCTCCTGTATTGCAGGCAGATTCTTTGCCATCTGAGCTACCAGGGAAGCCCGATTAATTTGTATTTACCCCAAAGATAATAAGGATAATATTATATCTATAAAATAAGCATATTTTTAAGGAATCTGAGAGCAAGAATTGATTCCTAGAAATTATATATATGCAATTACTAAAACATGAAATTCACTAGAGAGACTGAATCTTAAAACGGATATGACTGAAGACCAAGTTAGACATTTGAAAGTGAACAGAAAATAAATCACTTGGAATTTAAAGCTAAAAGGCAAAATGATGAAGCAGAGAAAAATTAAAGCACACAGAAGCTCAATCCAGAAGGCACAACATCTGTCTACTAGGCATTCCATAAGGAAAATACAGAGAATCAAAAGGAAAAATAAAAAGTTACTAAAAATAAAAGACAAACAACATTTTCAGATGGAAAAGTCACCTCGTGTCAAGAAGACTGAATGACAAAGGCTCACACTTAGTGGTTTGGGGTGAAATTTTGAAGGTCTGAAATTAGAGAGAAAGCTCTAAAATTGTCCTGGAGTGGGAAATCTGATATTATATTTCCTTCTCTCAGGGTCTAATCACAAACTTCTTGGCTTAGCTTTGCAATAAATACATCTTATATAATTATAATGTAGTATGTAATGTTCATTGTTTTAATTTTTATAATTAACCTATAGGTAATTATAAAAGTCTAGGATAAATCTCTCTCAAATTATATACATATATATATATATACATGAATAGATATACACAAATACATATTTTCCATATATGTCTATGCATGCACAAATGACGAAACACATACATGTATGTATATGTGTATTCTTATAAAACACGTTTTATAAGAAAAACATCTCCTCTAAAAAACAAAAAAAAGCAGACCAGAGGAGTGAAAAAGTAGCAGACAATGTAGTTTGTTAATTCTCTACTTTTGCAAAATTAGATACTGCTTAAAATTAATGACTCAAAAGCCAGAGGTTTAGGTACATAATTTATAGTTCTAGAGTAATAATTAGAAGAACTAAAAGGAATAACATAGTTCAAAACCCATAAGTGATTAGTTGCTAATGCAGATACGAAATTCCTGTTTTTCTAGTGCTGGTTATACAGAGGTTACTTCAAGTCATTAAATCAAAAATATAAGTTTAGATGTATGCCATATAGCATTACTGAGGTAATCAATTTTTGGAGGTAGGAATGGGATGGGAGGCTAAGACACATCTACCCTATTGCCACCCACCACCCTTCCAGGAAGAGGTAGGGCCCTTCTGGATCGACAAATCCTTTTTCAGCAGCTGGGGACTGAGAACTTCAGCCCTGGAGTGGGTGTATGTGGGCTACACCACAGTATCCACTCTAGTGAGCAGCTGGAGTTGTCCTTGATGCCTCAGAGCTCATATGCGTTACTACATGCTGAGTCGTGTTGGACTCTTGCAGTCCCATGGGCTGTAGACCACCAGGCTCCTCTCCGCAGGATTCTCCAGGCAAGAACACTGGAGTGAGCTACCATTTCCTTCTCCAGGGAATCTTTCAGACCCAGGGATCGAACCTGGGTCTCCTGCACTGGCAGGCAGATTCTTTACTGCTAAGCCATTTCAGAAGCCACATGGTCCTAGTGCATATATGCAGTTTCTAAGGGCTTCGTTATTTACATATTATGGGACTCAATCATTGGGGCTTTGTTGTATAGATATTTCTTAGGATACTCAGTAATTATGAGGTGGTTCTTTCTCATTTGTAATAAAAATATTATTAGTGTTGCAAATGGCATAGAAATAACTTCAAATAATTCTTGCCAACATGAATATCTTCTTGTATAGGCTGTCTCTACATTCATGTGTAAGTAGGACATATTTGCTCAAACCCTTCAGAGCATATTCCTCTTCTGATGCAAAATGAAGCCTTAAAAATGTGTGAAAGTCGTATCTTTTCCAATTACAAATTCTGCTAAATTTATTCTACTTCTACTCTGTACCATGAAAAGAACTGTATATATTCAATTCCATCACTTCTTCACCTATAGGGTACAGACAAAGTAAAAATTGTTAATTCTGTTCCACCAAGTTCAATTTACAATTATTATTACAGAGAAGAGGTTGGTGTTGATTTTTATTCTATGATTTTTAAAATACCTTTATAGTTTTACAAAAAATTATACATATTAATAAAATGTTCAATTATAAGAAAGCATAAAGAATAAGGCAATTAATCACTTAAATGAAACCACTCAGAAATAACCAATATTAACATCACTCTAGACACTTCTCAGTACAGATGGATAAGTGGATGGGTGAATAGATGACTGGATGTTTGGGTGAAGGGTGATAGGAAAGATAACTTTAAAAATTCATATAAATGGAATTACATGTACATACTACAAATGTTTCTTATATTTAAAGAGTAATGATTATATGTCAAATTCTTAAAATATTTGTGACAGTAATCTTCTAGCCCCTTTTCCTGTGCTTTAGTGACCTAGCCTTTTTCCAGTTTCATTTTAAATCATTCCTGAATTTATAATTTTTTTATTATAAAAGCAATGGTAACATAAAGTAAACATTCACAGTGTGTGAGCTGATGCTAAGCACTTTACAAAGGCCATCTCATTCAGTACTTCCAATACACCCATTAAAAAAATGAGCCTGAATAGAGAGGCTAAGCCGCTTGTCCCAATTCACACAACTAAGTACTGCACTGGATCTGAACCCAGATATTTGTATTCCAGAGCTTGCAGTCCTAAGCACTAATCCATACAAAGTTAATAAATCTCTCATTAAGATAACTCAGTACCAAGACCAATAAATTAGTCACTTTCTGTGGGCTCAGTCATGTCCAACTCTTGCAGTTCCATGGACTGTAGACCACCAGGCTCCTTTGTCCACGGAATTTTCTAGGCAAGAATACTGGAGTGGATTGCCATTTCCTACTCCAGGGGATCTTCCCAAGCCAGGAATCGAACCTGTGTCTCTTGAGTCTTGGCAGGAGGATTCTTTACAGTACCACCTGGGATTTTCATTTAAATTTCTAAGGTCTTAAACTCATGACAATACACTTCCATATTCAGTAAATAATTATTAAGAATCTACCAGATATCAGGCACTGTGTTATGAGGCAGAGAATTAAGGAGAAACAAGAAAAAAAAAAAAATGTTTGTCCAAGATTGTATCATAAAAGAGTAAAGTCACGACCAAAAGAAAACTGCTTGTCTACTTCTATAATGTTTGTATTTGCTTTTGGAAAGTGAATTGTGGTTTATTTCTTGCCTGTCCTTTTTCTACATATACAATATGTAAATATGCACTGAACTGGGAATATACTTCTTACTCCATTCTACAAGTTTGTTTATTACACAACATTGTAGATGAGCATTTCCCATGTCCTTAAATATTATTTTAAAAAAATAATTCTTAGTAGCTCTTTGGATGTAATTTTAATGAACATTCTAGCAAATGGTTGAGCTATAAAATATTTTAATTATTCCCCAACTGCCTAATATTTATGCTAACTTTTTCATAATAGAAAACAATATTTTTAATAAACCTTAGGCAGGTCCTAGAGCAAAAGTAAAATACTTCAACTTTTTCAATTATTCAAGGCAAGAAAGGGATGAAAACTTAATGACGGGGATTCTCTGAATCCCCAAATTATCTCCAAAATATGCTTTTATGCCTAAATAGTATCTCTTTATTTTTTAATCCTTGTACGAAGTAACTGCTTTATTTTCTTCTTTAAATCTCTTTTTTCAATAGTTTTTTACATATATTTATTTTTCCTGTGTGAGGGTCTCAATTTTCTCAGAAAGGCAACTCACTTTTTCCTCATTATTTTACCATCTCTTGTTTTCCAGTTAACACAACCAGATTACACAGCACTATTCTGTATTCAGTTGCCTAGTTTGAGAGTCCACCATCACTCAATAAAATTTCAAGCTTTGGCTTAAAAATTCAAGCACTTTCAGCTGATTCAATTCTTTTAAAGTGATGTGATATTAATGGCTTTGGTTGTTTTCTTTCCCTTAGCGGAAATAGTTCAGTGGCTTAATTTTTCATGCTTTCATGAATTGAATTTTAAAAATAAATAAATAAAATTATCCAAAGGCAATAAATTATTCAGCATATTGCTTAGTCTTAAAACCCTGGGTGATTTTTTTCTATCAGTTTCACATATACTTTTTCCTGTTCCATAATACTTCAAATACCAGTTGATAAATATGTGTGCCTATGTGTCGATTGCTAGGTTTAATTGCATGAATGTTTTTCAGATCCAAGGGACCAATTATTATAAGCTTTCTACTGCACTGAAGAGTATTTTGCTGGGAATTAAATATTAAAAAATGCAAAAGATCTTTCTCTATGCAAAATGTAAACTGATTTATTCCCACAAGAAAAGACAGTATGAAAGCTGAAAGAAAATCTGCAAAAGAAAGCAAAATATATTCTAATTGTCTTCCTTAAATCAGTTTTTTCTCCCCTTAATAAAGAGTTAAAGAAGGAACAATTTAAAATATTTAGTACAGAAAGAATAGAACCAACCATCATGCTTGGTACTAAAAATGCTTCTGCAATTCCATCTACTATGTTTTGGGGTTGGATTTAACAGGAAATTCCCCATTGCTCAGGGGTAAAGATTTCACCTGGAATGCTGGAGACCCAAGTTCAATCCTGGATCCCCTGGAGGAGAAAATGGCAAACCATTCCAGTATTTTTACCTGAAAATTCCCACAGACAGAGGAGCTTAGTGGGGTATAGTCCATGAAGTCCCAATAAGTCAGACTTGACTGAGAGACTAAGCACACACGCATATATTTAAAGGATGTGAATTGAGTCATGCATAGATCACAGATAAAAGCGGGCACAAGTTGAGGAAACATTTGTGTTTGACAATGAGCCACTTTTGAGAGTACCTATATGCACTTTTGCTGGGTATTAGTGCTGGGAATAGGACTCAAGAGACCATTTTGCCTGGCAGTTTTTAAACTGTATTTCCCAGCATCCTAGGAAACTTCCAGAGAATTGGCATGAATGATATAGAGAAAGAAGGGAAGGCTAAGCAGGCCTCCCTGACCCTTTTAACCAAAGCTGGTGGCTCAGATGGTAAAGTGGCTCCCTGCAATGCAGGAGACCTGGGTTTGATCCCTGGGTTGGGGAATCCTCTGGAGAAGGAAATGGCACCCGCTCCAGTACTCTTGCCTGGGGAATCCCATGGACGGAGAAGCGTGGTAGGCTACAGTCCACGGGGTTGCAAAGAGTTGGACACGACTGAGCAACTTCACTCACTCACTCAGCTTTTAAGTGTTGTGTAAGTTGGGGGGAAAACCTAAAATTTCATTTTTGAAATGATAAAATTCTTTGGTCCTACTCTTCCAGTTTATAGGTGAGAAAACTAAGCACAGATGGGTTAAGTGCTCACCCAGCTCTGCAACTGAAAAATGAGTGTTCGTCACTCAGTTGTGTTCAACTCTTTTGCAACCCCATGGTCTGTAGCCCACCAGGATCCTCTGTCCATGGGTTTCTCCAGACAAGAATACTGGAGTGGGTAGCATTCCCTTCTCCAAAGCATCTTCCTGACCCAAGGATTGACCCTGGGTCTCCTCCATTGGAGGCGGATTCTTTGCCATCCTATCCAAACATTTTACAAGGCCCAACAGCTTTTGTCTTAAAAAAAAAAAAAAAAAAAAAAAAATCTCAAGAGGCCACTTTGGACTGAAAGTTACCAAAAATCAGATTGCTTTTTGCAAACTTTCTTCTCATAACTTGTTGAATATAAGTCAAGTCAGGCTTGGAAAGAATTATCAACAGGGAAAGACTTTATTTCAGTGTCCAAACTTTCCTTTTCTATGGTCCAGAAATCTCTTTTTCATCTATGAATTTAATTTACTAAATTTTTTTTATGTATTAACATCTATTTTAAAATAAGAATAATAAGTATTCTTGCCTGGAGAATCCCAGGAACGGGGGTAACCCTGGTGGGCTGCCGTCTGTGGGGTCGCACAGAGTCGGACACGACTGAAGTGACTTAGCAGCAGCAGCATATTAAAGGAAATGGCAACCCACTCCAGTGTTCTTGCTTGGAGAATCCCAGGGACAGGGGAGCCTAGTGGGCTGCCATCTATGGGGTCGCACAGTCGGACATGACTGAAGTCACTTAGCAGCAGCAGCACCAGTAGCAGCAGCATATTAAAACAACAATAAGATATTATTCCACATCTATCAGGCCAAGGATGAAATTCTTGGTCTGATTTCAGGTATTTTTGAGAAAATAAAGAGTAAGAACACTCAAATACTGCTCATGGGAGGGTAATTTGGTTTAACCTTTGAAAACAGTTTGGGAAAGCATAGATTTGACAGTATAGCACCTTATATATAAACCAGAGATACTACTTCTAGTTATGTGAACCAAGTATCTCATAGAACAGAGGTTCCCAGCCCGGCCATGAACCTGTATCTCCAATCAGATTAGAGGTGCCATTAGATTAGAAATGAAGTACACAGTAAATGTAATGTGCTTGAAGTCATCCTGAAACTATCTCCACCCCTCACAACAGTCCATGGAAAAACTGTCTTCACAAAACTGGTCCCTGGTGCCAAAAATTTGGGGACCACTGACACAGAAGAGGATGTGCTCGGAAGCTTAGGATTCCCTAGTGGCTCAGGTGATAAAGAGTCTGCCTGCAGTGTGGGAGACCCAGGTTTGATCCCTGGGTCAGGGAGATCCTCTGGAGAAGGCCATGGCAACCCAATCCAGTATTCTTGCTTGGAAAATCCCATAGATGAAGGAGCCTGCCAGGCTACAGTCCATGGGGTCCAAAGAGTCAGATACAACTGAGTGACTTCTCTTTCTTTTGGCAGCTTATTTTTTGAAGTGGAAAACTGGAAAGAGATGCCCATCAGCAGAGGAATAGGGATGGTGGATTTCCAGCTGCCTGTTAAGGAGCTTGGAAGGTCCCCATTCCATACAAACAACAAGCAAAAAGCTGAACAGGTTGAAAAACTAAACAACCCTTTTTACATTCATAAATAAATGTGGGAGGGGAATACACAGAGCAAATCCAAGCCCTCAAGAGTGAGGAGACAAACAGGCAAACACAGGGGGTTGTGCCTTACCAGAGTAGACACTCAAGGAGAGGAAGTCCACCGAAAACCAGCTCCAGGAAGGAGACTCTGAACTGCACTTGACAAGTTGATGGAGGCTCAGCACAGACAAGTGGTAGGGGAGCTTAGTCACAGGGGCCTCCCACAACACTGTAAGAGTTATCTCCAGAAACTCAAGTAGATTCAGTAAATACTGGAGAAAAACCCCCTTGAGCATTCAGCTGGGGAAAAGAAGGGAACCATTTTGAAATTCATCAGTGTCCTCTGTTCCTCTTTATAAGCCCTGCCTTCAGGAGAAACTAATTGATATAATTTAAGCTGCACAACAGACTGGTTCCAAATAGGAAAAGGAGTACATCAAGGCTGTATATTGTCACCCTGCTTATTTAATTTCTATGCAGAGTACATCATGAGAAATGCTAGGCTGAAGGAAGCACAAGCTGGAATCAAGATTGCTGGGAGAAATATCAATAACCTCAGATATGCAGAAGACACCACCCTTATGGCAGAAAGTGAAGAAGAACTAAAGAGCCTCTTGATGAAAGTGAAAGAGGAGAGTGAAAAAGTTGGCTTAAGGCTCAGCATTCAGAAAACTAAGATCATGGCATCTGGTCCTGTCACTTCATGGCAAACAGATGGGGAAACAGTGGAAACAGTGGCTGACTTTATTTTCTGGGCTCCAAAATCACTGTAGATGGTGAGTGCGGCCATGAAATTAAAAGACGCTTACTCCTTGGAAGGAAAGTTATGACCAACCTAGATAGCATATTAAGAAGCAGAGATATTACTTTGCCAACAAAGGTCCGTCTGATCAAAGCTATTGTTTTTCCAGCGGTCATGTATGGATGTGAGTGTTGGCTATGAAGAAAGCTGAGCGCTGAAGAATTGATGCTTTTGAACTGTGGTGTTGGAGAAGACTCTCGAGAGTCCCTTGGACTGCAAGGAGATCCAACCAGTCCATCCTAAGGGAGATCAGTCTCAGGTGTTCATTGGAAGGACTAATGTTGAAGCTGAAACTCCAATACTTTGGCCAGCTGATGCAAAGAGCTGACTTATTTGAAAAGACCCTGATGCTGGGAAAGATTGAGGGCAGAAGGAGAAGGGGACAACAGAGGATGAGATGGTTGGATGGCATCACCGACTCAATGGACACGGGTTTGGGTGGACTCTGGGAGTTGGTAATGGACAGCGAGGCTTGGCATGCTGCTGTTCATGGGGTCACAAAGAGTCGGACACAACTGAGCGACTGAACTGAATTGAATCTGCTGAGATGATATTACAATCTAACTAACCTGAGGGAAGAGAAATGCCCAACTGCAGCTGGCCCTAGCCCTCCATTCCCACATAAGGAGATAGAGAAAAATAGAAACACTTGCAAAACACACATTCCAGAGGCACAAGCTTAACTAAAACACTGAGACCTAATCATAAAACTATAGGATGCTTCCTCCCTCAACAGCTCGCCAGCACATTCATCAAGGATGATTTACCTAGTACATCACGTCCAGCCATCAGGAAGAAATATAAAAAGGCATACCAAAAGCAAAAACCACAATGTAAAGAAGTAAAGCAAGCATCAAAAACTAGGCATGGCAGGGATGCTGGAATTATCAGACAAGTAATTTAAAACAACTATCACTAATATGTGAAGAACTCTAATGTACAGCATTAGACAACTCAAATGGACAGCAATGCAAGAACAAATGAACAATGTAAGCAGAGGGAAATCCTAAGAAAGAACCAAAAAGAAATGAGATTTTTTAAAAAACAACAGTAATAAAATGAAAGAATCCCTTTGATGGACTTAGCAGCAGACTGGACACAGCTGAGAAAAGAATCTCTGAGCTACAGGATGTATCAATAGAATCCTTGAAAACTGAAAGCAAAGGCAACAAAGATTACAAAATTTGAATTGATTATCCAAAGACAGTGGGACAGCTAGAAAAGGTGTAACATACATATAATGGGAATACCAGAAGAAAGAAACGGACAGTGCAACTATTTGACACAATAATGACGGAGAATTTCCCCCAAAATAGTGTTAGATGCCAAACCACAGATCCAGGAAGTTCAGAGAACAAGATAGATGCCGAACAAACCCATAGCTGGCCATATCATTTTCAAACTACACAGGAAAATAAAGAAAAACTTGCAAGAAGCCAGAAGGAAAAAATTCCTTACCTATGGAAGAACAACGGAGAAGGCAATGGCACCCCACTCCAGTACTCTTGCCTGGAAAATCCCATGGACGAAGGAGCCTGGTAGGCTACAGTCCATGGGGTCGCTAAGAGTCGGACATGACTGAGCGACTTCACTTTCACTTTTCACTTTCACACATTGGAGAAGGAAATGGCAACCCACTCCAGTGTTCTTGCCTGGAGAATCCCAAGGATGGCGGAGCCTGGTGGGCTGCCGTCTATGGGGTCGCACAGAGTCGGACACGACTGAAGCGACTTAGCAGCAGCAGCAGCATGGAAGAACAAAAATAAGAGTCAAGTGAAATATTTTGTGTTGAGACAAACACCCCACTTCTAATCTAGAATTGTCAGTGACTCAGATCTACATAAAGAAAGAAAGAACAATGAAGAATAGTGAAGGTAATGCTGAACAGGAATTCCCACATGGAAACCATATGTGTATAAAGCCTAGACTCAAGAGTCACCATATTCATGATTGTGATTACAGCTGAAAGGAGCAAGGGGTTAAGTAGTGAGAAAGAAATAAAAGGAGCTTAAATTGTATCTGAAATGCATTCTCACTTTGAGAAATTCAAAACCAAAATCATAAAACTAAGTCTGTTAGTTCTGGCA
>SJXQ01004211.1:0-17005 GCA_006408695.1 Aepyceros melampus | reverse complement strand
GGGCGGGGGGGGGGGGGTGGGGGGGTGGGCGATATATGTATATCTGATAAACATTGATATTACTGTTGGGTTTTAAAAATCTTTTCAAAGGAATTGCTTATGCTGACTTCTGGGCCTCCCTGCCAGTGATCCTGATTCTCTGGGTCTGGAGTGGACACTAGGATGGTTTGTTTTCAGTAGCTCCACAGAAGACAAGGGGGCAGATGGCACCACAGCAAACTTAGGTGAATGCCGACAAATCCAGGGAAACTCAGACACAAACTGGAGGTACTGGCAGAGAATCCTAAATGGTAGCCAAACAGGATTTGCAGATCACAGCCTGACGCTGGGGCTTGCTTGTTGGAGAACATGCCCCAGCATCGGGAGTAGCTGGGTGTTTTTGCCCTGGGTGAGTGTGGAAGGAAAGGCTTCCGAATCCTTGTGACATAGCACCATGTAGATGCCTGTCACACCTCAAGTGGACTGACACTGTGACTGCTGGGCTGCCACTCATCACTGTTCACTAGTTTCAAGAACATGCCTGGATCGGGAGGCCAGGGGACACAAAGATAAAGCTCTTGACTGAATGGGCAATATTTTAAGAGTTTCCAAAATTATTAATTTATTAAAAGAAAAATTCCAAGCCACATTTTGCATTTGCTTTATATACTTAAAACAAAACTCTCTGACCTCACGTGTAAATTTTTATGGAACTTTCCATGGAACTTTCTATGTTCTGATTATTCGGCAATCATGGTACAGCTAATGACTAAATTACTAGTTTCAAATCTTCATTATAAAGTGATAATGTCAATTACCTTGTTTCTCTTGATTGCTTGATTTTAAAAATTTTAGCTCAGTACCATCATGCAGTCTATATGCTAGTATTTGAGAAATATTTATGCAAGGATAAATTTAGGTGTGTTTTGTGGCTGTTGTTCAGTCAGTCAATTGTGTTCAACTGTTGGCCACCCCATGGACTGCAGCATGCCAGGCTTCCCTGTTCTTCACCATCTCCCGAAGTTTTCTCAAACTCATGTCCATGAATCAGTGATTTCCTTTAGGACTGACTAGTTTGATCTCTCTGTCCAATGGACTCGCAAGAGTCTTCTCTAGCACCACAGTTCAACAGCATCAATCCTTCAGCGCTCAGCTTTTTTTATGGCCCAACTCTCACATCCATACATGACTACTGGAAAAACCATAGCTTTGGCTATAGAGACCTTTGTCAGCAAAGTGATGTCTCTGCTTTTTATGATACTACAATGTAGCAAGAAGCAAGTTCAGGGCTTATAATAATTAAGAGAAAATAATCCACACTTCTGAATTCAAAAACCAACGTATGTACTCCTTTCATTCTCTTTGTGTAGACAAATGGGGTCTTGATAAAAATAAAGGCATAGATACCTGGTGTTCTGTGTTTGACTTCTAAGAAAAATCCTAATTTCTGCATCAATCCTTTGACTTCCACCAGCAGAACCACTGAAAACTTGGTGACTTTGTCCTAAGCTATGGGCCTAAACCTTTCTCTTTCCTCCAATTTCCTCTGGCTTTTCATAACTGACATCAAACTGAAGAGGAACTCTCCCTCCCAAATGCAACTAGCAAGGCTCATTGTCATCCTGATCAAAGCTATGCCATGTGGAAATTATTTGGATATTTATCCAAATGCCATCGGGTAAGTGGGATGCCATCTGTACAGGGAGTTTCACAGACTGTTGCTGTGACTTTGGCATTGAATTTAAACAATGTGTAGAACAAATATATGATGGACTACACCAGCTACATACACACACCTTCAATTATAAAAATTTTACACAAAAAATTATCTTGCATGATTTCCTATTGACAAAGATATCTGCCAAGAAACACCTGAAGCACACCTTTCCCACTTCTCCCTTAAACTCAGTGTCTACAAGCAACACTTACAATTAAGGCTTTTGGATAGCCCAATGCCAGAATCCGGGTGATCTCTGCCCTAACTCCGAGGAAGGTGGACTGGGATGCTGATGATGATGCTGAACTGCAGAAAATTGATCCAGGCTATGCTTCATGAAACACAGGCGCATGAATTAAAGTAAGAAGACATGTTGATTTCCTCTAATATCTATTCCCTGAGTCTAAAGGTCTATAGTCGGTGCCAACCAAAAGCCTGGGCAACCACCCTTCCACTGCATGAGAGCACTGCTCTTCGAGACAAACAGAACACTATACTCATGACTCTGTTCTCACCTTCATTTTTTTTACCATGAGTTGACAAATAGTATATTCCAGAATGCATCCAGGCCACAGCAAATGTGATGATAAAGGTGTAAAGAAGACAGCCTTGGAAATAGCCATCACACCTATTTACAAGATAAATGCCATACCTGGAGGTGATAGAAAGGACAAAACCTGCTATAAATCCTTGATGAAAAATTCTTTTCTTAATCCATTGGTATAGAATGTGAGAAAAATGTAGGAGGTGTAGAAAAAGCTGCAGCAAGCAGAACTAAATGAGATGAAAGTGCTTTGTGTGTATAATTGCTTTCATTCTTGGTTTTAACCACATGATTTAAAGACTTTAGGCTGGAAAAGTTATTTTTTTCCTAAAGCATAGTGGGATCTCGTCCCCAAGCCCGTTGGAATCCACTTGTTAATTTAGCACATATTTATTGCAAAGGCATAGTTGTGTAGCAAAAATCAAGTTAGATCAGAGACAGATGGTACACATGTCACTACATGCTTAGCTCCCCAAATTATAAATAACCAAAATTCAACTAAAGAAAAAATAATAATAAAGTGACCAAAGAGAAGGAAAGATAAAGTGTAATAAGCATGTGGAGGAGGAAAGACAGCACTTCAAATGCAGGAAATAAGAACTTTGAGCTTCCTAGAAGTTTTAGCTGAGTCCTTAACTATAAGCATAGGGATGAGTAAAGTCAAGGAATAGCATGCCAAGCCAAGGCACCGATGAGAGCCACGGTGAAAAGCAAGAAACAAAGAATAAGACTGAAGAGGGAGAGTGGGAGCAGAGACTTGGAGAACCTCGAATGCCAGCTAAGGGGACTACAGATTCTTTCTGCATAAAAGGTATTGGTGATTTGTAACAATAGAATAAAAATATCAGAGCAGTGCTTCCAGGGTCCATAGAAAACAGATTACAAATTGGGATGGAAGGGAAGATTGAAGGAAAGTGGGAAAAAGTCGATGGAAAGAGTCCAAGTGATGTTTGAAGTGAGTCACTCAGTTGTGTCTGACTCTTTGTGATCCCATGGACTGTCCATGAAATTCTCCAGGCCAGAATACTGGAGTAGGTAGCCTTTTCCTTCTCCAGAGGATCTTCCCAACCCAGGGATCAAACCCAGGTGTCCTGCATTACAGACAGATTCTTTACCAGCTGAGCCACAAGGGAAGCCCTAGTGAGGTTTACAGAAAGCCTGATTTGGCATCATATCACATTTTATCGGTAAGGAAACTAAAGCACCCAGAGGTTGAGTAACATAGTCAAAGTCACACAACTGGTTAGCAACGGAGCCATGATTCAAGTCTGGAAAGTCTAGTTCCAGAGTCTAGGCTCTTAACTATTCTGCTATAGGAATTCTCAATATTAAGACTTTTCAAAAAGATATTGTCCTTGCCAGTAACTCTAAAGCAAAAAAGTATAGCCATGACATGACATTCAATAAACAAATACTTAAGAAATGTATGTATGAATGTGCTTAGTCACTGGGTCTTGTCTGACTCTTTGCAACCCTTTGGATTGTAACCCACAAGACTCCTCTGTCCATGGGATTTTTCAGGCAAGAATCCTGGAGTGGGTTGCCGTTTTCCTCCTCCAGGGAATCTTCCCGACCCAGGGATTGAACCCAAATCTCCTGTGTCTCCTGCATTGCAGGCAAATTCTTTACCTGCTGAGCCATCCAGGGAGCCCACTTATGGCATAAACAAAAGTAAAAATAAAAATATGAGCAATCTAAAATTTCTGTAATAGGCAAGAGCATGGGTATCAGTTGTGAAATATACATACCATGGGCATGAAATGACATTTGAAAGAATATTTAAATGGCATGGGGGTAGTTTCATAATATTTTCAAGAAAAAAAACAATTACCAGCCTATCCCTATACAGCACAGAATAAACAGGGTTGATTTATACATAAATATTTACAGTTTTCACTTATCTTGAAGGGAGGATTTGGAGTGATTTTTATTTTTCTTCACTTTTCTGCATTTCATGATTTTTATATTTGACTTCTGAAACAAAACTGCCAGTGCTAAATAACCAATTCACTCAGGTTTTTCACCTCTCGTACATATTTCTTATGTTGACAGAATTTATGACCTGTTTGATTCCTTTTATGCATTTGAGCACTAAAAACAGGTTTTAGAACATAAGCACTGCAGTTATAATTATGAATAAGACAAATAGATTTATAACCTTACAGCCTAGTGGAACTCAAGACATTGAACAAATAAGTTAAAAGGTTATAGTTGCTTCAGAATGGAAACCATGAGATACCAGGAGAGCACCGACAAGCATGAAGAAGAACTGGCTGAGAAAGAAAGTTTAACATGAAAAGTAAATATGGAGTAAAGTAGGGGGTGGGGTGGTGGTAAGAGTATTCCAGGATGAGCAAGGAGCATGCATGATGTCCTCAGAGAGGAATTCTGGAGGTGTGGAGTAAAGACAAGGATTTTGGAAAGACGATGGAGTTGCCAGCTGGAATGGAAGGTGGAGGGTCTTGGAGAGACGATAATGGATGTTAGTAGATTTTTGTTCTGAAGATAATGGGAAGATTGTCTTGTGAAAACTGGAGAAGGGCAAGAGACCTTCTAGGGAACAAGTTAGGAGAGATTTCTAGAAAGAATGATAGTTTGGACAGCAGGACTTAGAAAGTTAAAATGCATACAAAGGGACTTCCCTGGAGATTCAGTGATTAAGAGTTTGTACTTTCACTGCAGGGAGTGACACCCAGTTAGAGAAATTAAGATCCTGCATGCCCCGCTGCTGCTGCTGCTAAGTCGCTTCAGTTGTGTCTGACTCTGTGCGACTCCGCAGATGGCAGCCCACCAGGCTCCGCTGTCCCTGGGATTCTCCAGGCAAGAACACTGGGGTGGGTTGCCATTTCCTTCTCCAATACATGAAAGTGAAAGTGAAAGTGAAAGTGAAGTCGCTCAGTCGTGACCCCATGGACTGCAGCCCACCAGGCTCCTCAGTCCATGAGATTAGCCAAAAAAAAAAAAAGTAAAATGCTTACAGGGACAAAGCAAGCTATCTGAATGATTGAAATAGGCTGAGTCTAGGGGAAAAAATGCAAACAATATTAAGTGATAAATACCATATTGCCACAGAGTTGATAACAGACTATGGCGTAAGAGAGACTGTAGCATTATGGAGTGTGCACACCCTATCCAAAAGCAAAATAGCTACTCAGTTGACTGTTGTCATGCAGGAATACGAGCCTAGAGTTGCCAACAGTTTTTGTTTTATCTTAAACAATTTATGTGAGCCCCTTGATTTGTATATGTAATCAGTTAATTCAACTTATAAATGTATATACCAAATGAAACAAACCTATCCTAGGCTGTCAACAAACAACTTCATCAACATTTGTCACATCTTATGTGTTGACAGTATCTTCCCCACCCAGGGATGGAACTCACATCTTTTGTCTCCGGCATTGCAAACAGGTTCTTTACCACTAGCGCCACCTGAGAAACCCTATTTGAAAGGGGCAGTCCTTTCTGATTATGAATATCCCTGATATCTGGCATGTTGAAATTGTTTAGTCACTATGTCCGACTCCTTGTGACCCAAAGGACTGTAGCACATCAGGATTCCTGCCCTTCATCCTCTCTTGGAGTTCAAGTTTGTGTCCATTGAATTGGTGATGCCATCCAACCATCCCATCCTCTGTCACCCTCTTCTCCTTCTGCCTTCATATCTGGCATCCTCATTTACGAAAAAAGTCATGAATCCTTTGTCCACATAGTTCTAACAAGAAGAGATGCTGGGCAAGCTAAAACTCTGGAGCATATTATCTTTGCAAGACACAAGGCTGAAAAGCACCTGTGGCATTGCCAGTCTCAGTAGATGAATCCTAATTAAGTGAATCAAAGCCATTTTTAAAATTATATTCCAGTGTTTGTTAGGCAACAGCAGAAGACAAGAAAAATGGAAAATGTGGTACCTGCCCGGGGGGCATGAAGTCTATACAGGGAAGGAAAAAACCATTCTGGAAATAAAAACACCAGCTGGGAAGGAGACGTAATTAATGAAATAGTGCCAAGATTATTGTCTCTCTGCAATTACCAGGTGTTTCCGATACTTCAGTAGAGACTGATGACTTATGAAGGGGGCACACCAGGTACACACACACTTTGGATCTGATACAGGACAGAAATGGAGTGTAAATCTCTCAGATGCACTGATGCCTCACTTCTGCCAACAAAATTCAACCAGTAAAGCTAACTGATTTGCAAAGCAGTGTAATAGTCCTTAATGATAGTCATTATAATTACACAATACTGCCTTGACTTTTATAGAAAATTGATAACATTAAAGTGCCTTACCTCTTCCAGATTCACCTCAATTCATTTTTTAAAAGATTTTATTATTGTTGTCTAACTTTGAGATTTTAGTAAAAGACTATGGAAAATAGAAGGGAAAAAACCTGTAAATTTTATGATATAGAATATGATCCCAATATTGTTTTTTACAAAATGTATTATAGGCAAAGAGAAGAGGCTGGGAAGATGTAGTGGTTATCTGTGGATGGTTGTTATCTCAGGAGATCGGTCCTCAAAGAGCAAGCAGAAACCAAACACATTTTCTCAGTGCTGCTTCTACAAAGCCACTCTACGAATTTGCTAAGAACTGCCCTTGGATAAAATTTCAGAGTTTCCATATTGTTTATGGTGACTCAAATAATAAAGGAATCATCTTTTTCTGGATAATACAAAGTCTAGTCTCATCTAAGAATCACGCAATTACAATCAGGTATACTAAAACTCCAAATTTGTATCCAATGTGTCTCTTTACATATAATGAGTAGTCATGTTTGGCCCCTTTTTGGACAAAGATGGCACAGGGGGAAAGGGATGACAGCTAGTGTTCTTCTCTCTTTATATCCTCCAAAGCTTGCTATCTGAACTGTGTGCCTCTTGGGGGTTGGCTGAGGGTGAAGGATGAGAGAAGCAGAGGTGCAGGAAAGGGCTTTCCAAAATAGCTCACTCATAGTCTGGTGTTGGTGCCTGGGAAATGGCAGCCCAGAGCTGACTGCTTCTTTCATAGAGATCATTTGCAGACTCTTCATTCATTCATTCATCCATTCATCCCTGGATTCCTCTGATTATAGTTGGCTCTCACACCCTCAATGCCTCACCTTTAACTCACTTCTGACACCCCTGAGCCCTTGGAATTCCACCACTCCACATCCAAGCTAGGGTCCTATTATCCTTCCATATAGTATTTGGGACAGGGTCTATTTTAATATAATCCCAGTCTGCTCCTTCCAATGGAGTAAAAAGAAAGAAAGAAAGAAAGAAAAAATCCTTTGTCCCACCTTCAAAGGAAGAACAGCTTACTCCCAGCACCCACAGTCAGTCCTTACCTCAGGATTTCTCCTGGAAAGAAACAGGCCTCCACTCTGAGTTCAGCAGACTCCAGGGGATAGATATCAAGTCCTCCAAGTAGATCTTCTGAAATTCCTTGTCTCACTTTAGTAGGTGAGAAGCAACTCACCTTTTCAATGTTCTCATCTCTCCAATGCTCACCAGGTGTGATCACTCTGACCCGTTTCTGTATCACGTCATGCATTCTGCACAGGTGGTTCACATCTCACTTGTTAATGTGGGGTATCTGAAACCTATTGTCTTATTGTATTACTTCTGCTGAAACTCCATGATTTTTTTTAAAGGACCATTTTAACCATGTGCTGTGCTAAGCTGCTTCAGTTGTGTCTGACTCTTTGCAACCCTATGGACCATAGCCTGCCAGGCTCCCCTGTTCATGACTATATATATAAATAGATAGTTAACAGGAATTTTCTGTATGACTCAGAGAACTCAAACTAGGGCTCTGTAATAACCTAGAGTGGTGGGAATAGGCAGGAGGTGGGAGGGAGATTCAAGAGGAAGGAGACATATGTATAGCTATGGTTAATTCATGTTGATATATGACAGAAATCAGCCCAATATTGTAAACCATCATTAATAATTAAAAATAAATAAACATTAAAAAAAGAATAATACTGGAGTGGGTTGCCATGACTCCTCCAGGGGATCTTCCTGACCCGACCCAGGGATCGAACCTGCATCTATCTCTGCATTGGCAGGTTGGTCACTTAATGACTAGTGCCGCCTGGGTAGCCCCATATTTTAACCATATTGCTGCATTTTCTTCTTCTGTATGTTTTTCTCTTTTAATTTTCTTACATTATATGAATTAGTCAACTATCAGAGGAAAAATGAGTATTTTTAAAAGAATATACAGGACAAATTTTGTCAAAACAATTTAGCAGAAGTTACATATATTTGTTCAACACATATCATTATTTTTAACTGAAATATAGAATCAGTTCCTTTATATTATAAAAATATTTACAAGTTTCTTTTAGAATTCTGCCATATATATATAACCAGAAAAAATCACCTCTACATGTCGCCATGCCCACATCAATGTCCCTCCTTTGCTCTCCCTATTAATATTTCCTGTAGTAATTTAAAGAGTCACAGTGTTAAGCTCAAAGGCTTACAAAGGGAAGACTTTAAGAACAGAACATCTATGGTGAAATGACTATTATCTAGGACTTAATCACAGCTCTTCACATTCTAGAAAATCAATTTGATTAGGGACTCCAGAATTTATCAGACTCTAGGATAATCAAACAAAATCATCTAAAAGTGGCATGCATGACTTATATGTAATGATCAAATTTCAGATCATAAACCTAGCTGTCCAAGAAATTTTACTTTATGTTCTCATCCAGATTATTTTCTATTCTGAAACACCATGCTGCTGAGTGAAGAAACTTAATATTGGTCATTTCATGATCATCTCTTGATTTTGGATCACCTTCATGGATTGAGAGTATCCACACAACATGGGAGGATGGCTTACATAACCTGAGCGGGTGTGGTCTGACCTTCCACTCTCCTTGACAAAAATACCCCTTTTCCCAGGGGGAAAAAAAAAAAAGCCTTCCTTGCCTCTGTCTCACCAAATTACCATCCACCTCTCAAGCACTCACAGGTTGTCATTAATAGAGGTTGGCGGCTACCCCAATGGAATCACCATAAGAAACAGCCTAGAGCCAACCTGTATGTGAAAGAAAAGTATAAACAAATAAATCAGAGGGGCAAGAAGCAAAGCAGGAGAAGTGGACAAAATGTGATAAAAGTTTAAAATTTATTCCATTGCCTGTGATTTCAAAAGCCATGATAAATGATTTTTTCATTTTCTAGTTTCAGAGAACCCATGCAGATTTAGGGGTTAGTACCAAGAAAGAGCTCACAACCCCACCCCACCCCTGCCCCAAAGATAGTGTAGTATGAACTCTTGGCAATTCATTGTCAAGAAAATAATTAAATGTGAGTCATTTAATAAAGTGCAGCCCTTGTGTGCTTAATGGTGCTTCTGTGGCCTGGGGAAGTTCATTTTTCCCCCCGAAGCCCTATGGATGTAACCCAGAAACAATGTTGGATCTAATTCTTTAATAGAACATATTTATTACGAGCCTTCAATAGAAAATACCAACTCAGATCAGAGACAGAGTGTTTATGGCTAGGCTCCCAGAGAGCCCAAATAACCACAATAAATGGTAGAAGGTTGCAAGTGCTCAGGAGAAGAAAAGGTGGGCTGCTACAGGAGATGAGATAGGCAAGTTCAGAAAATTAGGAACTGAGGACCGCTTCCTAGGGGGTTGAGCTGCATTCTAAATAACAGAGAGATGGATGTGTGGAGCTGATGAAGAAGGGCAGTCCAAGGAGCTGGCCAGAGCAGAGGCAAAAAGCAGGAAAGGGAGGGATCATAGAAGGAAGAAATAATAACTTGGAAAGATAGGTCACAGCCCAGATAAGAAGGCCTTGAAAGTCCACCTAAAGACTTTGGAGGATTTTTTGGTGCTTTTTTGTTTGATTGGTTGATTGTTGTTTGGGAATTTTTATGTGTGTCTTGTATGAGTGCACTTGGGTTTTTGTTGTTGTTGTTGTTGTTGTTGTTGTTTTTTGCCTATTCTAAGTGGCTATGCTTTGCTGGAGAGTCATGAAGAGATACTCCACACCCAAGGTAAGAGAAACCCAAGTAAGATGGCAGGTGTTGCAAGAGGGAATCAGAGGGCAGACACACTGAAACCATACTCACAGAAAACTAGTCAATCTAATCACACTAGGACCACACCCTTGTCTAACTCAATGAAACCAAGCCATGCCTGCAGGGCAACCCAAGATGGGAGGGTCATGGTGGAGAGGTCTGACAGAATGTGGCCCACTGAAGAAGGGAATGGCAAGCCACTTCAGTATTCTTGCCTTGAGAACCTCATAGACAGTATGAAAAGGCAAAATGATAGGATACCAAAAGAGAAACTCCCCAGGTTGGTAGGTACCTAATATGCTACTGGAGATCAGTGGTGAAATAACTACAGACAGAATGAAGGGATAGAGCCAAAGCAAAAACAATACCCAGTTATGGATGTGACTGGTGATAGAAGCAAGATCCGATGCTGTAAAGAGCAATATTGCATAGGAACCTGGAATGTCAGGTCCATGAATCAAGGCAAATTGGAAGTGGTCAAACAAGAGATGGCAAGGGTGAACGTCGACATTCTAGGAATCAGCGAACTAAAATGGACTGGAATGGGTGAATTTAACTCAGATGACTATTATATCTACTACTGTGGGCAGGAATCCCTCAGAAGAAATGGAGTAGCCATCATGGTCAACAAAAGAGTCCGAAATGCAGTACTTGGATGCAATCTCAAAAATGACAGAATGATCTCTGTTCGTCTCCAAGGCAAACCATTCAATATCACAATTATCCAAATCTATGCCCCAACCAGTAATGCTGAAGAAGCTGAAGTTGAACGGTTTTATGAAGACCTACAAGATCTTTTAGAACTAATACCCAAAAAAGATGTCCTTTTCATTATAGGGGACTGGAATGCAAAAGTAGGAAGTCAAGAAACACCTGGAGTAACAGGCAAATTTGGCCTTGGAATGCGGAATGAAGCAGGCCAAAGACTAATAGAGTTTTGCCAAGAAAATGCACTGGTCATAGCAAACACCCTCTTCCAACAACACAAGAGAAGACTCTACACATGGACATCACCAGATGGTCAACACCGAAATCAGATTGATTATATTCTTTGCAGCCAAAGATGGAGAAGCTCTATACAGTCAACAAAGACAAGACCGGGAGCTGACTGTGGCTCAGATCATGAACTCCTGATTGCCAAATTCAGACTTAAATTGAAGAAAGTGGGCAACACCACTAGACCATTCAGGTATGACCTAAATCAAATCCCTTATGATTATACAGTGGAAGTGAGAAATAGATTTAAAGGTCTAGATCTGATAGATAGAGTGCCTGATGAACTATGGAATGAGGTTCGTGACATTGTACAGGAGATAGGGATCAAGACCATCCCCATGGAAAAGAAATGCAAAAAGGCAAAATGGCTGTCTGGGGAGGCCTTACAAATAGCTGTGAAAAGAAGAGAAGCAAAAAGCAAAGGAGAAAAGGAAAGATATAAGCATCTGAATGCAGAGTTCCAAAGAATAGCAAGAAGAGATAAGAAAGCCTTCTTCAGCAATCAATGTAAAGAAATAGAGGAAAAGAACAGAATGGGAAAGACTAGAGATCTCTTCAAGAAAATTAGAGATACCAAGAGAACATTTCATGCAAGGATGGGCTCGATAAAGGACAGAAATGGTCTGGACCTAACAGAAGCAGAAGATATTAAGAAGAGGTGGCAAGAATACACGGAAGAACTGTACAAAAAAGATCTTCATGACCCAGATAATCATGATGATGTGTTGACTAATCTAGAGCCAGACATCTTGGAATGTGAAGTCAAGTGGGCCTTAGAAAGCATCACTACGAACAAAGCTAGTGGAGGTGATGGAATTCCCGTTGAGCTGTTTCAAATCCTGAAAGATGATGCTGTGAAAGTGCTGCACTCAATTTGCCAGCAAATCTGGAAAACTCAGCAGTGGCCACAGGACTGGAAAAGGTCAGTTTTCATCCCAATTCCAAAGAAAGGCAATGCCAAAGAATGCTCCAACTACCGCACAATTGCACTCATCTCACATGCTAGTAAAGTAATGCTCAAAATTCTCCAAGCCAGACTTCAGCAATATGTGAACCGTGAACTCCCTGATGTTCAAGCTGGTTTTAGAAAAGACAGAGGAACCAGAGATCAAATTGCCAACATCCGCTGGATCATAGAAAAAGCAAAAGAGTTCCAGAAAAACATCTATTTCTGCTTTATTGACTATGTCAAAGCCTTTGTCTGTGTGGATCACAATAAACTGGAAAATTCTGAAAGAGATGGGAATACCAGACCACCTGACCTGCCTCTTGAGAAATCTGTATGCTGGTCAGGAAGCAACCATTAGAACTGGACATGGAACAACAGACTGGTTCCAAATAGGAAAAGGAGTACGCCAAGGCTGTATATTGTCACCCTGCTTGTTTAACTTCTATGCAGAGTACATCATGAGAAACGCTGGACTGGAAGAAACACAAGCTGGAATCAAGATTGCCAGGAGAAATATCAATCACCTCAGATATGCAGATGACACCACCCTTATGGCAGAAAGTGAAGAGGAGCTAGAAAGCCTCTTGATGAAAGTGAAAGAGGTTAGTGAAAAAGTTGGCTTAAAGCTCAACATTCAGAAAACGAAGATCATGGCATCTGGCCCCATCATTTCATGGGAAATAGATGGGGAAACAATAGAAGCAGTGTCAGACTTTATTTTTTTTGGGCTCCAAAGTCACTGCAGATGGTGAATGCAGACATGAAATTAAAAGACGCTTACTCCTTGGGAGAAAAGTTATGAACAACCTAGACAGTATATTCAAAAGCAGAGACATTACTTTGCCGACTAAGGTCCGTCTAGTCAAGGCTATGGTTTTACCTGTGGTCATGTATGGATGTGAGAGTTGGACTGTGAAGAAGGCCAAGCGCAGAAGAATTGATGCTTTTGAACTGTGGTGTTGGAGAAGACTCTCGAGAGTCCCTTGGACTGCAAGGAGATCCAACCAGACCATTCTGAAGGAGATCAACCCTGGGATTTCTTTGGAAGGAATGATGCTAAAACTGAAGCTCCAGTACTTTGGCCACCTCATGCAAAGAGCTGACCCTGATGCTGGGAGGGATTGGGGCAGGAGGAGAAGGGGACGACCGAGGATGAGATGGCTGGATGGCATCACGGATTCAATGGACGTGAGTCTGAGTGAACTCCAGGAGTTGGTGATGGACAGGGAGGCCTGGCGTACTGTGATTCATGGGGTCGCAAAGAGTCGGACACGACTGCGCGACTGAACTGAACTGAACTGAAGGATGTACTTGTGATTATATTGCAATAGAGTACAACCATGAGAACTGTGCTTCAGAAAACAATGAGGAGAGACTGTCAAATCGTTAGAGGAGGGACTAGAGACAGAAACAAGGGTCTATGGAAATAGTCCTGGTTGACTGCAGAAATTCTCCATTGGGCCCTGCTCCTTAGGATTCCCAGAATTTACCTTTTCAAGGGCAAAAAGGATGGGATTAAATGATTGCTGAATGAAGAATGGGAGAGAGAGAGTGAATGAGTTCAGGTGTGGTAAAAGACTGAAAAATATAACTTGGGGAAGACAAATGAGTTTTGAGAGGATAACATTGATTCCAACAGATAAATCTAAAACTAAGTGAAAGGTTAAGCTCATCTGACAGATGAGAAGTTAGGGTCACAAATGACTAAAAGGACCTTGGAACTCTACCCAACAGCTTTCTTTCACTCTCTCCTCATAACAGGAAGAACAGCTCAACAGGTATATACTCTTTTCTTCCTTCGTACCACCTGGTGCAATCTCAGAATACATGCAACAAGCACAACTTTTTTCATTAAAACGTACATTTAAAAATACACCTGATTATACTTTTTCTAGCTATACAAAAATGACATCTGCTCACTAAATGTAAATAATTTAATTGGAAAATTCAGAAAATCACTTTCAATTTCATCCCAGAGATAAACACATTTAATTAGTAAAAAGGCTTAACAGATATGTGTAGATTTATGGAACGTAAGTCAGTAGATTGGTGGATGCATGTAGAGTAATATACATTGGAGGTAAACTCTTCCTTAGGAGTGATGATTTAATCCATTCATTATCTGAAATAAATTCCTTTTGCTTTCTTTTTTTTTTTTTCCCCCAAGTTATGTCAAGATCCTTTATTTCTTTTTGTTAAAACCGGTCACAACACTAAGCTTCTGGCCCACCCTGCTGATATACAAGCCACAACGCTTGCTCAGCAGTTGAGCCTTTAGTAGCATGTTTGAAACGTGAATAAAAATCCATATAAAACAAATATTCAAATAGTTTCCATAGTAACACAGATAAGTGTGACCCCATCTCCCAGTCTTCCACATTGGTGCACCTGTGCCAACCCTACTCACATAGACATCTCAGAACTAGCAGTAATTAAGTTAAATGGTCCCCCCCCAAACCCTTAAATCAAGCTAAACTCGCAGTTAACAGCTACAAGAGTGGTATCTACATGTTAATACTCGTCGAAGCGCAGGCTGCTGAGTGCCGCTTCATGCCACTCTCCCGGGCACAGGACACGGGCAGGGGACCGACGCCCGGCTCCTCCACTCCGGGCGGGAAGTCCTGGGTCTGGATCTGCTGCATCAGTTGCCAGGTTGGCCCTGACATCACATAGTAGATGGTGGGTCTCTGGAATCCATTGAAGGTAGAAGCAGCAGCAACAGTGTAAGCACCCATGTTCTCAAAGAGCCTCCAATCGCCCACATGCATCTCAGGCAGGTTACAGCGCACAACAGTGCAGTCCAGGCCGTCACAGGTCGGTCCCCAGATGCTGGATGAATAATACTTCTCATCTGGTTTGGGTCTTTTCTGCAGAAGAGACTTCACGTGTGCGTGGTCGTAAAGGATGCAGTTGAATGAGCCATACACGCCATCGTTCACGTAATATATGAACGTCCGCTCACTAGACTCCTCTTCATCATCAGAGCCTGTCTGTTCCTTTAATACAAGTTTTTTGGCAATAATATTAACTGCGAGCGTGAAAGCTGATGCAACATGGTATCTGCCCGGCTCAGCTATGATTCTCACTCCAGAGTCTGATGTTGAAAGCTCTTCCTTTTGCTTTCTTAAAGTCTTGGCATTGTTGCTTTTACATCTCACAGAGCCACCTCAAAATTAAAATCTACACCAAAATTAAAGAACTCTGTTTAGTTATCTCTTGGACGATATTACTGTCCTTACTTTAATTGGTTATAATATGTAAATAGGACATTCTCTACAAGTGAGCTGGCAACTCTTGTCAAATTCCAGGAAGTAAATAGGAACTGCTTTTAATCTAGGGTTCAGATACATAAACACAGGCATTGAGCAGTTCATAATGAGCTCAGGGTCACCTGGTCCATAAAAAGCAGTCCTGGAAATCAAAGTCAGGATTCTGCAGACTGAAACCTCTACCCAAGGATGGAAATTTCTTTATAGAATGTTCAGTCACTTAGATCTGAACCTGAGAGTACAGTTCAACCTCTTCACTTTACAAACATTGAAACCAAGATGCAGAGAGGTTTTATGGCTTATGTGGGTCATGTGGATGGTTAACAACTGATCTAGGTATTTTTTCCATTGTTTTAAAATTAGGTAGAGTACTGAATTTCCCTCAGTCCTGGGGCAGACAAGGAATTAAGGGAGCTGTTTTTCAAGTTAAAAAAAAAAAAGTTAATTAAAAACAAACCCTGATTAAGTTGAAAATTAGAGTTCATTAAAATGAAGGTAGCCATTTTTTACTTGACAAAAGTGAGTTAAAAGTGAATTTCATTTTTTTAAAAAACCCAGTATCTAAAAAGAAAGCTCAGTGACTATTACTTCAATGAGTTTTCTAATTAAGTTATTAGGCATGCTTTATGATTTTTAATTAACTTTACTTTTTAAACATTGCATCAAGCTCTGCTACACATTTAAAACATATTCTATCCGTGTGTTATATGCTGTTTTTTTAAATGTGTATGTTGGAGAGGGTAGTGTATGTAGGTGTTTGAAAGGTCATACATTAAAATATTAACATTCTACCTCAGATATGCAGATGATAACACTCTAGTGGCAGAAAGTGAAGAGGAACTAAGAGCTTCTTGAGAAGATGAGAGAGGAGAGTGAAAAAGCTGGCTTAAAATTCAACATTCAGAAAAACAAAGATCATGGCATCTAGTCCCATCACTTCATGGCAAATAGATGGGGAAAAAGTAGAAACGGTGTCAGATTTCATTTTCTTAGGTTCCAAAATCATTGTGGACAGTGACTGCAACTGTGAAATTAAGACACTTGCTCCTTGGAAGAAAAGCTATGACAAACCTAGACAGTGTGTTGAAAAGCAGAGACATCAATTTGCCAACAAAGGTCCATCTAGTCAAAGCTATGATTTTTCCAGTAGTCATGTATGGATTTGAGAGTTGGACAGTAAGGAAAGCTGAGTGCCAAAGAATTGATGCTTTGAAACTGTGGTGCTGGAGAAGACTCTCGAGAGCCCCTTGGACAGCAAGGAGATCAAACCAGTCAATCCTAAAGGAAATCAACACTGAACATTCATTGGAAGGACTGATGCTGAAGCTAATGCTCCAATACTTTGACCACCTAATGTGAAGAGCTGACTCACTAGAAAACACCCCGATGTTTGGAAAGACTGAGGGCAAGAGGAGAAGGGAACCACAAAGGATGAGGTGGTTGGATGGCATCACTGACTAAATGGACATGAGTTTGAGTAATCTTTGGGATATAGTTTCAAATCCTGAAAGATGATACT
>SJXQ01004210.1:0-128348 GCA_006408695.1 Aepyceros melampus | reverse complement strand
GCGCGACTGAACTGAACTGAACATGAGGTAAACAGTCTTAAATTATACCCATTAACTGGAAAGTGAGGACAGAGACTAAGCCAAATTGTTAGTATATACATCTTTAATTGAAAAGAACTAGGCACCTCTAGATAATATATTTGCTTTAATGATAGCCTCCTGGAAAGGCTACTTAGTCTCACATGGCCTAACATTTGAGGTTCTAATGGTGTAAATTTTAATCTAAGAATGATGGAGCAGGGAACCTGTGGAACAGTGGAGCAAATATTTCTGGAAAGGTGTTTGCTTTTAATACTAGTAATATTGTTTGGATAAGAAAACATCTTACACGGTCTGAAGCCCTTTGCACACATAGTCTCATAAAATGACCTGGAAAATAAGAAAAAGCAGAAGGAAGAAATGATGAGAAGGTGCTCTAATGCCAACATCTGGAGATAACCAGTGTTGATAGTTTGGTGTGCAAGAGATAAACATTGATGACAAAATTGAGGCATGAAGAGTTTGGGGACTTGGTCGGGACTGAGAGGCCAACAGCTATTTTTGAGCTCATTGACTGATGTGATCTGCAGACTTGGGTTTCCTGGTGCACAGAGATGATTCCTCCATACTTTCTTCTTCCTCCTTCCCCTGTTTGGCATTCATCTTTCAAGGTCTGTGCTTCTACAGTGAGCTTCATCTCCCATCTCCTTCTCTTTCAATCCCTACAGAGGGATCACCAGGCACTCCCAGGGCTTGCTCTCTCATGTAGTCATAACAGTTCAGTGCGGTTCAGTCACTTAGTCGTGTCCGACTCTGCGACCCCATGGACTGCGTGCAGCACGCCAGGGTTCCCTGTCCATCACCAACTCCCGGAGCTGTAGTCATATACACTAACCTAAATTAGCTTAACTTTCCAGAAACAACGGCCATAGCCACAAACAGACAACCAGAGAATTGCTTTCATGATCTTAAAATCAGAAAATTCACTCTCATCACACTGTCGTCCTTTTCCTCTCTCCCATCTTGTTGGGCTCATCAGCAAGCAAATCGTCACCTCCCCTCCTTCCCTGTTCTCATAGCTAGTTAATGCTGCCCCACTTCTCTCCTTCAGCCACAGTGGGAATGATTTAGAAACATCCTCAACGTTCTCAGTCACCTCTCCCCGCCTCCTGGGCTCAGCCCATGCAGGGCTCTAGCTCTGCTCACTCATTTGGCCTTCCTCTCCTCCAGAACTAACCACTTAACTTCTGGTCCTGATCCCATTCCTTCTTACCTTGACTGTCTTTGCATTCAGCTGTCTCCAACCAGTCCATCCTAAAGGAGATCAGTCCTGGGTGTTCATTGGAAGGACTGATGCTGGGGCTGAAACTCCAATCCTCTGGCCACCCTGAACTAACCACTTAACTTCTGGTCCTGATCCCATTCCTTCTTACCTTGACTGTCTTTGCATTCAGCTGTCTCCAACCAGTCCATCCTAAAGGAGATCAGTCCTGGGTGTTCATTGGAAGGACTGATGCTGGGGCTGAAATTCCAATCCTCTGGCCACCCGATGCGAAGAGTTGACTCATTGGAAAAGACCCTGATGCTGGGAGGGACTGGGGGCAGGAGGAGAAGGGGACGACAGAGGATGAGGTGGCTGGATGGCTTCACCAACTCGATGCACATGAGTTTGAGTGAATTCCAGGAGTTGGTGATGGATAGGGAGGCCTGGAGGTCTGCGATTCATGGGATTGCAAAGAGTCGGACATGATTGAGTGACTGACTGAACTGAACTGAACTGATCCTGTGTTACTAAAGCCAGTAGCCCATTTTCAGCACTTGTCCTATTTGACTGTTCTGCACCATTAAACACCATTGTTCCCCTTTAGCTCTGTTTAGAAAATAACCTTTTCTCTTGTATACAGGTAATTCATTATCTAAAATTTAGAATATAAAAGAGTAGTTAAAAAAAAACTCCCATAGGCAGAGTTCTTTCACGGCATATACATATATTAAATCATCATATTGTATGCTTTAAATAAGTTGCAGTTTTGTCAATTATACCACAATAGAGCTGGAAGAAAAAAAGTTCAGTGATTGCCAGAGGGATGGGTAGATGAGTAGGTGGCATACACAGGACTTTTAGGGCAGTGAAGCTACACTGTATGATACTATAATGGTAGATATGTGACATTATAAAGTTGTTAAAATCCATGGAATGTACAGCATCGATCTTGAACCCTAATGTAAACCATGGAATTTGAATAATAATGATGAATCAGTGTGGGCTCATCAGTTGCAACAAATGTACCACTCTGGTGAGGGATGTTGATAGTGAAGGGTGTGTCACTGTGTGTATGTGTGGTGTTGGGAACTCTGTATTTGGTCTCATTAGTTATGAACCTATTTGTTTTTGTTAAAAAATAAAGTCTATTTTAAAAGCAAAGAAACAAACACTTCCGTGGACAAACAATTCAAGGGGAACTATTATGCTTATAATTTTCCCATGATTTTCCAATGTGCATAGTATGTATTTGTACGCCCACAGGCACTAAGACTGGTGAACGTGAAAATGAAGTTGCTCAGTCGTGTCCGACTCTATGCGACACCAAGGACTGTAGCCTACCAGGCTTCTCTGCCCATGGGATTCTCCAGGCAAGAATACTGGAGTGGGTTGCCATTTCCTTCTCCAGGGGTTCTTCCCTACCCAGGGATCAAACCCAGGTCTCCTGAGGCAGACGCCTTAACCTCTGAGTTACCAGGGAAGCCCAAGAAAGTGAAGTCGCTCAGTCGTGCCCGACTCTTTGCGATCCCATGGACTGTAGTCTACCAGGCTTCTCTGCCCATGGGATTCTCCAGGCAAGAATACTGGAGTGGGGTGCCATTTCCTTCTCCAAGGGATCTTCCTGACCCAGGGATCGAACCCAGGTCTCCTGCATTGCAGGCAGACGCTTTACCCTCTGAGCCACCAGGGAACCCAAGAACACTGGAGTGGGTAGCCTTATCCCTTCTCTAAGAGATCTTCCCAACCCAGGAATCGAACCAGGGTTTCCTGCATTGCAGGCGGATTCTTTACCAACTGAGCTATCAGGGAAGCCCCAACTAGTAGCACTTAATATATTAAAATTTTCCCTGTTTATAAATATTCTTCTACAGCATGATTTTGATTAGATGGAAAATATTCCACTGTGCTGTGATTTACTTAACCAACTTCCTCCAGTGTAATGTTCAGGTTATTTCTGGTACATCATTAGTATAAATAATGCTATGGCTTGATTTCTTTGGGATGTACATTGTGATGTTTTAACTGAAAAGAGACAGGCAAGTATATGCATTAGAATTATGTCTTTTTAAAAGTTACTTTTAAACACCTGTTATGAAGAGTGGTAAGCCATATGTCAGAAATGGGCAGATAATATTTAATTTTAATTAATTATTTTCTTATGTCCTAGGCTGACCAGATATCTGGTTTTCACATAAGATCGGTTCTCTGCGTACCTATTTGGAATAGCAACCACCAAATAATTGGTAAGACATTACCTAAATTATCAAACTTCTTATATTAAAACAAAAATGCAATTTACTTTAAAGTATATCCATCTGTTTTTTAAATGTACCCCCTTTTCATGTCCAGGACTCATCAACTTATGTTTCATACTCTTGTGTAATCTCACAAGTGAAGACTCCTGATAAATCAACATTAAGCAGGACAGTGCACAAATATTTATTCCTTTAAATAAGAACCAATCATTTTGAAGTTGGTGGGGATTTCAGAAAGCAGCTAACTGAACTCTTTTATCTTACTCTGTGGAAATTGAGGCCCAAAGAAAGAGAAAAGATTTGAATAAGGTCACAAAGTGAATTATTAGCAGAGTCCCAAATAGAACTCAGGCTTCTTAATCTTAGTACATCTATGTGTTTACATCTATGCTTTTACATGTGGGATAAATGCAAAGACATACCCTGAAATGTATGGTTTCTGCCTCGATGGTTCCAATTAGGTAATACTTCCCCTTGAATATGGAAATTGTGGGCCAGAGCAGTTTCCAATTTTTCTCTCCTTCCCTGCACCTTTCCTTTCCCTCAAAACTTCATTCAGGAAAATCTCAAACCTAAAGTTTGGCACTGAAACATGTATACTATCATATAAGAAATGAATTGCCAGACTATGTTCGATACAGGATACAGGATGCTTGGGGCTGGTGCACGGGGATGATCCAGAGAGATGATATGAAAAAGGTGGGAGGTGGGAGGGAGGTTCAGGATTGGGAACACATGTACACCCATGGCAGATTCATGTCGATGTATGGCAAAACCAATACAGCATTGTAAAGTAAAATAAAGTAAAAATAAAAATTAAAAAAAAAAAGAAGTGGTCAGTAGTTAAAGTCAAGAAGGGGGGAGACAGTAGTTGTTTAAACATAAGGAAAATGTGTCTTTCTTCTGACAGACATAAGGTAACTAATACATTTGGGAACAAATATAAATTTATCTCTTTGCTTCACTCTAAGGCTGCCTCTTAAACTCTAAGATAGTGGACTTACCAAAGGATTTAGTTTTCTATAAATATTAACTTGAATTCTAAGAGAATTTTTTTTATCAGTTTTCTTAATTTACAGAAAATATTAGTATTTTTGAACATAAAGAAGATTCTAAGATTTGAGAATTTGAATCACTAGTACAAAGCCTTAAATTACATCATGTGTCAAGTTTTAAATATATTTAAGGTTTGCTTGTTTGTTTTGGCTCTGCTGGATCTTAGTTCCCCTATGAAGGAACCCCTTCCCTCTGCAGAGGAAGCATAGAATCCTAACCACTGGACCACCTTGAGAAGTCCCAAAATATATTTAAGTTTAATGAGAAGAGAAAGTCCATGAGAAACAGCCTGCATTATCTGTAGATGTCCAATGGCAATCTCACACGCAGTCTTAAATTTATTTCTAAGTATAAACATCTATTTTCTTTTACAAATAGACTGTAGTTTGCCTGTAACACACTAAAAGCTTTGTATTTTATTATAATGTCTTCTACCATATGATGACATAGCTCCCTGATGGGAAGTTAGGTGTTTTTAACAAATAAAAGCATTTAGAATTACAGTTTTATATATATATATACATACAGTTCAGTTGCTTACTTGTGTCCCACTCTTTCGACCCCATGAACCGCAGCATGCCAGGCCTCCCTGTCCATGACCAACTCCTGGAGTTTACCCAAACCCATGTCCATTGAGTCAGGGATGCCGTACAACCATCTCATCCTCTGTCGTCCCCTTCTCCTCCTGCCCTCAATCCTTCCCAGCATCAGGGTCTTTTCCAATGAGTCAGCTCTTCACATCAGGTGGCCAAAGGATTGGGGTTTCAGCTTCAACATCAGTCCTACCAATGAACACCCAGGACTGATCTCCTTTAGGATGGACTGGTGGGATCTCCTTGCAGTCCAAGGGACTCTCAAGAGTCTTCTCCAACACCACAGTTCAAAAGCATCAATTCTTCGGTGCTCAGCTTTCTTTATAGTCCAACTCTCACATCCATAAATGACCACTGGAAAAACCATAGCCTTGACTAGACGGACCTTAGTCGGCAAAGTAATGTCTCTGCTTTTGAATATGCTATCTAGGTTGGACATAACTTTTCTTCTAAGGAGTAAGCATCTTTTAATTTCATGGCTGCAGTCATCATCTGCAGTGATTTTGGAGCCCAGAAAAATAAAGTCAGCCACTGTTTCCCCATCTATTTCCCATGAAGTGATGGGACCAGATGCCATGATCTTCGTCTTCTGAATGTTAAGTTTTAAGCTAACTTTTTCACTCTCCTCTTTCACTTTCATCAAGAGGCTCTTTAGTTTCTCTTCACTTTCTGCCATAAGGATGGTGTCATCTGCATATCTGAGGTTGTTGATATTTTTCCCGGCAATCCTGATTCCAGCTTGTGTTTCTTCCAGTCCAGCGTTTCTCATGATGTACTCTGCATATAAGTTAAATAAGCAGGGTGACAATAGACAGCCTTGACGTACTCCTTTTCCTATTTGGAACCAGTCTGTTGTTCCATGTCCAGTTCTAACTGTTGCTTCCTGACCTGCATACAGATTTCTCAAGAGGCAGGTCAGGTGGTCTGGTATTCCCATCTCTTNTCTGCATATAAGTTAAATAAGCAGGGTGACAATAGACAGCCTTGACGTACTCCTTTTCCTATTTGGAACCAGTCTGTTGTTCCATGTCCAGTTCTAACTGTTGCTTCCTGACCTGCATACAGATTTCTCAAGAGGCAGGTCAGGTGGTCTGGTATTCCCATCTCTTTCAGAATTTTCCACAGTTTCTTGTGATCCACACAGTCAAAGGCTTTGGCATAGTCAATAAAGCAGAAATAGATGTTTTTCTGGAATTCTTGCTTTTTCAATGATCTAGCGGATGTTGGCAATTTGATCTCTGGTTCCTTTGCATTTTCTAAAACCATCTTGAACATCTGGAAGTTCACTGTTCGCATATTGCTGAAGCCTGGCTTGGAGAATTTTGATCATTACTTTGCTAGCGTGTGAGATGAGTGCAATTGTGTGGTAGTTTGAGCATTCTTTGGCATTGCCCTTCTTTGGGATTGGAATGAAAACTGACCTTTTCCAGTCCTGTGGCCACTGCTGAGTTTTCCAAATTTGCTGGCATATTGAGGGCAGCACTTTCATAGCATCATCTTTTAGGATTTGAAATAGCTCAACTGGAATTCCATCACCTCCACTAGCTTTGTTCATAATGATGCTTCCTAAAGCCCACTTGACTTCACATTCCAGGATGTCTGGCTCTAGGTGAGTGATCACACCATCGTGATTATCTGGGTCATGAAGATCTTTTTCATACAGTTATTCTGTGTATTCTTGCCACCTCATCTTAATATCTTCTGCTTCTGTTAGGTTCCTACCATTTCTGTCCTTTATTGAGCCCATCTTTGCATGAAATGTTCCCTTGGTATCTCTAATTTTCTTGAAGAGATCTGTAGTCTTTCCCATTCTGTTGTTTTCCTCTATTTCTTTGCACTGATCACTGAGGAAGATGTTCTTATCTCTCCTTGCTATTCTTTGGTACTCTGCATTCAGATGGGTATATCTTTCCTTTTCTCCTTTGCTTTTCACTTCCCTTCTTTTCACAGCTATTTGTAAGGCCTCCTCAGACAGCCATTTTTTGCTTTTTTGCATTTCTTTTTCTTGGGGATGGTCTTGATCTGTCTCCTGTATAGTGTCATGAACCTCTGTCCATAGTTCATCAGGCACTCTGTCTATCAGATCTAATCCCTTAAATGTATTTCTCACTTCCACTGTTTGATTTAGGTCATACCTGAATGATCTATTTGTTTTCACCACTTTCCTCAATTTAAGTCTGAATTTGGCAACAAGGAGTTCATGATGTGAGCCACAGTCAGCTCCCAGTCTTGTTTTTGCTGACTGTATAGAGCTTCTCCATCTTTGGCTGCAAAGAATATAATCAATCTGATTTCAGTGTCAACCATCTGGTGATGTCCATGTGGAGAGTGTTCTCTTGTGTTGTATATTCCACTAAATAGGGACACAAGGGAATGTTTTCAAGATTGTTGAATTTTTCTAGTTAAACTTGTGTGCTTTGATAGTGCCATGATCCCTGGGTCATGCCCAAAACATCTAGTATAATGCTGGACATGAACTTTGGGAAGAAGACCCACAAAAGTTAAATTTTGTAAAACTAGTTTATCGCATTGGTAGCAAGCAACAAAACTAGCCTTCCTTTGAAGGTTAACTGTATCATAATTCTTAACATTTCTTGAATGTTCTCTCCTTGTGGAGCAATATGCTTTACAAACATTATTCAAATGTTATCTTGTTTAATCTTTATAACCCACTGAGATAGTTAACATTTTAATCCTCATTTTACAAATGAAGAAATTCAGGTTAAGTAATGTGCTCACAGTAACACTACTAACAATGGAGTTGAAATTCAAACCAAGGCTGTTTAACTCCAGAGCCTATGTGCTTAATCACTATGCCATGCTGCCTCATTCAAGCACTATGCTTCAGAGAATTGAAAACATTTTAATTCTCTCTATATATTTAATTTGTATAATTTAATTTATATAATTATATACGGCTTCCCAGGAGGTACAGTGGTGCAGAATCTGCCTGCCAATGCAGGAGGTGCAAGAGATGTCAGTTTGATCCCTGGGTCAGGAAGGTCCCCTGGAGAAGGAAATGGCAACTCACTCCAGTATTCATGCTTGGAAAATTCCACAGACAAAGGAGTCTGGCAGGCCACAGTCCGTGGGGTCACAAAGAGTCGGACACAACTGAGCACACACACACACACATACGTGTGTGTGTATATATATATATATATATATATGTATGTAACTGTATATATGTGTACACCATGATGTATCAATTACTGTACACAGTCATCTTGGAAACCATTTTGGGGGAATCTGGTTAATACCTGGTAGAACTCCAGGCTTTGCTGAGACCTGGTCTGGATATCAGAGCTGGAAAATGGGCTGCATCCCTGTACACCTCACATCTGCTCTCACACAGGCAGCAGGTGTTAGAGAACCTGGGATTAAGCTGAGTGTCTGCACAGTCATCCTACTGTACTGTAGGAACACGGTGTCCAGTGTCAAAAATGACCACATCTCCCAACCTCTTCTCACAGGAGTGGCTCAAGTGTTAAATAGACTCGATGGGAAACCTTTTGATGATGCCGATCAACGACTTTTCGAGGTAAGAAAATAAATGTCTGTTATAGCCGAGTCAGTAGTAGTCTCCTGATTACAGCTTGCCCACATTAGGAAGAATAAATAATTATTAATTGACAATTTTTAATCATTATACTTTGACAGCGTGATGAAATTTAAAGGAAGATTTAAAGAATGTATCAGTATTTAGGTAAGATTTGATTCTGTTTTTCATGAATCAGGTTTTTTTTTTTCATCCTAATTGATTGTTTTTCATGGTACTAAATTGCCTTCTCTCTGAAGTGTAAATCGTCTTATATTTTTCTTGTTCGTGTGCTTTCACCCTTGCGGCCTCTAACCAGCTCTGCCAGGGGCACTGCCATCCCCTCTCTTCTGTTTCTGAGCTTCCATGTATTTACTCCTGTCTGCCCTCAGCTGGAGAGGTTAGCCTTGAACAGGCTTCCTGATAGACTTTGCACCAGTAGCCAACACGAAAACCCCATGATTATTTTTCTCTAGCTGAGAGTACATCGGAGCTTCTTTACTAACTGGTTCAAAATCTGAATCCTCCGTCCCCTTAACGTTTACCTTATGGATACAATCACTTGGTTTCTTTACCAAACTCTTTTATACCCTAGCTTTTGAAAGGGGTTGTTTTTGGTTAAATGGAATGAAGTGACTAAAATCAGTTCACAACCTAAATAAAGTAAGAACACATTTAAATGGACTATATGTTTCTAAATGTATAAAGTTATTTCTTCACAATAACATTAAATTATTAATTTTTCTCTTGTGCAGTGTGAGCAATAAAGCTGTGACATGACAATAGTAATTAAGAATTTTAATGTACATATTTCCCTAAGGCCTACCTTTGTATATAATAAAATTATATTTTCAGCCCATTCCTGATGCCTGTCTGCTTTTATATTAGATTATGCCAATGAGTTATTGCAATTTTTAATTAGTGAACTCTCTCTTTCCTAGGCTTTTGTCATCTTTTGTGGCCTTGGCATCAATAATACAATTATGTATGATCAAGTGAAGAAGTCATGGGCCAAGCAGTCTGTGGCTCTTGATGTAAGTGCAATATATTTATGTCAGAACTTATGCTAAAAGCTCTCATCTTTGAGGGGAAAAAGTCCTTGTTATGGAGTTTAGCTTTTCAATTTTTAATTATTTATTTATGGGGTCAAATTTTAGTGTCAAGGATTTGAATTTGATGAAAGCTACAGACCTTGTCTAGAAAAATATACATGTGCACATAGTTTTACATATAATTTCAAGGATTATAATTCAGGGATAATCACAGATCCCCTGAAGCCCAGCCATATATGTTGTATAATGCATGAGTGCTCAGCTGTGTCTGACTCTTGGCGACCCCATAGACTGTAGCTCACCAAGCTCCTCTGTCTGTGGAATTTTGCAGGTAAGAATACTGGAGTTCATTGCCATTTCCTACTTTTTACCTGTTCTTTACCATTGCACCACCTGTGTACAGTTATTATAAGAACAGATTTAAAATTTTAGGTTTATTAAAAGGGATAATCCAAAATTAATTTGTCAGGATTTAAAATATACTATGAATGTATTTTGAATATGTATAGATAATCTGGAAATTCACAACTTTTATTACTGTAAGAAAAAAACTCCACTGTGATAATGTGTGATGCAGATGGGGGAAACTGATCTTGTCACCATGCAAGCCCCCCACCCTTTCCCACCACAGACATGAGCATCCCGCTGAGAACTCAGCCCTGTTTCCCAGGCCTGTATTCCATCTCTCCTCAGACCCACTAAGTTCTAAAAGTATAGCTCTAGTCTCCCCTGAATCCAAGCTTGTTTAGACCCAATACTTATTTTTTTTCCAACTTCTATTAGCAAAGATTTTATTTATATCTATAAAATAAGTTTGGCTTCTATGTGGCTCATATAGTAAAGAATATGCTTGCAATGTAGGAGACCCAGATTTGATCTCTAGGTTGGGCAGATCCCTTGGAGAAGGAAATGGCAACCCACTCCAAAATTCTTTCCTGGAGAATTCCATGGACAGAGGAGACTGGTGGGCTACAGTCCTGGGGTCGCAAGAGTCAGACATGACTGAGCAACTCACCCACATGAAATAAGTAGAGCAGATAAAATGTCAATGTCTAGATAACATTATATGGTACAGTATGATATAAGACATGTACAATCTTCAAAATATTCCGTGTATCAAGTGAGACATTGTTAGGAGGAAAAAACCAAGGAAGAGGGTAAATAGCGGAGTCAGTGATACCTGCAGAATTCTGGTTTAAGGTTTGAAAGTGAAAGTGAAGTCACTCAGTCGTGTCTGACTCTTTGTGACCCCATGGACTGTAGCCTACCAGGCTCCTCCCTCTATGGAATTCTCCAGGCAAGAGTACTGGAATGGGTTGCCATTTCCTTCTCCAGGGGATCTTCCCGACCCAGGGATCGAATCTGGGTCTCCTGCATTCCAGGCAGACGCTTTAACCTCTGAGCCACCAGGAAAGCCACCAGGTTTAAGGTTTAGAAAACTTAAAATTAATGGCCAACCATCTATGTGGGGCTTCCCTAGTATCTCAGCTGGTAAAGCAGGAGACCTCCAGGTCAACACCTGGGTCAGGAAGATCCCCTGGAGAAGTGATAGGCTACCCACTCCAGTATTCTTGCCTAGAGAACCCCCATGGACAGAGGAGCCCGGCAGGCTACAGTCCATGGGGTCACAAAGAGTCGAACACTAAGCTTAGCATAACCATCTATATACTTTTCCCTTCCTAACCAGACCATGACGTCTGGAAGCAACAAGGATCTGTGTGTGTGTGTTTTTTTTGCAGCCATATTCCCAGAGTCTAGCAGGGTATTTTGGTATTTATTGAATGGTTTTGGATGAATAGATGAAGGAGAAAAAGAAGGAGGGAGGAAAGAATGGAAGGAAGGGATTTTTGCTCTCCCTCTGAGATAGTCCTGCTTTGTTTATATGTAACATCTCTCCAGTAAGAAATAAACACAAATATTTACAGGTTGAGTTAATTATACAGGTGAACTTTAAACATGCAGCCAGCGAATAAGAATCACTAGTAGAACATTAAGGTCTGTGCACAGAACTGTTTTTAAATGCTGGCTCTGTCAACTGCCTCAGTGGTGAGAATTAAATGAGATGATACATGTGAAGATGTTAGGATGTGGTCAATAAATTATGGCAATAACAACAGTCACTTTATTACTTATAATTATATTTTTATTAGTGAGAAATTATCATGAGTTGGAAGAAAGAGCAAAAGACAGGAATTTGGAACAGCAAATGTTGAGCCATGCCTCCTTCACTCTCATTGAATCCAGATCTCCAGAAAGTTACTTCATCCATTGTTTGAGAATTTCTGAAACCATATAAAGGAGAACACACTATAAACTAGCCCCACTTAAACCCTACTTCGTATTGCTATGATGGAATCCTCTCTCTCTCTCTCTCTCTCTCTGTCTCTCTCTCTCTCTCTCTCTCTCTCACACACACACACACACACACACAGAACTTCTCATTTTCTCTCTCCTTGCCTACCTCCTAGTGGCTACTGAAGAGGGCTCAGATAACCTGGTTGAAGCATGAATGGCCGTTTACCAATGAAAGTCAGCATTCTCACTGGTTCCACTGCTTTTTAAAAATTGAAGTGTAGTTGATTTATGATGTTGTGTTAGTTTCTGGTAGACAGCAAAATGATTCCGTTATGTAGATAATCTTTTTCAGATTCTTTTCCATTACAGGTTATCGTAACGTATTGAATATAGTTCCTTGTACCATACAGTAGGGCCTGTTCTTTATCTATTTTATATATATGGTAGTGTGTCTCTATTCCTCCCCCACCCTTTCCCCTTTGGTAATCCTAAATTTGTTTTCTATATCTGGGAGTCTATTTCTGTTTTGTAAATAAGTTCATTTGTATCATTTTTAAACAATTCCACATAAAAGGATATAATACTGTTAGAATAGGCAAGCAGCTAGATATGAGCAGAGAAAGAGGGGCACAGGGCAAATGGCGGGAAACCATGCATCTGTGAACAACGGGGATCTGTGGGCAGACAAAGAATAACAGGAACATCCAGACTGAGAGGAAACCGCACATTTGGGGTGACAAAGGTCCTGGAGGAAAAAGATCTATCTGACTTACTTCGTTTTCACTGGGACCACTTCTTAATTATCTACCTACCCGACCTAGGGAACCCCACGACTGCCATTGCCTAGAAAGTGCTAATATCGTGGTCTCCTTACCCACTAATTGATCATTTGAGTTCATAGTCAGCACCCTCTTGTCTGTGTGACTCAGATACCTCTTGTCCTTAGACACGAAAATTCCTCCTGACACTCCCAAATTTTCAGCCCAGCTCCGAGCCTTGTAACAGTCTCACCTTTTAGAGGCTGATTTATTCGTGTGGACTTGAATGTTCCTTGTGCTTTATTTGTGCCAAAGTCAAAAGTAGCATTCCCAGTCAGAATTCTGCTGTTGCCAGCTTGGTTTTGTCCCTTTACCTCCACTCAACCCCTACCCCACCAGTCACCAAACTCTGTAATAATCAAGGGGTATCCACCACCCTCCCTAGCCCAGGAATCCATATGCAAGACTATCTGGAAGAATGTCTTATCTCAGAACTTTATGAAGACGGTATGATACTTTGAGAGCAACTAAATGCAAACTGTGGAATGAGCTCTACATATACTATAATATGCATTAGCTTCTGAGTGGATCTGTAGTTTAAAATTATGTATTTATACATATTATACATGAATATGAATAGTGTAATATTTACATAAATATCTAATAGAATTATGTATCTATGTATTTATGTCAGTGTAGTTCAATGAGGGATGTAAGGTACTTTGCAGGAAAACTTAGCAAGCCTTATTAAGGGTAAAATAGCAGCAGCAACAATAATAGCAATGACAGGGAAGAGTGAAAGAGAGGGAGAACATGAGAGCAAGTGAGAGGCCACGTAGCCGGGGGGCAGAACCCTGCTGGGGGCAGAACAGCAGCGCTCTCCTTGTATCATCTCCCCCAGGACAGGACCTGGGCTCATCCACTCCCCTTATCCCATCGTGGCCCAGCAAAGGTTCCCCACGTGGATCGGGACAGGTTCCTCTTGTGTTGTCTCATATTTGCTTATTCTCTCCAGTTTTTGTTCTTGTTCCAAGATCTGTGTCTAAGTGTGGCTTTCTCCTTCCCCTAATCTTACTGCAGTGTCTTTGTTTTTCAGTAATGACAGTGGAAGGAAATAACCTAGGCCCCAGCCCCCAGTGACAGTATCCCCACCCCTGGCACACCTCCCACTCCCTAACCCTTCCGCTCCCCAGAGGGAGGCGCCAGAGCTCCTGGCCCGGAGAGGTCCTGTGAATACATGCCTTCCTGCTGCCCTTAAGACTGGAGAGAAGGCACAACGTTCTCTTCTTTCTTTCGAAAAGTCTTTACCCGGGCACTTTAAATAAAAATACCCTTTCAGTACATCCTCAAATAAAAATACCCTTTCAGTACATCCGCAGGAAGTAAACATCCAAATAAGTTCTCTGGGAAGGCTAATCCTCACAGGTGCTCCCAGAAATGTTCAGAGCTCACTAGAGGTACACTTTTAAGGCAGAGCCCCTTCTCCCATCCATTTTCCCCTGCAGAAGGTGGCTTCAGGCTTTATCCCAGTGAAAGGCAGTGCAGGGAGATTTAAAGCCTTGTCTTCGGCATTAGTCTGGTTAGTCTGGTTAGGATTGAATCCTGGTTTAGTAGCTGTTGATCTTGGACAAGCTACTTACCCTCTCAGTCTTAGTTTTTTTCATATGTTAAATGGATATGCTAAGAAAGTTGCTTTGACAGTTAAATCGAGTAGGATAAAAGCTGGAGAAAATAAGCAAATGTGAGACAACACCAGAAGAATGGTCCCGATTTGAGTGGGGAAACTTTGCTTGGCCAAGATCAGATAAGGGGAGTGGGTGAGCCCAGGTCCTAGGGGAGATGATACAAGGAGAGCAGCATGGTTCCATGCCCCTGGCTTGCACGCCCTCTCACTTACTCTCAGTTAAATAATGCAGGGAAGTGTTCAGAGGGAACCTTTAGTTACAGTTAGCTATTCTATTACCCAGAGCACTCACTCTCCCTAATCAGCCCTGAGTTCTGAGTCTGCTCAGCCCAAGATTTGCTGTAAAACTGCTGACTGAGAGGCTGGGCAAGAGTAGTAATTTTTTGCCTCTTTTATTACAAAGATCATTTCCAGCTTGAAGTGTGAGCTGAAAACAGGTTACTCATTTCCTGATTCCTTGACAGAATTCCCCGTGTCAAAAACAGCATGTAAGTCATTAAAAGTTGCACATGTCCAAGGGCAAAGCCTTTCCCAAAAGACTTGCCATGCTGACAGTTTCAGCTCATTTTAGCTTACTTCACAAATGGTGAAAAATAGAACTATAAACATACAAAATATTTTCTACTTTTCTGGCCTTTAAAAATGAAGTGACTAACACCTTATCTGGATTTTGCTTAACAGGTGAATTAGAAACTTTGTCTATAAAATTTACAAACAGGTAAATTATAAATTACTTTTCTGATTGCTTAATTGTTCATAATTTAGTTATGTAGTTCTGTTGTTAAATTCTTTTGTTCTTAAATATATGAAATTAATACTCTGAGGCTTTTAGAGAACAGAGGTGCTCTTAAAGTTGAATAACAGAACAAAAAGAGGAATTTCCTATCATGTTTAATAACTTTACTTCTGTGATCTTGATTTCCATTTTGCATGAGCAGCGGAAATTTCACAAGAAATGTACTGATGTGTGTTTACATTTTCTGACAGTAAGAATCTTATGATAAGAGTGGGAAAACTTTACCTCTAAGTCTATAGGTAATACAGAGAAAATGCAACACAACTATAGATATAGGATATTAGTTTTTCATTTTGAACATCAAGAATTGTCCTTTGGAGTGTCTTTCATAGAGACTGCAAATGAAGAGTTAACCTAACACTGATGAGAAATTTTCCAAGAAATTTAAAATCAGGATATTAGGACACCTTATACACATAGGGCTTCCCGGGTGGCTCAGCGATAGAGAATCTGCCTGCAATGCAGGAGACCCGGGGTTTGAGCCCTGGGTTGGGAAGATCCCCTGAAAGAAGGCAAGGCAGCCCACTCCAGTACTCCTGCCTAGAGAATCCCACAGATAGAGGAGCCTGGGCTGCTGCAGTCCATAGGGTCACACACAGTCAGGCACAACTGCAGCGACTAAGCACCAGCAGCAGCATACACCTTTATGATCAAAAGAGGAAAGGAATGAAGGTCAAACAGGAAGTGTGAAAAGGGCATATGCAATCAGGAGCCAAGCCCCATTGATTCTCCCTCACAAAAGCCTCTTTCATCCATTTCCTCCTTTCCAATTGCTACAGCAGTCTTCCTACTTAAAGGCTTCATTGCCTCCTGACTGAGCAAATGTAATAGCCTTCTATTTGTTCTTCCTAAACCATATTTTAGATTGCATCATTCACCCACTCACAAACCTTAAATTATTCCCCCATTACCTATCAAAGTACAAACTTCTGGCCTTTGAGGTCCCTGGAAATCATATACCAAACAGTCTTCCTGCCTCTGGCCCTCATTTCTCTTCTCAGTATTCTGTGCTAATTACAAAACTCAGCTACATCATGGTCTACAAATCAACCACCTGCTTCTCTGCCCTCTGATTTTTGTTCTAACATCCTCTCCACTTTATTCTGTTTCAGTTATGCCATCTCCCCTAAAAACTGTCCCATCATTCAAAGCTTGATTTACATGTAATCTCTGTGTAAAGCTTCTGATCTCATGGTTATATGTTCCTCTGTTTGCCCTATATTGCAGTTAATGGCGAGTCTGTGTTTTCCTCTGTTAGAATATGTGTCCATCAAAGCATATGATCATGTCTTAGCTACCTTTTATTCCATTTGATGTTGTATATAAATATAATGGTACTCAATACAAGTATATTGAATAAATGAAGGTGTGTGGCCATGAATTTCTCCATGAGAAATCTCCTAAGCTCCAAGAGGAGATTTCTCCTCACTGGGTGATTGAAAATGTTAGACTCCTAAGATGCCAGCAGAATGCCATTTGATTCTTTCTCACCCCTCTTCCTTTAAACTTACTCTGCTAAATCAGTCTTCCCCACTCCAGGGTGAACTCTGGTAGATTCCACGGCTCTTCTGACATACTCAGGAGCTATACAGCCCCTGAGCTTTTCCCCTTGTTTAGGATAAGAAGCCTGTGGCCAGGAGAGGGTCATTTGCTGTTCAGTCACTAAGTCGTGTCTGACTCTTTGCAACCTCATGGACTGTAGCACGACAGGTTCCCTACCCCTCACCATCTCCCTGAGTTTGCTCAAACTCGTGTCCATTGAGTCCATTGAGTCGGACACGGAGAGGGTCATAGTGAGCCTTGTTACTCTTCCTCAGTTCACTTCCTCCCCAAGACAGATGCGGGGAGGTCGGATGAGAGGGCAAAGCCTTACTTGACAGATGCTGCCCTAATTTGGCTTCAGGGCCCTCTGTATCAAACACCAACATTCTCTTTTTATCATGAGTTGCTTTCAGGAATTCTTCAGAGGACTCTTAGGACTAGCAACCTCCTGATGGCAGTCCCTGATATGGGTGTGCCTCTCCTGATGACTGCTTATAATCCCCCCTCAGCCCCTGGCTTCCAGGGCCCCTCCACACCCTTCTTCATGGGGATCATCTCACTCTTCCAGGAATTCCTCATGGTCAAGGCCCATTTTTGTTTCTTATTTTTAACTGTGGTAAAATAGACACAGCATAAAATTTACTATTTTTAATTATACAGCTCAATGGCATTAAGTACATTCACATTGTGATGCAACCATCACCATCATCCATCACCAGAACTTTTTCATCTTCCCAAAGTGAAAGTCTGTGCCAATTAAACATTAACTCCTCATTTTTCCTTGCCTGCAGCCTGTGGCAACCGCCATTCTCCTTTTCAGCTATGTATTTCTCTACTCAGGGTGCCTCATATTGCAAAATCTTAATTGTCCATATGCAACTGGCTTATTTCACTTGGCATAATATTTCAAGATATTGTTGAAGCATGTGTCCAAATTTTCTTACTTTTTAAGGCTGATTAATATTCCATTATATGTGTCTATTGCATGTGTTCACTCATCTGTTGATAAACACTTGGGTTGCTTTCAGGTCAGAGCCCTTTTAAACCTGGATATCTTTCATAGATCCACTTGATCTATGGGAAAAATCACATGTTTTCAACCATTAGATTGAAGTGCAAGTCCTCCTCAAAACACCTCTCTCTTTATGCTCACTAACTTCTGTAGGTTTTAGGTGTGAATCAGGTACCAGTCTCTGTTCCCACACTACACTAAGGTGAAAGACACAGTAGGTCCCCCAAATGATTGTCTGGAAGGAACTCTCAAGAAACCCTAAGATATCCTCAATATGCATACTCAGTTGCTCAGTGGTGTCTGACTTTGTGACCCTTTGGACTGTAGGGTCACCAGGCTCCTCTGTCCATGGGATTCTTCAGGCAAGAATACTGGAGTAGGTTGCCATGCCCTCCTCCAGGGGATCTTCCTGACCCAGGGATGGAACCTGCATCTCCCTCACTGGCAGATGGGTTCTTTACCACTGAGCCACCAGGGAATCCCATCTCCTCAATATGCGGCTCTCATAAACTGTTATCCTTTTTACACAATGCAGAGCGGGAAACAAGCACCTCAACTTGGAGGCAGGGGAACTAGTTTGAAGCACCTTCTTTCCAAGTCCTACATAAAACGCCTAGATGGCCTGGCACTCCCTTTAGAATATAGTACCTATTGGTCGCAACTATAAACTCAGGCAGAAAGAGTCTCATTTAAACATCCTATTTTGTCTACCAAAATAGTTTTTTCCAGACCAAGTTACTGTCAGACCACAATCCAATGACTGCCCAAATGGTAAGTATCAACCCTGGAAAGACCCATGTTTATTTGTAGGTACAATGGATACAAGTTTGCAATTACAAAGCCGAATGCAATGCATCAGCAGAAATGGAATTATTCCCACTTGTAAATTCTTTTTAACTGACAATCTATTGGATATGTAAACACTTCTTTTGGAGAAAAGAATAAAGGAAACGCAAATTACTCTGTTCAAATGGCTATGTACTAATTCCCTATTGTGGCCACTACTACACCATTTGTTGTTCAGTGGCTCAGTCATGTCTAACTTTTTGTGACCCCATGAACTGCAGCATACCAGGCTTCCCTGTCCTTCACCATCTCCCAGAGCTTGTCAAACTCATGTCCATTGAATCGGTGATGACATCCAACCATCTCATCCTCTGTCATCTCATTCTCCTCCTGCTTTCAGTCTTTCCCGGCATCAGGGTCTTTTCAAATGAGTTGGCCTTTGCATCAGGTGGCCAAAATATTGGAGCTTTAGTTTCAGCATCAATCCTTCCAATGAATGTTCAGTGTTGAGTTCCTTTAGGATTGACTGGTTTGATCTCCTTGCAGTCCAAGGGACTCTCAAGAGTCTTCTCTAACACCACAGTTCAAAGCATCAATTCTTCAGTGCTCAGCCTTCTTTATGGTCCAACTCTCACATCCATACATGACCACTGGAAAAATCATAGCTTTAACTATATGGACCTTTGTTAGCAAAGTAATGTCTCTGCTTTTTAATATGCTGTCTAGGTTTGTCATAGCTTTTCCTCCAAGAAGCAAGTGTCTTTTAATTTCATGCCTGGAGTCACCATCTGCAGTGGTTTTTGAGCCCCTCAAAATCAAGTCTCTCACCGTTTCCCCATCTGTTTGCCATGAAGTGATAGGACCAGATGCCATGATCTTAGTTTTTGAATGTTTAGTTTTAAGCCAGCTTTTTCACTCTTCTCTTTCACCTTCATCAAGAAGCTCTTTAGTTCCTCTTTGCTCTCTGCCATAAGGGTGATCTTATCTGCATATTTGAGGTTGTTGATATTTCTCCCAGCAATCTTGATTCCAGCTTGTGCTTCATTCAGCCTGGCATTTCTCATGATGTATGCTGCACAAGTTAAATAAGCAAGGTGACAGTATACTGCCTTGATGTACTCCTTTCCCAATTTTAAACAGTCCATTGTTCATGTCTAGTTCTAACTGTTGCTTCTTGACCTGCATACAGTTTTCACAGGAGGCAGGTAACATGATCTGGTATTCCCATCTCTTTCAGAATTTTCCACAGTTTGTTGTGATACACACAATCAAAGACTTCAGCATAGTCAATGAAGCAGAAGTAGATGTTTTTCTGGAACTCTCTTGCTTTTTTGACGATCCAACTGATGTTGGCAATTTGATCTCTGGTTCCTCTGCCTTTCCTAAATCCAGCTTGAACACCTGGAAGTTCATGGCTCACATACTGTTAAATCTTCACTTGTAGAATTTTGAGCATTACTTTGCTAGCCTGTAAGATGAAGAAGGAAGTGGCAACCCACTCCAGTGTTCTTGCCTGGAGAATCCCAGGGATGGGGGAGCCTCGTGGACTGCTGTCTATGGGGTTGCACCGAGTTGGGCAAGACTGAAGTGACTTAGCAGCAGTAGCAGCAGCAGCAAGATGAATGCAATTGTGTAGTAGCTTGAACATTCTTTGGCATTGCCTTTCTTTGGGATTGGAATGAAAACTGACCTTTTCCAGTCCTGTGGCCACTGCTGAGTTTTCCAAATTTGCTGACATATTGAGTGCAGCACTTTCACATTATAAGTTACCTTAAAAAAAAGATTTGGAAGCTGTTCTCTCTGGAAATTCCAGGGTCTTATTGAGTTGGTTCATTAATACAAATTTATGATCGTGCATGTGTGCTCAGCCATGTGCTACTCTTTGTGACCCCATAGACTATAGCCTGCCTCTCTTCTCTGTCCATGGAATTCTCCAGGCAAGAATACTGGAGTGGGTTGCCATGCCCTTCTCCAGGGGATCTTCCAGACACAAGGATTGAAATTGTGTCCCTGTGTCTCCTGCTTTGACAAGCAAATTCTTTTTTCCCCCACTTTATTTATTAATTGAAGGATAATTGCTTTACAGAATTTTGTGGTTTTCTGTCAAACATCAGCAAGAATCAGCCATAGGCACTCCCATGTCCTCTCCCTCCCAAACTCCCCTCCTCACCCGCATCCCATCTCCCTCCCCATCCCAGAGATTGTCACAGAGACCCTGTTTCAGTTCCCTGAGTCGTACAGCAAATTCCCATTGGCTATCATTCTACATATGGTATCGTAAGTTTCCACGTCACTCTCTCCATGCATCTCTCCCTCTCCCTCCTCCCCTCCTCCTGTGTCCATAGGTCTGTTCTCCATATCTGTTTCTCCACTGGTGCCCTGCAAATAAATTCATCAGTACCGTCTTTCTAGATTCCATATATATGCTTCAGTATATGATACTTATATTTCTCTTTCTGACTTACTTCACTCTGTATAGTAGGTTCTAGGTTCATCCACCTCTTAGAACTGGCTCCAGTGGGTTCCTTTTTATGGCTGAGTAATATCCCATTGTAAATATGTGCCACAGCTTCTTTATCCATTCATCTGTCAATGGACGTCTAGGTTGCTTCCAAGTCCTAGCTATTGTAATTAGTGCTGCAGTGAACATTGGGTTGCATGTGTCTTTTTCAATTTTGGTTTCCTCAGGGTATATACCTAGGAGTTTTTTTTCTGGGTCATATGGTGGTTTTATTCCTAGTTTTTTAAGGAATCTCCGTACCATCTTCCACAGTAGCTGTATCAATTTCCATTTCTACCAGCAATGCAAGAGAGTTCCCTTTTCTCCGCACCCTCTCCCAGCATTCATTGTAGACTTTTTGATGATGGCCATTCTGACTGGTGTGAGGTGGTATCACACTGTAGTTTTAATTTGTATTTCTCTTAATAATGAGCGATGTTGAGCATCTTTCCATGTGTTACTTAGCTGTCTGTATGTCTTTTTTGGAGAAATGTTTGTTTAGGTATTTTTTCCACTTTTTCATTGGGTTCTTTGTTTTTTGGGTTTTTTTTGGTATTGAGTTGTATGAGCTGCTTGTATATTTTAGAAATTAATTCTTTGTCAGTTGTTTCCTTTGCTATTATTTTCTCCCATTCTGCTTGTCTTTTCATCTTTTTTGTGGTTTCCTTTGCTATGCAAAAGCTTTTAAGTTTAATAGGTCCCACTTGTTTATTTTTGTTTTTATTTCCATTATTCTAGGCAGTGAGTTATAGAGGATCTTGCTTTGATTTATGTCATTGAGTGTTCTCCCTATGTTTTCCTCTAAGAGTTTTACAGTTTCTGGTCTTAGATTTTGGTCTTTAATCCATTTTGAGTTTATCTTTGTGTATGGCATTAGAAAGTGTTCTAATTTCATTCTTTTGCATGTAGCTGTCCAGTTTTCCCAGCACTACTTATTGAAGAGGCTGTCTTTGCCCCGTTGTATATTCTTGCCTCCTTTGTCAAAAATAAGGTACCCATAGATGTGTGGGTTTATCTCTGGGCTGTCTATCTTGTTCAGTAGGTCTATATTTTTGTTTTTGTGCCAGTACCATACAGGCTTGATGACTGTAACTTGGTAGTGTAGTCTGAGGTCAGAAAGGTTGATTCCTCCATCTCCATTCTTCTTTCTCAAGACTGCTTTGGCTTCGAGTCTTTTGTGTTTCCATATGAACTGTGATTTTTTGTTCTAGTTTTGTGGAAAATGCCATTGGTAATTTGATAAGGATTGCATTGAATCTGTAGATTACATTTGGTAGTATGGTCATTTCCTACCCAGGAACATGGAATGTCTCTCCATTTGTATATGTCATCTTTGATTTCTTTCCTCAGTATCTTATAATTTTCTGTATGCAGTTCTTTTGTCTCCTTTGGTAGGTTTATTCCTATATATTTTATTCTTTTTGTTGCAGTGATGAATGGGATTGATTCCTTAATTTCTCTTTCTGATTTTTCATTGTTAGTGTATAGGAATGCAAATGATTTCTGTGTATTGAACTTGTATCCCATGACTTTGCTGAATTCAGTGATTAGCTCTAGTAATTTTCTGATAGCTTCTTTTGGGTTTTCTATGTATATATGATGTCATCTGTGAACAGTGAGAATTACTTCTTTTCTGATCTAGATTCCTTTTATTACTTTTTATTCTCTAACTGCTATAGCTAGGACTTCCAAAACTATGTTGAATGATAGTGGTGAAGTGGACACCCTTGTCTTGTTCCTGATCTTAGAGAGAATGCTTTTAGTTTTTCACCCATTGAGAATAATGTTTGCTATGGGCTTATCATATATGGCCTTCACTATGTTGAGGTCAGTTCAGTTCAGTTCAGTCACTCAGTCGTGTCCGACTCTTTGCGACCCCATGAATCGCAGCACGCCAGGCCTCTTTGTCCATCACCATCTCCCGGAGTTCACTCAGACTCACGTCCATGAGTCCGTGATGTTGAGGTAGGTTCCTTCTATGCTCATTTTTTGAAGTGTTTTTACCATAAGTGGGTGCTGAATTTTGTTGAAGGCTTTTTCTGTATCTATTCAGATGTGGTTTTTACCTTTCAGTTTGTTAATATGGTGTATCACATTGATTGATTTACATATATTGAAGAATCCTTGCATCCCTGGAATAAACCAGACTTGATCATGGTGTATGAGCTTTTTAATGTGCTGTTGAATTCTGTTAGCTAGAATTTTGTTGAGGATTTTTGCATCTATGTTCATCAGTGATATCGGCCTATAATTTTCTTTTTGTGTGTTGTCTTTGCCTGCTTTTGGTATCAGGATGACTGTGGCCTCATAGGATGAGTTTGGAAATGTTCCTTCCTCTGCAATTTTTTGGAAGAGTTTCAGAAAAATAGGCATTAGCTCTTCTCTAAATGTTTGGTAGAATTCCTCTGTGAAGCCCTCTGGCCCTGGGCTTTTGTTTTTGGGGAGATTTTTTTATTATTATTACAGTTTGATATCAATGTTTATAATTGGCTTGTTCATAATTTCTATTTCTGCCTGTTTCAGTCTTGTGAGGTTGAACTTTTCTAAGAATCTGTTCATTTCCTCTAGTTTGTCCATTTTATTAGCATATAGTTGCTCATAATATTCTCTTAAGATCCTTTGTATTTCTGTGTTGTCTGTTGTAACCTCTCCTTTTTCATTTCTAATTTTGTTGATTTGATTTTTCTCCCTTTTTTTCACGATGAGTCTGGTTTGTCAATTTTGTTTATCTTCTCAAAAACCACCTTTCAGTTTCATTAATCTTTGCTAGCACTTCCTTCATTTCTTTTTCATTTATTTCTCCTCTGATCTTTATGATTTCTTTCCTTCTGGCAGATGAATTCTTTACCACCAGTGCCACCTGGGAACCCAAATTGTGACTTTTTAAAAATCCCTAAGAAAATAATCATGCTAAATTTCTTGAACTTCTTTGATAGCACAGTAAAGACGAGCTAAACAAATAGTGTGAGTTTCAAATTTTCATTTGCTGCTTTCTGTTGCCCAAAGAAAGGTCTCACAATGAAACAATGATTGAACTTTTGGGATATTCTAGCATAGCCCACACATTATAATAAACAGGGGTGCTTTTTAAAAATATTGGTACTTGGACCCTTTCCTAAACTGACTGAATCAGAAATCTCTGAGAGTGAAGACTAAGCGTATGAATCTACAAAAACTTCTCCGTGTGATTCTGATGCTTGGTACAAAGCGAGAAGCATTGGTATCGAGTGATCTATTGATATTTGTGTGATAATTTCTCCAGTACTTTCTTCCACAAAAGGCAACCATAGGATATTAGTACTTCCTTTATAAATATTTGTTGAAAAATTAGATTGAAGACAGTAGGTGAATTGAAGCGAGGTTAAAGGGTGCTGTCTCCTCCCTGCTCTGAATACCCATTTATTCTTTGACTCCTTTCTAATGGTTTCCACCCTCACCTCTCTTTGGAGGTATCATCTGGAAGGCTATCAGTGAACACCTGTGTTCAGTTCCCATTCTCAGTTCTTAACTTCTCTTACCTGTTCATGCTGCTGACTCTTTTCCCTCAATCACAGGAAAGAAAATAACCAGTCTACTATGGTAATTAACCTGTAAATGACTAGTTTATTTGATGGTCATAGGATTCAGAGCAAAGATAGATGAACCTTAAAAACAAGAAACAGGGCAACGATTTTAGTATTACAAGGCTCATTGTATAATTTATTAGAATTTTATAGTTTTAAAATTTTTTTTAGTAAAAGGAGAAACAGTTTCTATTCCATGCCTAGAATAGAATTAATGCTTGACATATATAGTAGATATAAATACTTGCTTAATGTTATCATTTATTTCTTTGTTTATGAATGAACATAATTTCATACCTAATCTTATACCTAATGGTATCTGAAGCATTTTGTGACTTGCTAACAGCTTCTGTAAGCACCTGTTTTTGCAAATTTAGGACACAGTCTAGTGAAATATCTATGAAAAGTGTGATTGCCAGTTTATAACCTTGCAGATAAAGTCTACAAATTCTGTGAAGCTGGATCTGTGGGCCATTCCTTGAGCTAGCAATGAGGAAGTATGTATGTTTTGTTTCCTTTGTCTCAATAATATCTGCTATAGATAATTAGGGTCACAAAATATTTTTTAAAATCTTGTTTGGAGGCAGATCAATCATAACTAGCAATTTCTCTGCTTTCTATGTTTTCTACTATATCCTCCCTTGCTTCTATGCTCTACTTAAGTGATCCTTTCATTCTTAATCTCTTCAGCCCTCTTCTAAATATTCTTCAAGGTTGAATCATATGACCTATTTGCTCCTATTTTCTCTCTATACACTTTTTCCCTGAGCAATTTCAGCTACTCACTTGGCTTTAACTGAGATGACTCCCAATATATATTCCTAGTTCACTCTTTCTCTCTCCTTGAAGCTTCAGACTTTTATATCCTGCTAACTCTTAGCTCTTGTTTGTACCTCCAAAATTTCAGACTTAACATATTTAATAGTTACAATCCCCATTAAAAAAAGAATATACATATATTCTTTTTTAATATATTTATATATATATATATATATATAATTAATAGAATATTGAGGCACTTCCCTGGCAGTCCAGTATTTAAGATTCCTTGCTTTCATTTCAGGGGATGCGAGTTGATCCCTGGTCAGGGAACCAAGATCTGCATGCTGTGGAGTGCAGTCACATAAATACACATTAAACGTAAATAAGTAGGGCTTTCCTGGTGGCTCAGTGGTAAAGAATCCACCTGCCCATGCAAGAGACACAGGTTCGGTCCCTGTCAGGGAAGATACCACATGCCACGGAGCAACTAAGCCCGTGCACCACAACTACTGAGCTGTGCTCTAGAGCCCCGGAGCCACAGCTGCTGAAGCATGTGCACCTCAGAGCCAGGGCACCTGCAGCAAGCCAGCGCAGCGAGAGACCCACACAGGGCAGCTAGAGGGCAGCGCCTGCCTGCCGCTGGAGGAGAGCCCGAGCAGCAGGGAAGGCCCAGCACAGCCAGAAGTAAATAAACAAATAAATAAAGGTATAAAATAATAAATAAATACAATGCATCCATGGAAAAAGATGGAACAGTGATACGATGGTTTCGTTCACAGTGGTTTATCATGAACTTCTCCCTGGCTTTCCACATCTAGCCACTTGCCAGGCTGTTGTTCGGTTCCTGCTCCATCTCCTTTTTCGCTGCTATCTGTGTAGTGCAGGTCTTTATTTCCTCTTTCCTGTATTGGTGCTGCTTACTCGAGCTGATATTCTTGGCTCTAGTTTCTTATTTTCCCTATGCATAATACTCACAATATTTGGATTTGTCTTCCTAAATCATAATACTGGTTGTATCTGCTCTAAAAAAAAAAAATTAGTGACTTCCCATTGCATACAAATTAGGGCTTTCAAGATCCTCCACTATTGATGACAATATTTTTTTACCTTAGTTTTCATTTTCTCCATCTAGGAAAAAAATCTTTTTATTATGTCTTTCTCAAAAATATCTTGAGATTCCCACTCTGGGTCCTTTCTGCGTCTGCTTAAAAAAACCTTTTAACAGACCTCAAATTTTACCTTTTCTTTTAATGTTTCCTGTTGTGTCCTCAATAGATGTGATTGTTCCTTTCTTTTAATCTCTATTAGGCTTCATTTAAAAGGCTATTGTCACATGAAATCTCTGCTATGTTGGTTGATCTTCAAACAGAAATATTTTGCAAAGACTGATAAAAACATAGTGCTTACGACTTAGATATTTGATAATAAAGATAAAGATTAGTCAAATTGTTTTCTTATGATTCTTCTATACTAAATATGCCCATATAGGATATAATTATTTCTTATCTTTTAAAATGTTTTTAAGTTAAGTTTAAATAATTTATCATTCAGTTCAGTTCAGTTCAGTCAATCAAAAAAGTCTTTAGAAGAAATCAAATCAGTGGTAACCCATGGATAGAGTTTACTACCTTTTCATTTGGGTTGACAATTTTTTCTTTCTTTCTTTTTTTTCTTTCAGCCTTTTGAAGATGTCACTCTCTTACAGATTCTACTGTCACTAATGAAAACTCTGCCCTTATTTTTGTAAATGTGATGTGTCTTTATTTCTCATTTCTGTTAACATTTTATTTTTAATTTTTGCTCTACGGTCATTTGATTGTGATGTATCTAGGTGTGTTTTATTTTGTATTTCTTTTGCTTGGGGTTCACTGAGTTTCTTGGCTGAAAGGCTTAATAGCTTTCATAAATTTTAGAAAATATTTGGCTAATATCTCTTCAAATATTTATTTTTCTTTATTCTCTCTCCTTCCGGGCCCAGTTACATGCATGGTGAATCATGTAATATTGGCCTACAGATCTCTGACACGTAATTTTTTCATTTTTTTTTTCCTCAGTTTGGGAGTTTTCCATTCAATTTTCTCAGAGTTTGTTGATTCTTTTTTCTTTCTAATCTTCTATAAAGTCCATTCGTTTCTGATATTTTATGGTACTGCTGCCTCTGTTGCTGCTAAGTCACTTCAGTCGTGTCCGACTCTGTGCAACCCCATAGCCGGCAGCCCACCAGGCTCCGCCATCCCTGGGATTCTCCAGGCAAGAACACTGGAGTGGGTTGCCATTTCCTTCTCCAACGCATGAAAGTGAAAAGGGAAAGGGAAGTTGCTCAGTCGTGTCCAACTCCTAGCGACCCCATGGACCGCAGCCTATGGTACTATGTTGTATTAATATTGTATGTTTCAATTCTAGACATTTTGACTTGGTTCTTTTATACACTTTAATTTCTCTGCTTGAAATACCCCAACCATTATTATGTCTAACTTTTCCTTTAAACTTTTAACATACAGTCTTCACAAGTTATTTTGTATTTCTCATCTTTTTTTTCTAACATCAGGGCATCCATGCGTCTGCTGCTTCTTTTCTCAGTTAGGAATCATATTTTTCTGTTTCTTTGCCTGTCTTTGTAAATATTTATTGCATACCAAACATCTTGTATAGAAGAACAAACGTAGATGAAGTTTTTGGTAGATACTTTTTGAGCTAAATATTTTTTATTGTGTTCTGTTTTTCCAGATAGGATATGAGAGGATATGTGATCTCCTTATGTCAGAGAGATCTGACATAAAGATTGCTTAGAGATCTGACAGCTAGCGCGAGGAGCTGATCATTCAAATTCAGCCATCTGTAGTGCTCAGCTGAAAATGGGTGAAGTTTTTATTAGTTTCCGTTTATTTCTGATTTCCAAAGAGACTGTGGAGATCTCCCTTTGCCCTTCTGCTCAGGCTGCCCTGAGTGGGTGGCCACATTTAGGGTCTGAGTCGAAGGAGTTTGAGTTGCAGCCTAAGTTCATTCCAGTTCACTTCTGGGCTCAACTGGCCTGAAACCTAACAGGAGTGTAAGACTTCTGTTTTCCAGCTCTGCACTCGCCATCAGTTTCACAGGAAACTTCCCATGGAGGAGAAATTTCAAGCTGACAATTTACAGCCGTGGCTCTTCCAGATACTTGTATGTCATGCCAGCCCACACTGTTATTAAAAGCTTGGCTAGCTCTCTTCCTTTCAGCCGTCCCTCTGCTGAGCATAGGCTCATCCTCCTGCTGGAAGCTTTGGTCCCAGCTATGGAAGCAGCCACTCCTTTCCATCCATTTATAAAGCACATCTCTTGAATGGAACGTAGTTCATTCGGATTTCTCTATGTCCACCACTCACTCTTTGACAGCTTTAAAATGAAGTGTGAATTTTATTTTATCTTTTGCTCTTATTGCTATAATGGGGGTAGCAATATTTTAAGATATTCTTTATCCTATTAGGAAGTGAAAACGTCTGGCCCGTTCTTTTTACTTTCCATAATTGATATCAATCTATTTAATTTAACTTTTTTTTGTAATTTCATAGTATTTTGTCAGGAAGGGAGTTGAATATTTTTATAGTGTATACCATCAATCTTCTGCTTGAATTGTTAATATTTCTTACATTCTATAATTTTGATTTCATATTTCTTGCAAAAATATATTCACAACTGAGAATTGTTTCTTTTGCAGATTTGAAATTACTCTTTTTATTCTATCACTTTTCACTTTGAAAGCAACTTAGTTTGAATTAATGTTGTCATCTCTGCTCCTATTTTTTTGTTTATTGTATTTTTAAGAATACATCTATTCAGTGAATATTTCCTATGTTCCAAGTACTTTTCTGGTCACTGGAGATAAAGCAACGAGCAAAGCAGACCTGAGGCTTTTCCATACAAGACAGAATCTAATCAGTTGTGCTAAATTCTATCTGGAAAAAATACAAGATGTCATAAGAAAATCTAGCGTGGGACATAAACTGGGGTTTTAGAGAAGTCTTCTGTAAAGGATATATGTTTACATTGACACTTCTTTACTTATTCTTTTATTACGTCTAGGTAATTTTGTTCTAGGCATATTTCTTGTAAACTGCATACATCTGAATTTAACTTTTTATTCCATTCTGAGAATCTTAATAAAAAAAAAAACAAGAGGTTTGTTTTTATGTCTATCATCTTATCTTTCTGAATTTTTACTATGTTTTTCATTTTCTGAGTTTTATTATATGTATTATATTTTGCTTCATTTGTTTACTTGAGTGAAGTGAAAGTTATCATGCTCCTTTGACAAAAACATTCTTTAATCAATATATCTCTAATTAATAAAGGCAAAACTAAAACATTATCTTCTAACTCCCCACTATGTAGGAAAATGAATTGAGTATGTGCTTACCTGCAGTTTGCTTGTTTTTGTTCATGTATTAAAGGATTTTAATTACATTATAAATAATAAATTATTGAGCTTACAAAATGCATCATTTTCCCAAGCAACACCACTTATATTTATTCATATTAATGTAACTGTATTTCTAATATTAATTTGAAATAGATTTTGTTTGGTAATCTAATCTTACCTGTCAAACCATCCCAAACTTGTTAGCTTAAAATGACAGTTTGGTTATTTCTCAGTTGAAAATACATCTTTATATGTCATCACCCCAAAAAGTTCCCCTATGCATCTTCCAAGAGACACCCATCCCCCATGAGACAATTATTTTTCTAATTTTTCCACCAGGAATTAGTTTTATCTGTTTAGAATTTCATATAAATGAAACTATACAATATGTACTCTTTTGTATAAGGCTTCTCTCAACCAGTATAATGCATTTGAGATTTACTCATGTTGGCTATGTAAGTTTTTCCTTTCAATTGCTAAATAGTATTCCATTGTGGGATTATACTGCAGGACTTTTTTATCCATTCTCCTGTTCGTCAATACATCAGTGTTTCCAGCTTGGGCCTATAGGAATTATTGCTGTGAACATTTTTGTATACATATTTTTTGTGACATATCCATATATTTCTGTTGAGCTAATACATATATTAGAATTACTGGTCAAAACGTCAGTGTATATTTAGTCTTTTTGTTTGTTTTCTTTATTCTCAACACCTACCTAAAGAGTATCTTTTTAAAAAAGTTATTTAATTAATTTATTTATTTGGCTGTGCCATACAGCTTGTGGGATCCTAATATCCTGACAGAGATTGAACCCAGGCTCTCAGAAGTGGAAGTAAAGAGTCCTAACCACTGGACTGCCCGGGAACTCCCAGTGTACATTTAGTTTTACAAGAAATTACAAGGTTCTTTTTCAGAGTAATTGTACCATTGTAGTTTCCTACTGAGTAACTATTAAAGTTTCAGTTGTTTCACCGTCTCACCAATATTTGGTGCCATCACTGTTTTTAATTTTAGCCTTTCTAGTAGGTCTGTAATAGTATTTTATTATGGTTTCAATTTTCATTTCTGTGATGACTAATAATATTATATATTTCTTCATGTACTTATTTACAATTTGTTTATCCTCTCTTGTGAACACTCCAAAATTTTTGCCACATTTCATTGGACTTTCCTCTTTCTGTTATTGAGCAGTAGGAGTTCTTTCTATGTCCTAGACACCAGTGTTTGATGAGATACATGCATTGTGAATATGTTCTCAAAATCTGTACCTTGCCCATTCATTTTCTGAAACGTGTCTTTTAAAAAAGGTTTCTTCGTTTTCTCTTTTTCTGGCTCCGGTGGGTCTTGTGGGTATACGCAGGCTCAGTCTAGGGGCGGCAGATGGGCTGGCACTGCTGCTCTACGTCACTGTGCTTGGGGGCTCACTGTAGCGGCTTCTCGTTGCGGAGCGTGGGCTCTAGGCACGCGGGCTTCAGTAGCGGCAGCGTGTAAGCTCAGTAGTGGAGCTGCATAGGCTTAGTTGTTCTGCAGCATATGCTGCTAAGTCGCTTCAGTCGTGTCCAACTCTGTGCAACCCCATAGCCGGCAGCCCACCAGGCTCCCCCATCCCTGGGATTCTCCAGGCAAGAACACTGGAGTGGGTTGCCATTTCCTTCTCCAATGCATGAAAGTGAAAAGTGAAAGTGAAGTCACTCAGTCGTGTCCTACTCTTAGCGACCCCATGGACTGCAGCCCACCAGGCTCCTCCGTCCATAGGATTTTCCAGGCAAGAGTGCTGGAGGGGGGTGCCATTATGGGACCGCCCCAAACCAGGGATCACACTGCATTGCAAGGCAGATTCTTCACCACTGGACCACCAGGGAAGCCCTGAAAGGCATCTTTCTTTGTCTCTGTGTCTGGTTCACTTTTGTGTGTCCAGTGACAGCACAATCCCTGGCCCATGGTAGACAGGCAAAAAATATTTGCTGAATGAATCCAGGAAAGTACAAGTAAAGATCACAATTAAAGCACAGTAAGAATCTCAATCAATCCTCAGTATACACTGCTAGTAGGATTTTTATGAAGTACAATAGAATGGTTAAAAGTGTGGGCTTTAAAATCAGACTGTTAGGATTTTCATTCTAACCACTTTCTGTGTTCAGTTCAGTTCAGTTCATAGTCACTCAGCCATGTCTGACTCTTGGCGACCCCTGAACAGCAGCGCACTAGGTCTCCATGTCCATCACCAACTCCTGGAGTCCACGCAAACCCACGTCCATTGAGTCGATGATGCCATCTAACCATCTCAACCTCTGTCATCCCCTTTTCCTCCTGCTCTCAATCTTTCCCAGCATCAGGGTCTTTTCAAGTGAGTCAGCTTTTCACGTCAGGTGGCCAAAGGATTCCAGTTTCAGCTTCAGCATCAGTTCTTCCAATGAACACCCAGGACTGACCTCCTTTAGGATGGACTGGTTGGATCTTCTTGCAGTCCAAGGGACTCTCAAGAGTCTTCTCCAACACCACAGTTCAAAAGCATCCATTCTTCGGTGCTCAGCTTTCTTTATACTCCAACTCTCACATCCATACATGACCACTGGAAAAACCATAGCCTTGACTAGACCGACCTTTGCTGACAAAGCAATGTCTCAGCTTTACAATATGCTGTCTAGGTTGGTCCTAACTTTCCTTCCAAGGAGTAAGCGTCTTTTAATTTCATGGCTACAGTCATCATCTGCAGTGATTTTGGAGCCTCCCAAAAATAAAGTCAGCCACTGTTTCCACTGTTTCCCCATCTATTTGCTATGAAGTGATGGGACTACATGCCATGATCTTAGTTTTCTTAATGTTGAGCTTTAAGCCAACGTTTTCACTCTCCTCTTTCACTTTGATCAAGAAATTCTTTAGCTCCTCTTCACTTTCTGCCATAAAGGTGGTATCATCTGCATATCTGAGGTTATTGATTTTTCTCCCGACAATCTTGATTCCACTTTGTGCTTCATTCAGCCCAGCATTTCTCATGATGTACTCTGCATATAAGTTAAATAAGCAGGGTGGCAATATACAGCCTTGATGTAGTCCTTTTCCTATTTGGAACCAGTCTGTTGTTCCATGTCCAGTTCTAACTATTGCTTCCTGACCTGCATACAGATTTCTCAAGAGGCAGGTCAGGTGGTCTGGTATTCCCATCTTTTTCAGAATTTTCCACAGTTTCTTGTGATCCACACAGTCAAAGGTTTGGCATAGTCAATAAAGCAGAAGTAGATGTCTTTCTAGAACTCTCTTGCTTTTTCCATGATCCAGTGGATGTTGGCAATTTGATCTCTAGTTCCTCTGCCTTTTCTAAAACCAGCTTGAACATCTCTAAGTTCACGGTTCATGTATTGCTGAAGCCTGGCTTAGAGAATTTTGAGCATTACTTTATTAGCATGTGAGATGAGTGCAATTGTGTGGTAGTTTGAGCATTCTTTGGCATTGCCTTTCTTTGGGATTGGAATGAAAACTGACCTTTTCCAGTCTGTGGCCACTGCTGAGTTTTCCAAATTTGCTGGCATATTGAGGGCAGCACTTTCACAGCATCATCTTTTAGAATTTGAAATAGTTCAACTGGAATTCTATCACCTCCGCTAGCTTTGCTCATAGTGATGCTTCCTATGGCCCAGTTGACTTCACATTCCAGGATGTCTGGCTCTAGATGAGTGATCACACCATTGTGCTTATCTGGGTCATGAAGATCTTTTTGTACAGTTTTCCTGTGTATTCTTGCCACCTCTTTTTAATATCTTCTGCTTCTGTTAGGTCCCTACCATTTCTGTCCTTTATTGAGCCCATCTTTGAATGAAATGTTCCGTTGGTATCTCTAATTTTCTTGAAGAGATCTCTAGTCTTTCCCATTCTGTTGTTTTCCTCGATTTCTTTGCACTGATCACTGAGGAAGGCTTTCTTATCTCTTCTGTGCATCTCTTGGCAAGTTACTTAACTTTTCCGTGCTTTGTTTTTTTCACTTCTCAACCTTGTTGGATCATAATGAAGAAGAAAGGCTATAATGCAAGTGAAATCTTTAGCACAGTGCTCATAAAAGATCAGTAATAATTGTTACTTATAACATCCTCTCATCATACTGTTTTATTTGCAGTGATTCTGTCCCCCAAGCAGAAGGCTAATACTTAAAGAACAGTTGCCATTCAATAGGTCACCTGATTACTTTTCTGGTTAGTGAAGATACTGAGTCTCTCAGTGAGAGCCCTGACAGCAGGGAGGGCCAATGCCCCCATCCAGCTTCTTTCAGGCAGGGAATGCTTTCTTTCAGGAGTGAAACATGGTTATGCTGCCAGGTATTTTCCTCAGTTCAGCTGCCTCTGCCTTGTAAATGGGGGAAATCCTTCCCGGAATCTAGCAGCAGGTTGTCAGTTTTAGTGATGATATCTGGATATTCATTTAGGCATTTTGTGCAAAGTGGGAGACCCTACATGGAAAATCAGCCAGATAACATTTTTAAAAAATAAACTCTGTTTTTAGTACAGTTTTAGATTGACTGAAAAACTGGAAATATAGTACAAGGAATTTCTACATATGCTGTACTGAGTTTCCTCAGTTATCAGCATCTCATATCCATGTAGTATATTTCTTATAGTTAATGAACAGTATTGCTACATAACTATTGACTGCAGTCCATAGTGTCTTCATATTTACTTAGCTTTTACCTAATATCCTTTTTCTTTTCTAGGATCCCATTCAGAAAAACCTATTACATTAGTTGCCATGTCTCAGGCTCCTCTTGGGTAACACTTTTTCTTTTTATGATGACTTTGATAATTTTGATAAATACCAATCAGGTATTTTGTGAAAATGTCCCTATATTGTTATTGTAAGAGGTAAAGTGATTTTCATCACATCATGTCAAGGTTACATACTTTCAAAGTGTTCATGTGGAGCTTTATCACTTGGCTGGGGCAGTGCTTGTCAGGCCTCTCCACTGTGCACTGTCTCTCTCCCCACCTCTCCGTACTGAGATCTTGGAAGGAAGTCACAGCTAAGGAGGTGGGGAGTTATGCTTGACCTCCTTGAGGAAGAAGTAGCTACATACATTATTTTGAATTGTTCTATACAGGATGTTTGTCTCATTTACCCACTTATTTATTCAATTATTTATTCATCTCAGTATGGACTCAAGGATATTTATTTTATAGTTTGGGTTATAATATAATAATAAATAAACTACTACTTTATTTATCGGATGTATTTTATACCAGAATCCAGTCATGGAACTTCTTAACGACACAAAGAACTCATGGATATAAAAAAGTGATACTTTTCTGCAAAAATAGTCAACTGGGAAGTCTGTGAGCTTCTCCCAGTAATCCTATCATCATTTAACTATTTCTGAAACACTTTAGAAAAGGCAGAGGAACCAGAGATCAAATTGCCAACATCCTCTGGATCATCAAAAAAGCAAGAGGGTTTCAGAGAAACATCAATTTCTGCTTTATTGACTATGCCAAAGCCTTTGACTGCATGGATCACAATAAACCTTGGAAAATTCTGAAAGAGATGGAAATACTAGACCCTGACTTGCCTCTTGAGGAACCTGTATGCAGGTCAGGAAGCAACAGAACTGGACATGGAACAACAGACTGGTTCCATATAGGAAAAGGAGTACGTCAAAGCTGTATATTTTCACCCTGCTTATTTAACTTATATGCAGGGTACATCATGAGAAACTCTAGGCTGGAAGAAGCACAAGCTGGAATCAAGATTGCCAGGAGAAATATCAATAACCTCAGATATGCAGATGACACCACCCTTATGGCAGAAAGTGAGGAGGAACTAAAAAGCCTCTTGATGCAAGTGAAAGAGGAGAGTGAAAATGTTGGCTTAAAGCTCAACATTCAGAAAACTAAGATCACGGCATCCGGTCCCATCACTTCATGGCAGATAGATGGGGAAACAGTGGAAACAGTGTCAGACTTTATTTTTTGGGCTCCAGAATCACTGCAGATGGTGATTGCAGCCATGAGATTAAAAGACACTTAACTCCTGGGAAGGAAAGTTATGACCAACCTAGATAGCATATTGAAAATAGAGACATTACTTTGCCAACAGTGGTCTGTCTAGTCAAGGTTATGGTTTTTCCAGTAGTCATGTGTGGATATAAGAGTTGGACTATAAAGAAAGCTGAGCACCAAAGAATTGATGCTTTTGAACTGTGGTGTTGGAGAAGACTCTTGAGAGTCCCTTGGACTGCAAGGAGATCCAATCAGTCCATCCTAAAGGAGGTCAGTCCTGGGTTTTCATTGGAAGGATGATGCTGAAGCTGAAACTCCAATATTTTGGCCACCTGATGCAAAGAGCTGACTCATTGGAAAAGACCCTGATGCTGGGAAAGATTGAGGGCAGGAGGAGAAGGGGACAACAGAGGATGAGATGGTTGGATGGCATCACAGACTCAATGGACATGGGTTTGGGTAGACTCTGGGTGATGGGCAGGGAGGCCTGGTATGCTGCGGTTCATGGGGTCACCAAGAGTTGGACGCGACTGAGTAACTGAAATGAACTGAATTGAAACACTTTAATGGGAATGGTGAGGTTTGCAAGAAGTAATCATTATTATAACGAGTGGATTACCTGTTATATGCCAAGAACTCACTTAACCCTGAGGTATATACATCCATACCTCATACAGTGCATGCCTTTTAATGTCTCACCAAAACAACACGGCCTAGACAACATGTGAATTTCATAAGCCATGGGACAATACTTCAAGTAATTTCAGTGTAGTCAAGGATTGGGACAGGTGACAGAGTGGTTGTTGTACAGAATGATGAGCCCAGCAGAGGCTGAAAAGCACGGAGAGGCCGTATCTAAGGCAGAGAGTTCAGTTGTTGCTGCTTTGCAGAGAAGGTGACTTCTGAGTGACAGGTGTCAAGGAGCTCTACAGTTTTGAAAGACAACTAGCAGGAGCACTCCAGGCAGTAGGAGGCCTGTGGCAGAAGCAGGGAGGGCTGAGGTGATGCTCTGCAGGCTGTCTCAGTACACACCTGGACAGAGGCAGGGCCTGAGGCTGCAGAAGTAGCAGGGACCGGATCACCAAGACGGCTGTGTTGCTGGAAGGAACTGGAACTTGATTGTGAAGGCTGTGGAGAATCATTGGAGGAGTTTCAGCAAGAGAGAAACATGATCAGCTTGACATTTCAGAGGGATCATTCTGGCATCTACAAGAGAAAATTCATCTCAGTACTTCATAGTCATCATACCTTGTTTTTTAATGGAAAGTTGACCATGTTTTCATTTTATTTTCTATCCAGTGATATTGGTGGTTTTCCAAATCGAATCCATGCTCAAATGATTTGCCATCTCTGTTGTCTCAGGAATGTGCTTTAGAATCCTGGACAAGAGCTCCCAGACACAGCAGGAGGTTTGCGTAGTCCCCATGCATAGTAACTTGTTCTGGATTATTTGCTTAGACATTTTTTCTTTCATTAATTTACATTCTTACTCTTTCTCCCCCTTTTGTTGTTATTCTTTGGTACTTTTTATAATGCTACATGCATTAAATATCAAATGTCAGGCACTCTATTAAGTTATATGTGTATTTCGTTTAGCCTTCGCCAAATACTCATCTCATTTAACCTTCACCAAAGCAATATGAAGGAGACAATATCATTGCATGCGTGCACAGTCACGTCCGACTTTTTGTGACCCCATGGACTATAGCAAGCCAGACTCCTCTGTCCATGGAATTTTCCAGGCAAGAATACTGGAGTGGAATTGCCATTTCCTCCTCCAAGGAGTCTTTCCCCCTCAGGGATCGAACCTGAATCTCCTGCATTGGCAGGTAGATTCTTTACCACTGTGTCACCAGGGAAGCTCAGACAATATCATTATTATTTGGCAAAAGAGCAAACGGGTTCAGGAAGGTTTAGAATCTTGCTGAGAGAGGTTTTATGGCTTGCTTTGCACAACTGGAAGCGGAGCCAGGGTTCAAGCTCAAGTCTGTTTCAAGGGGCCGCACTGTGCAGATTGTGCCTCCAGGTGTCCTTTAGGGACTGTTCCGTCAACTGCAGGACTGCATTTCCCACTAGAGCTTTTGACCTGCGCGATGGGGGTGGGAAGAGAGTCGGAGTGAAGGGCCTCTTCACGGGTTAAGGGACACATAATGAGGAAGAGCCACTTGATCTACAAGCTCAAGTTGAATAAAGCACCTTGGGAATGAATCGTCCTCCTCCTCTTTTGCTTCACTGAACTGAACTGAACTGAACTAATCAGTGATAGCGAGCATCTTTTCAAGTGCATTTTGGCCAGCTGTATGTCTTCCTTAGAGAAATGTCTACTTAGGTCTTCTGCCCATTTTTTGATAGGTTATTTGGGTTTTTTATTATTGAGTTGTATGAGCTGTTTGTATATTTTGAAAATTAAGCCCTGTCAGTCACATCATTTGCAAATATTTTCTCCCAGTCTTTTCCTTTTGTTTATGGTTTTCTTTGCTGTGCAAAAGCTTATAACTATGATTAGGTCAAACATTTATTTTTGTTTTTATTTCTATTTCTTTGGGAGACTGATCTAAGAAAATGTTGGTAGCATTTATGCCAGAGAATGTTTTGCAAGTCCTTAGTAGATACTTCTTGATTGAATGGCTCGTGATATAGATACTCAACTGCTTGTATACTGTTCCCTGACTTATTCCCTCAGATCTAATCTTATCTCTATAGCCACCAACCTTGCCCAGAAAGCTTAAAAGCTGCCCTTTTTCACTTTTACTTTTGGACTTCTCTTTCCTCCATGACAACTGTTTGCCCTTGTGGCCCCAGTCAGTTTGACAGTGACCCAAACTAGGCCTCGTCCCTTCTTACTCCTTTTACTCCACGGGTAGCTTCCAGCAAAACCATCCTGCTTCAAACATAAAGTTCTCTATGGTGTTCCTGCACAATCAATGCAAATAACCAAGGTATTTCTTCCCAGATCATCAACCATGGTAGTCTTGTTGATTATGCAAAAACCATGAGGGGAGAGGTACAGAAAATAAACATATAGTCAATAACAAGCTACTTTGATTTATGGCATTAAGTGAAATCAGATCTGGCATTAAGAAATATCAATTCCAATTATTTAAATTATAGATTTGAAAAAGCATTGACACATATTTTTGTTTTAGAAACTGAAATAACCAATCCAAGTTGTTCGATTAGTCGGAAAGAATGCTATGTTCTCTTCTTTTGCTATTAACAAATAAGAAAACAAGTAAGCAAGGAGTTCATTAGAAAAGCACTTGTGAAATATTAATACTCTTAATAACCTACATGATTAAAAAAAACAGCCTCACTTTCACACATAATGTGGGGAGTTATGCAATTGTGAGAAAGGAACATTTATTTGAAACAGTTATAAATTATAGTGTAATATGCATACGTATAGAGCTATATTAAATTACAGTAAGAATTAATCCAAAAAAGACTTTTGAATTTAAGTGTTAATGGCTGACATCTTTTATGAGCAACAACTTAAAACTTTTTAAAAATTAGAATTATTGCCACATGCAACTTTTTGGAAAGAAATAGGCTATTTCTTTCACTCTAAGGACATTGAAGTGATTGAAATTGGTAGCTAAGCAGTTCTTAAAAGCTATGGAACTGCATTAACCCAATAATAACCTTTCAGTTATGATAATTTTCTTCTGTGGGTATCACAATGTGTTTAGTCAAATCAGCAATATTTAATGACCATATGCTACATGTACTACATATGTTCTCTAGTCCCTGGTTGCTCAGAGGTTAAAGCGTCTGCCTCCAATGCGGGAGACCCGGGTTCGATCCCTGGGTTGGGAAGATCCTCTGGAGAAGGAAATGGCAATCCACTCCAGTATTCTTGCCTGGAGAATCCCATGGACTGAGAAGCCTAGTAGGTTACAGTCCACGGGGTCGCAAAGAGTTGGACACGACTGAGCGACTTCACCACCACCACTACATATGTTAAATTTAAGGTTATACTGTAATCCCACTTATTTGAAGATCCTGTGTACCACACACAACTCTTTGAAATACAGAAGAGAATGCAGAAAGAAGCAAAAATTGAAAAGCACCATAATATTCATGTGCTGTGGTTCATATATTGGAGTCATTTGCCCTGATTTCAAAAGCAATTCTAATTCTACCTGCTGTTTGACTGAACTATTGTGGTAATCTTTAGAGCCCATCACCGGCTAAGCCTGCTGTAGGGTTATACCTTCCACTCCCTTGAAGTTAAATAGAGCCATGGGACTTTCTCCAGCTAGTAAAATGTGAGTGGAAAATGCAAATATTCCCTGCCTTTTACTGATAGGTAAACTGAGACTCAGCAAGTTTAGATAATTAAGTGCTAGTGGACCAGGATTATGAGCCCAGGCCATCTGATTCCACATCCCTGTGTTCAGCCAGCAAGCTATACTGCTTCCCAATGCTGGTGTACTAAGTGACCGCAAAGTAAGAAGACAAAACCGAATGGAAGAAAATGACCTGCTGTAAGAGTGCTGTGGCTAATCCGAAGAGCAATTAATCTGCATGAGCAAAATCAGGTACTACTACTGACCCCTATAGACAGGGAGGAAATGAAGTCATTCTGTAAACCAGTGCAATACAGGGGATGAATTCTGATTTCTGGGCCCAGAAATGTCAAAGAGTTGACTTACATGATGACATAATTTTAAACAGGATCTTTACCAAATTGCTTGCATAAGCCAAAGTGTTCTAAATAAATCCAATGAAACTAACAGCATTTTTATCTCCATTGTCAGTGAAATTCAGAAGTGTAAAGAAATATAGTCATGAACGCTAACTAGCAGAGTAAAACTAAAGAAACATTTCTAAGCATCTTAAAAATAAAGCTATTCAAGTCATACTGGGATTTGGGAGAAGACCCACACCACTTTGTTTCTTTCATTTCTGCTTACTCCTCCCCTCTAATCTAGACATTTTAAACCTAGGATCCATCAATGGGAATCAGAACAGTGGTTCTCATGGTATGGTTCCCAGACAAGCAGCAACAACCTCACCTGGGAATTTGTTAGAAATGCAGCTGTTAAGGTCCCACCTTAGCTGCACTGAACCAGGAATTCTTGAGGCAGACATCTCTGTTCTGATGCATGTTAATGTTTGTGACCCACTGAGCTGATGAATGGCTTAAGAGGTATATGAGAACTTCTGAAGTGTAAGAATGTAGGCAAAAAATTATCTAACTTTGGCATTGGGATTCCATGGGAAGATTCTTGACAACCCCTCTCAGGATAGTAAATATATGAGGGAATAAATTTTGACTGCCTCCAACAACCAGAGGGTTTTGGAAAACCGTTTCTCTACGAGAAAGGAATAGAATTCTGTTACTTTACATTTGAAATGGAGAAATAGGGGAGAAAAGGTGAAAAGGAAGGTTATATTGGAGAGACTCCTGCTGTTGTTGTTGCTCAGTTGCTAAGTCATGTCGGACTCTTTGTAATCCCATGGACTGCAGCACGCCACGCTTCCCTGTCCTTCACTATCTCCCTGAGTTTGCTCAAACTCATGTCCATTGAGTCAGTGATGCAATCTAACCATCTCATCTTCTGCCACCTCCTTCTCTGCCTGCCCTCAATCTTTTCTAGCATCAGGGTCTTTCCAAATGAGTCAGCTCTTCACATTAGGTGGCCAAAATACTGGAGCTTCAGCATCAGTCCTTCCAATAAATATTCAGGGTTGATTTCCTTTAAGATTGACTAATTTGATCTCCTTGCTGTTCTAGGGACTCTCAAGAGTCTTCTCTAGCACCACAGTTCAAAAGCATCAGTTCTTCAGTGCTCAGCCTTCTTTATGGTCCAACTCTTTTATCCATGGACAACTATATGGACCTTTGTTGGCAGTGACATCTCTACTTTTGTAAATGTGCTGTATAACTTTGTCATAGCTTTTCTGCCAAGGAGCAAGTGTCTTTTAATTTTGTGGCTGCAATCCCTGTCCACAGTGATTTTGGAGCTCAAGAAAATAAAATCTGTCACTGTTTCTGCTTTTTACCCATCTATTTGCCATGAAGTGATGGGACCACATGCCATGATCTTAGTTTTGGAATGTTGAGTTTTAAGCCGGCTTTTTCACTCTCCTCTTTCACCCTCATCAGAAGCTCTTTAGTTCCTCTTCACTCTCTGCCATTAGAGTGATATCATCTGCATATCTGAGGTTGTTGATATTTCTCCCAGCAATCTAGATTCCAGCTTGTGATTCATCCAGCTGGATACTTGGCATGATGTACTCTGCATAGAACTCCTGCTGAGCTCTTCCTTGAAAATGAAATGAAAGTGTTAGTCACTCAGTCATGTCCAACTCTTTGCAACTCCATGGACTGTAGCCTACTAGGCTCCTCTGTCCATGGGATTCTCTAGGCAAGAATACTGGAGTGGGTAGACATTCCCTTCTCCAAGGGATCTTCCTGACCCAGAATTGAATCCAGGTCTCCTGCCTTGCAAGCAGATTCTTTACCATCTGAGTCACCTTAAACCTCAACAAAGCACTGTATGAAGCACAGTGCTTCATACAACTACCAGCAATCAAATAAAACTGAGGCCTCCAATTTCCTCGTAGCTCAATTGGGAAAGAATCTACCTGCAGTGCAGGAGACCAGGGTTTGATTCCTGGGTCAGGAAGATCCCCTGGAGAAGGAAATGGCAACCTACTCCAGTATTCTTGCCTGGAAAATCCTATGGACAGAGGAGCCTGGCAAGCTACAGTCCATGGGGGTCACAAGAGTCAGACACAATTTGGTGACAAAAACCACCACCAATAAAATTTATTTGCCAGGATAGGAAAAAGAAGACCAAAATATCTCTCACAGTGATTTACACATAGTAGGTACATAATACATATATGCTGATAGGAACTATGAGTGTGGCCCTTCTTTCCTGCAGGTAGTAGTTAAAAGGCAGCTGAACTGACATCATTCTGACAATTGACTGTTTTGTTTATTACCCTAGATTCTGCAGGAATCTTTTATTCTACTTTAAATTCCAAAAGTTTTTTTTAGAATATTAAAAATATGTTTTATGACAGATATAGCCCAAAGGCTGTGATAACAGATCACTCAGCAGACACAGTTATTTGAAGTCATCTTTCTGAACATTTTATTCCATTAAACAGCATACACTTTCTTAAATATTTAACAGTAGAAACTGATGATTTCTCAGTTTCCCTGCATTCGTTCAGTTGCAGTGTCTTTGAAGCTTCTCATCCTCTTGTTAAGACATTCTAGAGAATGGCTCTTCACTCAGATAGCCCTTCTATCAAGACATCCCAAGAAAATTGGCTTTTCATTCCTTGTGGTTTGCCACCTTTGGCAGAGGCCTGCTGCTGATCTCAAAGTTTCTTTACTTCTTCCAAGCTCATCAGAATAAAGTATTTGCAATTTTACTGCAGACCACCTTAACTCTGATACCAGTTTCTTCCAAGTGCCACCAAGTGCCGCTTGCCCCCTGAGCTGTAAACACATCAGGAAATATTCAGGTCTCCCGAGACAACTCGTCTGGGTCCTCAGCAAGATCTGCATTCCTTCTCCCTGTTAAGTGGTTCTTTATGTTTGTACTTCTGGCAGCCAGCATTTGCAATGGTTCATTTCTCATTCCAGGAGCAAATGGCTTCCTAGATCCGCAATAAATTAACATTCAGTACTCTCTTGTCAGAGATTTGCCCTCTGCTACTTAGGGGCAGTTCCTGGGATTGCAAGGCAAGCATTTGGCTCTGGTGTCGAACCGCATACGGCAGAGGGCAAGGCTTGCTACTGTGGTCCTATTTCATAGCTCTGCTCAATGTTTTCCTTTTGAAGTATAGTTAATTGTCTTTTCCTGCTGTGGAAACATGACACAAAAACATGACTTCTTTAGTCTGTTGTGCATGGGTCTAGCAGTTGCTTCATTTTCTTGCCTCTGTTTCTTTGTTTTGCTAGGAGCAAGTTCAACCCAAAAGATAATTAAAGTTGGCAGGGTTTGGCAAATAGTGATTTATTTTTGAAACTATAGAGATTTCTTCATTCAGAGCTCACCAATGAAACTGAGTCACTAGATTTTACTTTAAAATATTTTCAAAATGAATACAGCTACAAAGATAAAGCTATCTGGAATAGACATTTTCTTGTGAAAGTTTAATGTTTGTTAAGTGCTCTGTGGGTCAGCTGTTTACTTTTGTAAGTAAACTTTATACAAATTCTGTTTAGCTGTCAAAAAAATCTTGTGAGTGTGTATGTAATGGCTAAACTTTCATAAACTAACAATGTTCTTCACAGAGAAAGTGTATATATAAGATTTGCAAATGCTTCTTTCTTCAAAACCATTACAGTAAATTCATTTAAAGCTTTTATATTCTATCAAATATATTATTGCTGCTGCTGCTGCTAAGTCGCTTCAATTGTGTCCAACTCTATGCGACCCCATAGACGACAGCACACCAGTCTCCTCCATCCCTGGGATTCTCCAGGCAAGAACACTGGAGTGGGTGCCATTTCCTTCTCCAGTGCATGAATGTGAAGTCACTCAGTCTTGTCGGACTCTTCGTGACCCCATGAATTGTAGCCTATCAGGCTCCTCCGTCCATGGGATTTTCCAGGCAAGAGTACCGGAGTGGGTTGCCATTTACTCAGAAACAAATAGTATCTCTACCTCCTTGGTCAGAGAAGGCAATGGCAACCCACTCCAGTACTCTTGCCTGGAGAATCCCAGGGACGGGGGAGCCTGGTGGGCTACTATCTATGGGGTGGCTAAGTCAGGCACGACTGAAGCGACTTAGCAGCAGCAGCAGCAGCAGCTCCTTGGTATGAAATATATAGCTTAAGGGCTTCTTTTAAAGTTAATGTTCTCTAGAAACATGGAGGAAACTTTAACTTATCCAAAAGGGTTTAACAACAATAGTAGCTTAAGAAATAAATTCTTTAACTTGTTTTTTTATTCTCCACCACAGAAACTTGCATGATTTTTAGTCATCAGCTGTGCCATGTGGTCACACCCGCATGTGCACACACACACACACACACACACACACAGAGATTCTCTTTGGAATATTGGTTATGCTATAAGTAATCAGGAATTACTTTGATCTGATTATATTTCCTTCAATGGCATCCATAGGTCAGTCTCAGATCTTAGATTAGTGAGGTTATTTGACTTTGCTGAAAATATTCTAGACTTGAGATATTTGGTAGGTTTGCCAGATAAAATACTGGGAAGAAAAAGTCACTGGGAGGGCTTGAGTGAGGCACATGAAAAATTCTGGAATGTGGCTTAAAGTTTTCCATATTTGTTTCCAGCCTTTTTAATTTGGAGAGAGGAGAAGTAAGGTTACTGAGTAAAAACAGAAAGACGCCCAGTTAAATTTGAACTTTAGATCAACAACAAATAATGTTCTCAGTATAACTATGTCTCAAATAGTGCAGATATTAGTGATTTATCTGAAATTCAAATTTGACGGGGTGTCTTGTATTTTTATTTGTTAAAACTGGCAACCCTACCTACACTGTTCAGTTATGCTCTAAGACATATTATGATTTTGTTGAGGAAAAGACATAAATTAAGGCCACTAATAATACAAGCAGAGAAGCATATGAGAAATAGATTCTTTTCTTTTAAGATTATTTTCTATTGCATGATTCATTAAATATTTGCTGAGTGCCAACTAAGTATCAGGCATTCTCCTAGGGACAGGATATCCGTTGGCAACCAAAACCAGATTTGATCCTTGCCTTCATGGTGCTTGCAGTCTAGAGGGCGGGGGCAGGGGACGAACAAGCTAACATATAACTCCAACTGTGATAAGTGGTGTGACGGAAACAGCCTGGAAACACAGAGAGTAATAGTGAGTGAGCTGGTTTCTCAAGGCACTGACTGAAGACCTCATTGAAGAGGTAACATTTAGCCTTATTTCAGAAGGATGAAAATATCAACCAGGAGATAAGGGCAAATAAGGCTCTAAGATGGAAAAGAGCTTGGTATATAGAAAACCCTAAAGGAGGTGAGCATGTCCAGAGAATATATAGAAGAGAGAGCAGTGCATGCAGTGTGATTTGAGAGGGCGCCAGGGGCCACATCGCGATATTAGATAAGTGTAACCGGAGTCGCTGATGACTGATGAGTTTTCAGCTGGAGGATGGCAAGATCTGATTTATATTTCTTAGGTATCACTCTGGCTGATGTATGCCAAAGAGCTCAGAAGGGGTCAGGGTAGAAAGATTACTGTCAGGGCCCAGGTAGGAGAGGATGGTGGGCTGGATCTGGGTAGTGGTGGTGAAACTGGAAAGAGTCAGGACACAGGAGTGGAAATGGCATGTTGTTCTACTGGGTTCAGTGTGAGGGAAAAAGGGAGGGGGAAATCAAGGATCACCCTCAGGTTTTTCTACTTTAAATAACTGATTGGATGAAGTTTTTTCATGTTGCTAGGAAGACTGGGAGAAAAAGAGATTCAATTCAGTTCAGTCGCTCAGTTGTGTCCGACTCTTTGCGACCCCATGAATCGCAGCACGCCAGGCCTCCCTGTCCATCACCAACTCCGGAGTTCACCCAGACTCACGTCCATTGAGTCTGTGGACTCACGTCCATTGAGTCTGTGATGCCATCCAGCCATCTCATCCTCTGTCGTCCCCTTCTCCTCCTGCCCCAATCCCTCCCAGCATCAGTCTTTTCCAATGAGTCAACTCTTTGCATGAGGTGGCCAAAGTATTGGAGCTTCAGCTTTAGCATCATTCCTTCCAAAGAAATCCCAGGGTTGATCTCCTTCAGAATGACATCCATTTCCCATGGCTCCTGTAACAAGTTAGCACAGACTTTGTAGATTAAAACGACAGAACTTTATTATCTTGAAGTTCTAGAGGTCAGAAGTCTGAAATGGCTCTCCTTGAGCTAAAATCAAAGTGTGAGTAGGCTGTGTTTCTTCTAGGGGAGGCTCTGGAGGACAGTCTGTTTCCTTGCCTCTTCTAGTTTCTAGAGGCTTCCTGCATTTGTGGGCTCATGTCTCCGTTCCGTCTTTAGAGTTAGCTATGGAGCGTCAATATTTCTCATGTCACATCACTGATTCTGACTCTCCTGCTTTCTTCTTTGACTTATAAAGACTCCTGTGACTACATTGTGTTCACCTAGATAATCCAGGATCATCTTCCTATCTACAGGTTAGCTGATGAGCATCCTTAAATCCACTGGCACCTAAATTCCCCCTTGCCATGAAACATAAATATGTGCACGTTTCAGGGACTGGGATGTGGCCATCATGAGGGGACGAGGAGCATCATTCTGTCTACTAAAGATGGGAAAATCAGTGGGCATGTTTAGGCATGTTAAATTTGAGATGCTACTGAGTCAGCCAAGTTGGAAGTTAGCAATGTAAACAGCGGGATATGTGAGTTTGAAGCTCCAGGAGAGATTAGGGCTAAATTTGGAAGTTGTCAACCTATAGATGATATATAAGGTCATGATCATGTGCGACATCACTGAAGAAGAGACTGAGTAAATGTCTCCGTTTAGAGTTCAAGTAGAAGAGGCAGGCTAAAAGGGAACACAGAGAAAGAACAGACAGGAGGGTGACAACCAAGATAGCGTGGTGTCAAGAAGACCCTCTTCAAAAGCAGCGAGAGCAATCACCTGCAGTCAATGTTGCTGCGAAATACATTTGCAGATCTGCCCAGAGAGATTTGGATTTGATAGCAAGAAATGGAAAACCTTGATACAATCTGTTTCAGTGAAATTATGAGGGAACAACCAAAGCTGCTGCAGTTTGAGGAGTAAATGGACGTGATCCCTGACTGCAGGTGATGAGGGAAAGTCCGATGTGTCCTCACAGCCTTTATAAATGCCCATTAGGAAGAGCGAGGTGGTCACATTCGATCGGAGGCTTCGCTGCAGTAAGAAGCTAGGAGCTAAGCGAGGTCACTGTTGTGTGTTTCTGTCTGGTCAGGGTTGCGGTAGCTACAACGATGGTCTACGTGAAAGGGGTGCAGATGTGACTAGGGCCTCATTGCTGTGCTCTCTGTGTAAAGCAGATCCTGAGGGTAACTGGAGCAATGACACGTGATCACCTTCCTGATGCATTCCAGGAAACCCTTTAGGGCCAAACCGCAGAAACTGCTTGGAAGGATACAATCAGAGCATTCTATAGCAGGGCGCAAGGATCTCTTGTCCTGAGCAATCTGCTTTGCTGGCTTGTTGCCCTTCTAGGGATTCTTTGAGGGGACAATGTCGCCTCCTCCTAGACTGCAGTTTACCAAAGGGCCTGCTCCTGCTTGAACAAGGTACTCTTACTAGCTGATGATACATCCCTGCTCATCAACAAGAGACTGTCAGTTTCAGACTTTACTTCTCAGAGCAAAATATGCACTGAGATTCTCTAAAGCTGTAGTTGAAGAGAGATTTAACCTTTCTCAGATTTATTTGATATTTGTATAGATTAAGGATGGAACTGGTAGCATATGCAGAATACAGGCATTGTGTTTGCGTGTGCATGAGTGTGTGCATATGCCTCATAACATCCGATACTGACTCAAGGAAATGTGAGTTTATCTGTTCTGCAGAACAATAAGTCTGGAACAAGGCAGACCAGGGTCAGTTCATTTCTCTTTCCCTCTCTGCTCTAGATCTACAGCAAGGCATCTGTTCATCCTTATCGCCATAACCTCATAGATAACAGATTTTGCTGCATGTCTAGGCCTTACAGCTGTTTTCCAGGAAAAACAAAGAAAGGATACAGGCAGACCCAACACTCGCACATACATTTCATTGATCAGAGGAATGTCACATGGCCACCCCACGTGACCACCCCTAGTGGCAGGGAGCCTGCCAATTGGGTTTTTGATTTTCAAACTCTATCAGTAAGTTATGATGCGATGATAAAGCACAAAAGCTGATTCCTTGCTCATGCGACACAGCAACGGCAGTGTGTTGGCTATGGCTCAGCTCCATGCACCTCCTTCCCCTGGAGACCCAGGCTGAGAGGGGCAGCACCTCTCAGGGCCACGCCCTTCCCACGGTGGAGGGAAGAGAAATGGCAGAACCACATGATGGCTCTTAAAGGCTGTTCTCAAAGGTGGCATCATCACTTTCCTCCACCACCCATTGACTAAAATAAATCATATACTAAGGCTGATGTCCATGAAACAGGTAAACATAATCCTTTTACAAAAAACATTGCAGGGGACTTCCCTTATAGTCCAGTGGTTAGGAATCTGCCTTCCAGTGCAAGGGACATGGGTTCAATTCCTGGTCAGGAAACTAAGATCCCACTTGCAACAGGGTGTGGCCAATTAAAAAGAAAATTGCAGATGATTGGGAATAACAATATATCTTTCCTAGGGAACAAAAGCAGCAAGTGAGAATAGACCAGACATGAAAGTTGAGTCAGCAAGTTACAGTATGTGCCACAGGACACACACATAGACACACACACACAAATATGCACGTACATACATGTGCACACACACACATACACCTTTTAATTTATTTGCATTTCAAAGTGCTTCCTGGGAGAAATATTCACACCTGGGGAACTGTGGTCTCGAGCCATATCATGTCCCTTGGGTAAAATAACTACTTATAAAAACATCCTGGTATAAAATATGTAGCCTTTAACATGACTGTCGTTCCCTCCCTCATTGTAATAGATTTCACTGTAGTTGCACAGAAGATAATCTGTATCACAGATGGTTCCTGGGAATTTCTCATCATTCATGGAAGTGAAGTGAAGTGAAGTTTGCTCAGTCGTGTCTGACTCTTTGCGACCCCATGGACTGTAGCCTACCAGGCTCCTCCATCCATGGGATTCTCCAGGCAATAGTACTGGAGGGGGTTGCCATTTCCTTCTCCAGAGGATCTTCCCGACCCAGGGATCGAACCCAGGTCTCCCGCATTGTAGACAGACGCTTTACCATCTGAGTCACCAGGGAACCCACTATTATGCCAAGGTGGTATACTTGAACAAAGTTTAGTTTTGTGCCAGGAGAATTTCAGAAAATTAAGTTGTGTCTAGTTATTGAAGTGTTTTTTTTTTTTCCTTTTTTTCTGAACCAGGTGCTGTCTTATCATGCAACATGTTCAAAAGCTGAAGTTGACAAGTTTAAGGTAAGGAGGCAAACAGTGTATAAAGTTAAACTTCCCAGGGCTTTTGGACCCTTTGTCTCTTGCCTCTACAACTAGTCCTGCCCACTGGATGTTGGGGAGATAGAACTGGGTAAGGCCCATTTACATATTTCAGTTTTAGATGGGAAAAGGAATTTATGTATAACTGAATGGCTCATCCCTAATCATTTAAGTGATTCAGTGTTTCTTTCTTTCCTTTTTTAAGTTATTCAGGATATCAGGAAAAAAACATCTGTGTAATGTGATGAGAATCGGGATGCCTGATTTTGGCATTTGTCTTACTTCTAACTTTCACTTAAAATCTTAGGGTGTATATCTTCATCTGTAAAAATAAGTAAAGAGATTAGGAGAGTACTCGCTACCACTTACCAGCTGCTTACTATGGACCAGATACAATACAAAGCATTCTATCTGTATTAATCTGAGTCTTATACCCCTGTGAAGCAGGTACTATTTAACAGATGAGTGAACTGAAACACAAAGATATTGAGCAGACAGGCCAATGTCAAATGATTATAGCGGTACAGTCAAGCAATTTGGCCTTAGAACTGGAGTCCCCTAACTGCTACACTGCTACCCAGCAGGACCCCCTTCCAGCTCTGACATGAGTCTCAGATGTTCCTTTCCCTTTAGTCACCCCCTTTCCCTTCAAGGCAGGTCAGGATTCTTGCTCCTCTCCCTGCACTTCTGAGTGGTCAAAACAGGGCAGTATGGGCAACCCGATTTTCCCTCCTTTGGGAAGTTTAGGTGTCTGTCTTTTTCAGATTTTTGCGGAGGTTCAGAGAATTATCAGGCTTCCCTTGTGGCTCAGCTGGTAAAGAATCCGCCTACAATGCAGGAGACCTGGGTTCGATCCCTGGGTTGGGAGGAGGCCCTGGAGAAGGGAAAGGCTACCCACTCCAGTATTCTGGCCTGGAGAATTTCATGGACTCTATAGTCCATGGGGTCACAAAGAATCGGACACGACTGAGCGACTTTCACTTCACTTCACTTCAGAGAATTATCAGCTAAGTTACTACAATCATAAGAAAAATATGTATTTGTAGTAACACTTGATGCTGTGCTACTCTTGAGCATGTCATTTGAATGTAAACACATTTTGTCTTCCCAGGAAAAAATGGCCTGGAGAACTTTGGGCCTCACAATTGAATTAGATTGTTAGGGTTCAGTCACACTGCTTAAAAAAAGAAAACAAGGGAAGACCCTAAACTCAGAGCAGGGCTGAGGGAATGGCTAGGAAAGTCAGGGAGCAACACATGGGCAGCAAACAAAGGTGAGCTGCTTGGACTCCATCCAGGGATATGGTTTCTCATTGGCTCGGAGAGATGCTTAGGAAAAGACCTGAGTGATGACCCAGATCAAGAGAGCCACGGTGCCAGTGAGTGACAGCAGAGAAGAGAGGAAAAGACGGGAAAATCAAAACCACAGCAGTCAGGGTCTGTTGGCTGTGGAGATCAACAGCCTGCATATGTGAGCAGCAGCAGGGCAGGGCTTTTTATATACTTTGTTCACTGTTCTCTCTCTACCGCTATTCACAGTTTTGGAACTTAGTAGCACTCAATAAATACTTGTCAAATGGATGAATGAATGATTGAATGGCTAAATCAACCCCCAAAGCTTTAGTGTTCTATCACTCAAAACAGTTATTCATTAAGAAAATGTTAAAAAATATGGTGATATATAATGATTCTTTATTTATTTATTTTTATATTTACTTTTATAGATTTTGTTGTTTTTTCTTTATTATTGAAGTATAATTACAGTGTTAGTTTCTGCCATATAAAAAAGTGAGTCAGCTATGTTATATTTTATATTTTACATATATTTATATATGTTTTATAAGCATGTCCATCAAAAATATTAAGGCTTTTTAACTTTAATCACATTTAGTTATGTAGACATTCCATATAAATATTTTACTGCTTTGTGTTTTATATTTTTACTATTTTGTAATTATCATCATTGCTAAAAGATGGAAGGGGCAGGCAGGGAGAAAAATAGCAAAGCTCATAATGGGCTAAATATGATGGCAAGAGCTATGGGATGTGACATGTCCAGTACTGAAGCAGCCAAAATCAATAGCTGCCTACTTTCTAAAAGTCCTGCCGTATGTTCAGGCTTAATTCTTTCCTTAGAATAAGGAAAACACATCGTCTTGGAATTTGCTGTGCTTTTTTATTTTTAGCTCACAAACATACTAAAAATATGAAGTATTTAAATTTGAGGGGGAAAAGCGTTATTTCATCTTAAAATGATCAAGATTATTAACTAAACTGATTTATTCCAGATTTTTATCCTGTAAGATATTAGCGAATATTTTATTAGAATGTAATTGAGATATAGTAGATAATTTTAACTTAGTGGCTTTTTTCCTTGAAATATAAAGTAAATAAAACATTATCATAATTGGTAGCTGATATCTTATAATTGCAGCAATAACATGAAAATGTAGTGGGCTTAAAATAATCCTGCACGTAGAAAAGTATTTACTGAAATTTCACACTAGAGTATGTGCAATGGCAGTTTCCTAACACTGTAGCTAAATAACAGTGAATAAGTGCTTGTTTTACAAATAAATTATGCATATATTAAAAAAATATTATAACCTTGGTTACTGCAATACTTTTTTTTTAACAGAGCTGCATGGTAAGTCACTTCAGTCGTGTCTGACTCTTTGCAACCCTATGGACTGTATCTCGCCAGGCTCCTCTGTCTATATATATATATATATATGCATAAATATATATACATAACTATAGTTATGGAGAAAGGGGGGGAGAGAAAGGAGAAATTTGAAATGTAGAATCAGAGTTATCCATGAGATTTCATAAGTGAAAGAATGGCTGAGTTTCGATGTGTTGTATTATACCCAGTTGAGACCAAGCTAGTGGTCAGTGATTCAGAGATTAGGTCAGAATTTGGGGAGAAAATGGTTTCACCATCGAGTGCTCAAAAGATCTGGAGGTCAAATACTCAGGTCAGACTCCAATTGCAGCCTACGATTCACCATATCTGGGATTCAGACATGTCTTAAAGACCAGTGAGACGTGGTCTGTTTACACGAGAGTCCTCTGAGTAAGAAATTCTTCCTATTGGGAGTTGAGGCCATGGGCTTCAGTGTCTGGAGAATTCCAAGTTCAGCATGGAGTCTGCCTCTTGGATTTGTCTCTTACTCCAGCCTACTGTGGGTTCATGTTCTCAGCTAAGGACATGAGTGGACACAAAAGGCATGGACTTAATATGCTGCTGCTGCTAAGTCGCTTCAGTCGTGTCCAACTCTGTGCGACCCCAGAGACGGCAGCCCACCAGGCTCACCTGTCCCTCGGATTCTCCAGGCAGTAACACTGGAGTGTGTTGCCATGTCCTTCTCCAATGCATGAAAGTGAAAGATGAAAGTGAAGTCGCTCAGTCGTGTCCAACTCTTAGTGACCCCATGGACTGCAGCCCACTAGGCTCCTCCATCCATGGGATTTTCCAGGCAAGAGTACTGGAGTGGGGTGTCATTGCCTTCTCCGGACTTAATATAGTTTCAGTGAATTAAATGCCCCCAAGAGCACAGGGATTCCAGAGTGTCAGTAGCACACAAAGGATACGGCAGCCCAATAGAAGGAAGCATTGCTATGACCAGAGGCAAGGCACCTGCCTGCCAGGGGTCACATCTTAAGGACAAGAACCTTGAGAGATGGAGAGCCCAAAATCCTGGAGAGTGTGATACATACCATTAATCACTTTCAATTCACTGTTATCTGTACTCCTAGGTGATATGGCCTAAAGCAACACAGATTTTCTATATGATAAACCTGTAGTGAATCTTCAATAATCGTTCATGCTAGGCGGTACCACATTACTTTTCTTTGTATCTTATAATCTGATTTCATACTCTTCCATGTTGGGGATTTCTCTTCCTATTCTAGAATGCCATAAGGTGGGGAGCAGTGTTTTCATTTCTGTTTTGTTCTCTTAATCCTATTTCTCCTGTAGGGAAAAGTCTCCATGGGGGTGTGTGGTGGTGGGCAGGGGGTGGATTAAAGAGTGAAAACCTTTCTAGAAGTGTCCCTAGATTATCTAACCAAAATAAATAGGTGAAACAACATATAATTGCTCATCCAACAATGTCAGAACCTAAGCCCATTTTTTGTCTTTCTGATACATCATTTATACCTTGGGAAACAGTCCTTTCTGTAGAGCCACCTGTGCACAAAAAGTTTACAGAACTTCCTTGAACTAATGAGTTAAGTTTTTAAGAGTCTGATTCAGGTTATAATATTAATTTATCATTTATGGGTTGGTCACCCTATGCATTGCATGAGGAAACCAAGATCTAAAGAATGGTTTTTATCCTCATGAACATTACTGATCTTTCTTGAACTTGAAATAAGGAAAATGTATCCAGAAAAATTGGTGCAGATTCTAGTGCCTGTGTACTTCTGTTCTGCTCTGCAAAGAGGAATAATGCATAGAGACCATAATGACAATTAGGTCTCTTTGAAGAGGACTGGTTTAAAGGCTTTTAATAACCTGAAGATGCCAGCTGTGATAACATGAGAAAACAAGTTTAGTACACCAATTATATGCTCCCATAATTCTAGCACTTTCCTAGGATTCCATGCAGACCAAATAGTTATCACTATATATGCCAGTTTACCAATTAAAATCAACTCATGGTCATCCTCATGTTATATTGCCACCCTTTATCATCCCTTCTTTCAATTCCAAACTGCAAGGGTTATGGCTGCAATCAAAGCACTGTTTAACTGCCTCAGTAATTAAACACCAATAACTCACCTTGGGTATTTGGGGTTGGACTACCTCTTGCATATTTTAAGTTTTCAATGTTATTGTCTAGGCCACAGATTAATATCCTGGTAAAATAAAGTACCAAGAATAGGTACACCCTGTGGACTTTACCTACAAACATAGGAATGGCTACATCAAAAATATGGTTTCCTCTATGAGATGAGTGGCATGGGCCTGGCTGGGCAATGAGAAGGGCTGTGCTAGCCTCTTCTTTTGTTTTTTAAGTAGTCAAGTTTCAGCAGATGCGTTTGATGCATGAGATAGTCTGATGTTATAATAAGAAATTTCCGCCCTCAGAACTGTCCTTGCTGTCATGCAGGTAGACGTGTGTGTCATGGGCCTTGAGCAAGAGTCCCTGCCTGTGCAATGTGCATGCTCAGTTGCCCAGTCGTGTCTGACTCTTTGCAACCCCATGGACTGTAGCCTACCAGGCAGACTGTAGCCTGTCCATGGGATTTCCCAGGCAAGAAAACTGGAGTGGGTTGCCATTCGCTTCTCCAGGGGATCATCCCAACTCGGGGACTGAACTCTCATCTCCTGGTTGGCTGGCAGATTCTTTACCGCTGAGCCACTGGTGAAGCCCTGCCTGCACAAAGGAGGCAGTAATTGGGACTGACCCCCAACCTGGCTAGCCAGGTGCATGGGATGCTGTTTAGGAGTTGAGCCTCCAGAGGGCGCACCTTTTTCTAGTTGCAGGAAGGCAGGACATGTGCTGGCCATTACCTTTCCAATCTCCCTTGAGTGGAAAAGCCCAAGCCTTGCAGCCACTTGTTGCAGAGGACAAATGAACCTTGACATTTACCCAATGGCAGGTGATGCGGCAATTCCTGAGAGGGGAGAGCGGGGGGAGGGCCTGGGACACATGTCCCCCACCCAGTCAGTAGGGAGCATCTTCCAGCTCCTCTTCCACAGGCTGGCTACCTTTGGGAATCTCAACAGCAGTGACCTTCCAGTTCACTCGAGCTTATTTCTAAGCTTGTTTATAGATGACCACACAGCATTATGAACGGAATCTGGGTATTATCTTACACCTAACCTATTCTGTCTCTTCTCTGAGCCCCCAACCTCTTGAATCAAGGTGGGTTGTTTTGACTTTAAATAGTATTTATGCCAAGTTTAATATCTGAGATTTTTTTTTCATCATCAGTGAAAGTTATTGAACCTTCAGCAGGAAATTGACTGTGGGGGACACAGCTGAGTCAGCGTCTTAAAGGGCACATCCTGCTCCTAAGGCAGCAGGCTGAGCTGACAGCCTCGCTGCTTAGGACAGGAGCATAAATATGTGGGTGCCTTGTGTTCAGATGTCTGCATGTTCATACGGGGTTCTCTTTATGAACTGTGTCTTAATCTAATGGCACATCAGAGAAAAGATGGCTATACTTTGTCACTCTTGAGTACTGAAAATATTGGGGGAGGGAGGTGACGGAAGGGAAGGCAGGACTGCGAGTCCGGGCTGGACTTGTCTCCTGCTGAACTAAGCGGCTCTGCGTGGAGGGCTCCTCAAAGACCCACCTGATGACCCTAACCTCCTCTCAGATCACCTTAAATAGCCACTGTCTGTCACTTCTTTCCATTTGAAAACTGTCTCCCAGAGGACACTATGAGCATCTACTTTTCCTGGGAGAAGATTCTCCCATCTTCTCTCCTCCACCTATTATTCACACAGTGGGTTCAACTGCTTTCCTCACTTGAAGACCCAGGGAGTCTGAGCCTGAAGGAATGTAATCAAAGGCAGTTCAGTTTTCGTTTCAGAGCAGTGACAGCCCTGCCGGTCCAGGGAAGACAGCTTGGAGGGCAACAGGGAGGCCCAGTTAGAGCCCCCACACAGTGAAGGGAACTGTAAAGGCCAAAGGGTCAGAAGCTTCCAGAACACTAGGGCCTCTGGGCCTGGATCACTCTGCCTTCTTTCTGGTTTTCTCTAGTTAGAGCCATCAGCAACTACAGAGATGGAATCGGAACTAAAGAATTGATAGCCCCTCACTTCAGTGATCGGCTTCCCTGGTGGCTCAGACAGTAAAGAACCTGCCTGCAATGCAGGAGACCGGGTTCAATCCCTGGGTCAGGAAGATCCCGGAGAAGGGAATGGCTGCCTGCTCCAGCCTTCTTGTCTGGAGAATTCCATGGATAGAGGAGCCTGGTGGGATACAGTCCAAAGGGTAGCAAAGAGTCAGATATGACTGAGCGACTAAACACAGGCACACTTCAATGATACAGGCGGGGCTTAGCCATCACAAGGATTCTTCACTTTACCCAGAAACTGTGAACTCCTGACTGTTGTGCTCCCCTCACCCTCCTCTTCAGAAGCCCGCTGTGGATGTAATTGTACAGTTATCTTTGAGTCCTCATGCCCCCGCTTCCATGTGCTGTTGCCTCCATTCTGGAACATCTCTGATCATCCTTGCAGTCACGGCAGTGCATATCCTGCTTTTCTCTCATGCAGATGTTGACTACGCAGCGCTCTCCTGCCGCGCTCCTGCTCCACCCCCAGATGTGTCCTGTACTCGGCTGCCAGATCAGCGGCACTCATGTTGGTGCCAGTTTCCTTCTCACAAAGCTTAGCATCTTCTTTAAGTCTTTAGAGTCCATCACTTCAAATTTCTTTAAATGGGCATTAAAAGTGTCCTGAGCTCTAACCTCTAGTTCACTTTTCCAGCCTGTTTCTCGTGCTCCCACTTACCCACCCTTCACAGGAGTTCTAGTTGATATTTCCAGTCCATACTCTCCCCTTCCCTATCTCTGTTCCCATCCCCATTCCTCTCTCGGCATACTTAAAGCCTCTGCAATTCATCTGATCCTGCTCAATTGCCCTCCCCCACGAAGTTGTTCTTACTGTCCTTCAGGCAAAAGTGATCTGCCCATTCTTTCAATGTGCTTACGTGTCTACCTTGTGATATAAATCTTTGTGCACCTGTCATCTGGTTAAACTAGGAGAATTTTTAGGGGAGAATACCCTTGTCTAGTTCATTTTTGTAACCCTTAAATCGTGTAAAGCCAAGCCTTGCTCCTGGTGCTGAAGAAATCACTACCAACTGACCAATTCATTGATCTGTTTGCAATTTTGATGGCAGAGGAAGTTACAACATGTGAGTAGAATTCTGAAGCAGGGCTCTATGACAATGAGAAGGCTGCAAATCCTCTCAGCCCCTTGTTTTAAGTTCTTGATTTTTAATTTCCTGGGTTTCCCATGAAGCATTAAGTATATGAAAATAAAGGGATTCTTTGTCTTTGCTTAAGATGTTCTCTTTGAGTATTCAGTAATGACAATATCTGTCCTTCCCTCGTCTACAGTAGGGCAAACGTCCCTTGCCATTAATTCTTGGTTAATTCAGCAATTTAATATTATAGAAATCACTGAGGTGAGATTCTTTATTCATATGGCCCGTTACCACTACTCTGCTGACTGAATTCTTTAAGACTATTATTTTCTTGAATCTTGAGATTTCTAGTTCTCTTTAATTTGTATGGTTCTATATTCTGTCCCTTCTACCTACTTTTGAAATTAGGTACCACTTTGATAATTCTGTGTGTTTTCTCTCAGTTGAAAATGGATCGATTCAAAATCTTACAGGCATGGACAAATCATGATTGTGTTGGTTCCAAGGCACCATCTGAAACATGAAGTCAGGACACACTGTCTGGTCTAAGGGTTTTCTACAGTCTTAGTAGCCAGAGCTCCCCTTTTCAGACCGTCTTTATAAGGCTGCAGCCACAGTAAGATAAGGAGGAGCAAACGTGGAAGCAGACAAAGCAACCCCTAGACCTCCTGGCTCATTTAAAATTTCCAGGCCTCAGATTTCCAATCTGAAAAACAAAGTGATCTCCAGCCATAACATGCTATCACTTTACGAACTTGTAAAACTTATATCTAGGAGGGAAAGGGAAAATAAAATGCAAAGCACATAAAGTTGACAAAACATTTTGGGGTCCTTAGAATTTATAAATACCCAAAGTTTTAAATATGAGCTCTATTTAAAAATGTGAGTATTTGGTAGAAGACTTGGCTCAACTTGATGTAATTATATATTATAAGTGATTTCCTAAGCCCACCATGGCTCTGTTAACATTTGAATGGTAATATAGTATACAACTAGGGCTTCCCCAGTGGCTTAGCAGTAATGAATCTGCCTGCTGTGCAGGAGCCGCAGAAGACATGGGTTTGATCCCTGGGTCAGGAAAATCCCCTGGAGGAGGGCATGGCAACCCACTCCAGCACTCTTGCCTAGAGAATCCCATGGACAGAGGAGCCCTGGCGCGCTACAGCTGGTGGGGTCCCAAAGAGTCGGAATGACTGGGCGACTAAGCCCAGCACATCCCAGCACAGGCGGCGCTGGTGGTAAAGGATCCATCTGCCAGTGCAGGAGACACAGGAGATGCGGGTTCAAGCCCTGGGCTGGGAAGGTGTGCTGGAGGAGGAAATGGAAGCTCACTCCAATATTCTTTCCTGGAGAATCCCATGGACAGAGGAGCCTGGCAGGCTACAATCTGTAGGGTCGCAAAGAGTTGCACACAACTAAAGTGACTTAACACACACACATAGTATACAATAATACTTGTGCAGAAGATAGTGATGATTTTAGCTAAGATAAGAATTTCAGTCTCATCAAATAAAAACTTACACTTGTGCCACCTCTAAATGTTTAAATAGTAATATCTTAAGTAATGACTTAGTGTAGAAAAACCTTTTCTCTCATATGAGTCTCATAAGCTCTTGGTGAGGGCTGCTTTATTACAGCTGCATTTTACATGTGAGACAACAAGCACCAAAGCACCAGAGAGAGCAATGCACATACTTGGCTTTGATTTTTTCCCTCCAGTGTTTTATCTTGGTTTTGAAGACAGTTCTTCTTTTTAAGTAGCTGAATAGGAAAATGTAAACAATATCATGGAATTTTATGTTGAAGTCACTTCTCTTGATTTAATTTTATTTTGGAACTTTTGGGGCATTTCAACAGCCTGGGGACCAAACAAGCATGAATGGTGGATTATGTCTGAGAAAAAAAGAATTTTTTTGGCTGAATTTAGGCATTTAAAAAGAGACTTGTCATGGTATTCTTTGGGCAATCAATATATTTTGTTATTAACTATTTTATTAGAAGCATCTCTTTGTATTGTGGTTGGGCCATCCATGTGACTTCTTGCCCTAGGGTTTCACACTGCTTAGAAACCTAAGGAAATTGGAAATAGCAAACGTTATGAAGATATTGCATCATTCTCAGCAAGAGGGTGTATGATCCATTATTCTGACATCTTGCTTGTCTTCTTTACAGTCTGATTGGTTATCTAGCTGTATAAGAAATCTCTCGACATCTGGAAAGCTCAAAGGAAAAAAGAGCAGACCCACTTTATTATCCTGTGCTCTCCAGGCCTGCCAAGTACCTTATAAGAAAGATAACAGGGATATGAGATTGCAAACATCAGTTTAATGATAAAGCACTTGTCAGGAGATAAAGTCTTATGTTTAAGGCATGAGAACTCACGAGCTAGAGACTACTGGGGGAAGATGTGAAGTAAAGAATGTGAGGCTGGGTTGATGTTTGTATGGTATTTCCCAGGGTGATGTATGACATTAGGGACATCACGGGCGGTGATTCTGCATATGTGCATTGTGATGACTTTAACCCAAGACATTGATGGTAAAACTTTGAGGCTTTTTAGCAGTTATTCTGAATTAATCTCTGTATACTGCCTCAACGTGTGTGTGTGTGTGTGTGTGTGTGTGTGTGTTTGAGTGCACTTCAGCTGAAAACAGATAGGTGATTTGGAGCTTCAACTCTGGCTCTAGAAAAAAGATCCTGTGGCTTTCATTGTTCCCAAAGTGAAAAGCCTACAGAAAAATCTTCAAGAAAACAAGATCTGAGATGAAACACTTTGGCCACTGGGTGCCATCCTTGCTCCACGCAAGGATTTGCTGAGCTGCCTTTCTAGGAAAATGGTTAAAACCAAAAGACAGCAATTTAAAAGTAATTCCAAGATATAATAATGTTTGTGTGTGTGCATGACCTGGAATATGTTAGTGACACAGGCAGCTTATTCATTTGCCCAGGCGCGAGGCCAAAGAACTGGGAAGAATCTCAGTTCAGCCTTTTCAACAAAGCCTGGTCCAAGCTGTCCGCCGGCTCTGTGCCGGCCAGTGGGTGGCAGGGAGCTGACAGTGAGGTGCTGATGATGGCGAGGGGGTGTGGTGGGTCTCAGGGAGTCAGGTCTCAGACGCTCCACTAATTATCTTTACTGCTGTGTGTAGCGCTGCCCGTGACAGGGCTTGAACCTCATCATCTGTGGGACTGTGCTGTCCCCTCAGATGCAGCCCTTTCATGACCAGACCCGGGGGGCCTTTTCCTCACTCTCCTTCCTAGGAATGCTGCTCGGTGGTGAAATAGTGAATCTATTTCTGGTCCCTTTCGTCTCCCTAGAAGCAATTCATGGAGTTCATACAGATACCACCTCAGAACCCCTGTAGTCAATAGCACAGTATCTGTGCAGGATTTTGCTGTCTTTGTATTAGACACTAGGAAATGGCAGCCCACTCCAGTGTTCTTGCCTGGAGAATCCCAGGGACGGGGGAGCCTGGTGGGCTGCCGTCTATGGGGTCGCACAGAGTCGGACACCACTGAAGCGACTTAGCAGCAGCAGCAGCAGCATACAGAAAACCAAGAAATTAAACTTGGCATTATCAAGCAGAGCCACAGAGACTATTCTCCGACTGTCGTATAATAAAAGGCTGATGCTTTCATCCAGGGCCTCAAACGTTTGGTTGGGATTAAAAGGACTTAGGGTGTGAACAAGAATTTTAATAAAAATTGAAAATTGGTCAGTCACACTCTAACAGAGAAAACTCTAGAATCCTTTCTGTGAGATCACATTGTGGATGGGGTCCAAAGTCAAGATAGATTTTGCCTCATTCCCCCAGGTGGGGAGCCGTGCAGCTGGCCTCCTAGTTGGCTTTCAAAGGTGGCACAGTGATGCTATGGGTACTTCTTTAGATTCACTCTAATCAAATCCATACTCCCATGAAAGGACAGAGGGTGAGAAGGGCTGGTGAGAACTTACCAAAGGGCAGGCTCTCTCCAACCTATCCCAGGATAAAAGGCTTATATACTATTCTGCTGTTAAGCATCTCCAGGTGGATGGGCTTTAGAATACATTTTCTAGGCTTACTGTAGGATAGCCTGATGCCAATCATTTTCTAAATATTGCTGTTTGCTCAAAGCAGTGCTATTATAGCTGTAGCATTCTTGCTGATTCCAAGTGCTTTCATAGCTCTTATTTCATTGAACATTAACAGAGCCTCTAAAGAAGCCTTGGTGTCCGTATCCTATTTATGGGTTGGGCAGCTGAGGGAGAGACAGCTCACTGCCAGTTTGCGGGGCATGGCTTCTCACTGCTGAGTTCCTTTCCCTCGACTCTCCTGCTCAGCACCTGTGCAGTCCCCTCCGTGTGACAGTCACCTGGAAAACAACAAGGGTTTCATGAATGCTTTACCATGTGCTAGGTCTGTTTCCAACGCCTTACCGACAGTAGCTCATTTAATCCTCAGAAAACTCCAGCATTATTTTTCATACTTCCTAGATGATGAAACTGGGGTACAGAGAAATGCCCAATTGATTATAGTGTATAGATTTAAAAAAAAAAAAACAAGGTGTAATTTGTCACATTGAATTTGTTATATTCCCTTTCAAAATGATGTGGGACCCTGTTTGTTTTTGGTTTTTCTGGTCCTGGCTTGACCTTGTCCTTATGGTCAGATTATGAACCTTTCAGTAACCGTGGCGTAGGTCCTTAATAAACGAGTTCAAATTTCAATAGTCTCTGATGCGGCTGTTTGGATTGGTTGGTTGGTTTTTAAGCTTACATAGTCTGTGAGGTTACCCGGCCCTACTGTTTCAGCAAGGGCTCTTTCTTTGCCTTCAGCATTCTGAAAAAGCAACTTCAAGGGTGAGGTCTGTGAGATCAAAAAGCAGTTTTCCCCCCAAAGGGAAAATCTCAAAATATCTTGTGCTGAGTGATCCCGTTCCCCTCTCTCCTGGGTTTATTTTCCTCACATACACTGTAATTCATCTTAGGCCTTTCCAGAGGTGGAAGGGAGTTCTATGGAAACCAAGCTTGGTGATGGTTTCTGCAGCAACAGGTGGCCGTCCTCACCCCTGGGCTTACGTTTGTCAAACAACTCCATGAAGCCCTGAAGCTGGATCCTAAGGGAGGACTTTATATACTTCCCCTCATCATCCAGAGGAAAGCCCTAGAACTCTAAAAAGAAAGACAAGAGGGAGAGAGGCTTTCTGTGAGTTTGTTGCTCCAAAATGAAAAATCATGGGAGTCTGTCTCCCTTTAAAGCCATGGAGAAATTTATGCTCCTGCCTGAAACATCTTTCAAATCATCCATGACCTCCTTAAAAATAGCTTTCCTCTGGTTCTCTGAGAAGTTATGTTGTGAGAGCAGAGGCTGGTTATTTTGATAACGCCCCTAAACACCAAAGGTCCACGTGTCATATTTTGGGGGGATATCTCTGTGTTTGCTGGGCAGCATTCAGCATCTCCTCCATTGGAGCTTTGTGCAGGGAGAGCCTGCAAGGTAATTCTCTCAGGAGTAGGCAGGATTGCTTAGGGTATGTGGTCCATGTAAAGACTTCTATATGTAAGCTCAGAGTTCCTCCCGGGAAATGTTACAAATGGGGGTATGTGTGCGCATGTGTGCTCAGCTGCAAGCAATTCTTTGCAGGCCTGGGGACTGTAGCCCACCAGGCTCCTTTGTGCATGGGATTCTCCAGGCAAGAATATTGGAGTGGGTTGCCATGCCCTCCTCCAGGGAATCTTCCCGACCCAGGGATGGAACCTGTGTCTGTTGCGTCTTCCTGCCTTCTCAGGCAGATTCTTTATCACTTTACCACCCGGGAAGCCCCAGACAAGAGTACAGGAAGATCTGCCCCATGAGATTAGACTCGAGAAGCCCACTGACCACTCCTGGAATGGGCGGCAGCAAGCACCTGGATGTGTCCTCGAGCCAAATGGAAGACCACATCACTGCAGCATTGAGCCCCTGGTTGTGCTGGCTGCAGCCTGGCTTTGCTTTATAAAGGAGTCACCATGGCTTCTATCAGGGCCTAAGTTTCTCATCTTTCAGCAGCCCCCTCTAGAAAGAATGGTTACCAAGTTCCAGTTTGGAGAATGTTAGGGAACTTTTCCACTTGGTCTGGTTTGAGCCGAGTGCCCATCCCGGGGCCAATCAACTGTGCCAGGGCATAGTCACTGAAGAACGTGTCGGCTCCCAGGCGCAGACATGGTGTGAGTGGAAGAAGGACCAGTGCCCCTGGGAGGAGAACAGTACTGGGCGGATAGTGTCGCAGCTGTCCTTCACAGGGGAGTGTATCTGCATGGCACTCCCAGATTCCCTGAAACAATTGATAGTTTGCAGACACTGGGTGACCCTTGCCAGTGACCTACTTGCTGAAGTGGTTTCTCAAGAGACTTTGTCTAAATTGCATTCTTTAAAAAAAAAAAATTATGTCCTCAAAGCATTTCTGTATCCACAGCTAATCCCACTGATGGGCACCCTGATTTGGCTCTCAAACTCATGCAAATCTGATAAGGCAAATAAATATAACTTCTAGATATGTGCCAATTGAATTGGCCCAGGAATTCCTTTTTAACAACTGCTTCAGAACCTGGTCATAGCGTAACAGCGTCTTTCTATTGCACGTGGACACTGGAGGCTCTGATGTATACTATAACCAGAAAAGTCCCCTTCAACAGGATCCACCAATAATCCACAGATACGTTCTGGAATAGTTTTTTTCATGAACTAATTAGGACCTGCTGCTGCTGCTGCTGTGTCGCTTCAGTCGTGTCCGACTCTGTGTGACCCCATAGATGGCAGCCCACCAGGCTCCCCCGTCCCTGGGATTCTCCAGGCAAGAACACTGGAGTGGGTTGCCATTTCCTTCTCCGATGCAGGAAAGTGAAAAGTGAAAGTGAACTCACTCAGTCATGTCCGACTCCTAGCGACCCTATGGACTGCAGGCTACCAGGTTCCTCGTTCATGAAATTTTCCAGGCTAGAGTACTGGAATGGGTTGCCATTGCCTTCTCCAATTAGGACCTACTGAATGATTAATCATATCAAAGTCTAACATCCCTATGTCTGATGTTTGAAACTCACAGTAAAATAGTTCAATTCCTAATCTACTTCCTGGCCTCATTAAAATTCAATTAGTAGAAGGACATTCTTTCCTAGAGGCTCTTTGGCAGATTTGTGTATGAACAGTTAACCCGGTGTTAGCAAAAGCAGTTATTTGTGTCCAAACAGCTCTCTGGCAGCAAAGAGAATCCCAAAGCTGTTTAGACAAGACTTTGCTTGTCCTCCCACCAGGATGCAAATATTTTAAGTGGACAGAGAGGGAAAAAATGCAGTCCATGCTGCTCCCCACACTGACCACGTCCTGTGGCCACCGGATATTTGGACTTGAAGGTCAGGGGGGGAAGGTGAAGGGAGGGGCGCTGGAGACAAGGAGACAAAGAAAACATTTAAAGGCCTGTGTTTAAATGATTTCCCTGAATAAACGAGTCTGGATTTTAAAATGTCTCAACACACAGCTACAAAAGATATGGAGAAATGCCCATATATTTCTAGGTAGATCTGCTAATCAGACCATGAAAAGCAGGACATTGAGGGTAAGACAACCTTGAGGGTTTTTTTTCCGTTCTTTTTTCCCGTAACTGTTCTTCAGATGCCTAAATGTAGACTCAGGGAGATTTATTTTTCTTCCACGGGGTATGTTATAGTTGTCACTCAGCCTTGAAATAGTTTTCCTCTCCAGTGGAACATCAGGCCAGTGATATATTTGCATAGCTGTTCCCACCTGTCACTCATGTCAGCCTCATGCGTCACCGTGCACAGAATGCTCAACCAGCCAATGGCAGGCTTTTAAGCTGCTGCATTTACGGGACATGTTTTCAAAATATTCGCAGTCACCCAGCAACAGGAAAAGGCATTTCATTGGCTCTCTCCCTGTCAGCTAGGAAAGACGACAATCCAGATGGACTTTAGCTGTGAAGAACAGATGAGGCAGTGGGAAGGTGGGGAGGCTCGATGCCTGAATACCCGAGCCTCTCAGTGACAAATGTGATCGTTTATCAATACAAAGCATGATGCTTTTGTCCTCCCCACCCCAAGCAAATAAAAATCCAATGTTAAAGAATAACACTGTCATGAAGCACACAGTTTTCATCTGCAGGGTCATAAGGATGCATAAAAGACCAACCTTGGCCCCCAGTGTTATCTGCCCGATCAAAGGAAGTCTGCTGAACATGGAGCCTCCATGAGAAATAAATGCGGGCTTTTTGCTATGGAAACAATTAGCCTCTCTCTGCTAGAGGTGAGATGTCATCTCTAGTGGGTATTCTAAATGCAATGTAGATCCTTTAGGTTACTTTACCAATATCTGAGCTTGTGAATTATTTTGCTCCTAGAAGGTTCTACCTCCTCTTCAGGCTACCTCTCCCCCCACCCACCCAACTCCCCACCCAGAGAAGAATCAAGGAGACAGCCAAGGAACAAATCAAGGTGACCTGGACCCTGAACAGCAAGCTATCTGGCCACCCCAGGCTCCTCCAGTTTCTCCTTCACATGGTCCTGTGCAAACCACACAGGAAGACAGGATTTTCTCTTTGTTTCTGCACTTTTCTTGTGACTATAGGACAGCAAATTAATACTGACTGCATGCATAGGTGAAATAAGCATTTAGAGAACCGAAGAGCAAATCAAAGCTCCGAAAAGAACTCGCTGTAAACCAGACAAGGAAAAAAAATTAATGAGTCAACTGACAACGCCCAGTTCTTGCTGAGGTCCCAGCTTCCCTTCACTTCAGGCTGCACGATGGACGGGCCTACACTCTTAGTGATTAAACACAGCTAAACTCTAAAGGCTTCGATGCCAGGAATGCGTGCATATCTTGTCACTGGTTAAGGACACTGGCAGAATGCAGAGCAGGCAGTGGGAAGTGGAAACTTGCTCAGCGTAACTCTTCCCTGCCCGCTGCCCTGAGCAGCCACTCTCGGCTGGCTTAGAACAGCCAGATGGAGGAGGGTGCTGTCTGCTCTTTCTGAGAGTCAGTCAGGTTGGAAATTAACACAGTCGATAGTGATTATAATTAACAAGCCCAGTATAAACTAGGCTTCCCTGGTGCCTCAGAGGTTAAAGAATCTGCCTGCAATGTAGGAGAACTGGATTTGATTCCTGGGTCAGGAAGATCCCCTGGAGAAGGAAATGGCAACCCACTCCAGTAGTCTTGCCTAGAGAATCCCATGAACAGAGGAGCCTGGCTGGCTACAGTTCATGGGGTCACAGAGTCAGACACAACTTAACGACTAACACAAGCAACGTATTAATAGTAGATCCAACTATTACATGCCTATTAATTCTGTAGACTCACATTAATAAATTAGTACATGAGTGTCATTTCTGTGTATTTTTTATGGGTTTAAAGATAACACAGATTTGCCTTAGCTGGACTCTTAAGCTACTTAAAAGTTGCTGTATCTTCAATGCCTCATACAGTGCCTGGCACATAGTAGGTGCTCAATAAATATTTCTTGAGTGACTGAAACAGTAAATTGAGGACTGAACTGATGAATTAACAAATGACACAAAATCTATGAATCTGTGTGAGTTTCACAAATGACAAGCCTTGGAAAGTTGTAAAGCATTTCAATCTTCTTTTAATTGTTTGAGTGTGTGTGTCGAGTTCAGTTGCTCAGTCTGACTCTGATCCCATGGACTTCAGCATGCCAGGCTTCCCTGTGCTTCACCATCTCCTGGAGTTTGTTCAAACTCATGTCCATTAAGTCAGTGATGCCATCCAACCATCTCATCCTCTGTAACCCCCGTTTCCTCCTACCCTCCCAGAATCAGGGTCTTTGCATCAGGCGGCCAGAGTATTAGAGCTTCAGCTTCAGCATCAGTCCTTCCAATGAATATTCGGGGCTGATTTCCTTTAGGAGAGGTCCTGAAAAGCCAGCACATCATCAACACGTAGGCTAAAGCTTCAGGAGCAATTATAATTCAGATGGGATCCCAAAGAAGGCCTTCTGTGGCACGTCAGCGTTTGGAAGGCTCTTTTTCTGTCTCACTCACCGGAGCTCTGTGTACTGGAAAGGAGGTAACTGAGCAGCAGGGGTGGTCTAAGTGGCAGGCCTAGGTCAGAGTGAGTGTCCTGGCTGGACTTTAAACTCACCTAGGCACCAGAGCTCTTAAAAACAATACCAGTGTGTGAGCAGCACTCCCAGACGGTTTGGAGAAAAAATGGAGCAGAGGGCTAGTATCGGTATGTTTTAAAACTCTCAGTTCATTCTGATGGAGCTAGGGATAAAAAGCACAGATCTCTCACAGAACACCATTCCATGGGGTAGTAATATGTGCCGCATATCTACAAAAAGTTTTCTGGTGAATACTCAACGAGATAAAGTTAAATAGTTGACTTTTCTGAGACTTCACACCCTCCTGGGCATTGTGCATTCTCTGGTAGGGGATATACCAACTTTTGCCCAGCCATTTTTGACCACATCTCTCTCCAAGGCCATCTGCTAATGGCGTCTGTAACAGGGTGCCAGGGAACACCAACCCGGGCACCCTCTGGCCTGGGTCCACACATCATCAAAGGAAGCAAAGGCACAGAGTCCTGAGAAGAATGAGTTGGGGCATCCACCAGGGGCCATGCTCTGTAAGCTGAAAAGCCACGGAACCTCCAGATCTCAGCATTGATACTGTTCAGAGGAAAAGCCTCTAACTATTGTGCTTATCATTAAATAGTAGTTGCAATAAAGACTTGTCTCAGGAATTTCCAAAGAGCAAGTCACTTTAATGACAGCAATGTATATTTCAAAGCTGTTCCCATTTTTATTGTCAGTATTTTTACCCTGAAAAGAAAATATGTTGATGTTTTGAGTTGTAAATTGCCTCAAAGGATGGCAGCTCCTTAAGATTCATCTCGCCTTAGAATATCCACAGACGCCCAGAGAGCAGGCTTTACCTCCAACTGGGGATCTTGGAAAGGAGGTAGAAATAAAACGGAGTTGACAGTGATATTGAGCCCAAGTATGTGCAGGAATTAACGATGTACTAACTATTAACTGCCTAAAATAAAAATTGGTAGTCGGTGATTTGTGTTTTACTGGGCAGAGGTGGCAAGGTTTCTTATGTGCCACTGAGCTTATGTACTGTTGTAAATGAAGCCTCGACTCCAGTGTTCAGGGTCTGAGAAGGGAGCCATATCAGCCTGCATCTGCATCTTCCGTTCTGCCCAGGACATGCTCTGAATATCTGAGCTATTCCCTTTTCCAGTGACCTCATCATTTTTCCATTCACAATGTCAGTAATCTATAACAGTCAGCAATTTCTAAGTCACAGTAAAATAGTGACTATACTCTGTCACAAGCATCCAAGGACCTCAGAAACTATTCAGGTCATGTGTGTTTAAAATAATAGCTTTAGCAATTATTATTATTACAGCCATCATTTATTGAGCACCTACTGTGTCCCAGGCACCTTACATGTCATATAGTAACTTAATCATCAAAATAATTCTCTGAAATTAGTGATTTGGCCCTTCTTGACCCCCTGACAAAAAAGATCTTCAAGACCAAGATAATCACAATGGTGTGATCACTCACTTAGAGCCAGACATTCTGGAATGTGAAGTCAAGTGGGCCTTAGAAAGCATCACTGCGAACAAAGCTAGTGGAGGTGATGGAATTCCAGTTGAGCTATTTCAAATCCTGAAAGATGATGCTGTGAAAGTGCTGCTCTCAATATGCCAGCAACTTTGGAAAACTCAGCAGTGGCCACAGGACTGGGAAAGGTCAGTTTTCATTCTAGTCCCAAAGAAAGGCAATGCCAGAGAATGCTCAAACTACCGCACAGTTGCACTCATCTCACATGCTAGTAAAGTAATGCTCAAAATTCTCCAAGCCCAGCTTCAGCATTACGTGAACCATGAACTTCCAGATTTCAAGCTGGTTTTAGAAAAGGCAGAGGAACCAGAGATCAAATTGCCAACATCCGCTAGGTCATCGAAAAAGCAAGAGAGTTCCAGAAAAACATCTATTTCTGCTTTATTGACTTTGCCGAAACCTTTGACTCTGTGGATCATAATAAACTGTGGAAAATTCTGAAAGAGATGGGAATACGAGACCACCTGACCTGCCTCTTGAGAAACCTATATGCAGGTCAGGAAGCAACAGTTAAAACTGGACATGGAACAACAGACTGGTTCCAAATAGGAAAAGGAGTATGTCAAGGCTGTATATTGTCACCCTGCTTAATTAAGTTCTATGCAGAGTACCTCTTAAGAAATGCTGGGCTGGAAGAAGCACAAGCTGGAATCGAGATTGCCGGGAGAAATATCAATAACCTTAGATGTGCAGATGACATCACTCTTATGGCAGAAAGTGAAGAGGAACTAAAAAGCCTCTTGATGAAAGTGAAAGTGGAGAGTGAAAAAGTTGGCTTAAAGCTCAACATTCAGAAAATGAAGATCATGGCATCTGGTCCCATCGCTTCATGAGAAATAGATGGGGAAACAGTGGAAACAGTGTCAGACTTTATTTTTTTGAGCTCCCAAATCACTGCAGATGGTAATTGCAGTTATGAAATTAAAAGACACTTACTCCTTGGAAGGAAAGTTATGACCAACCTAGATAGCATATTCAAAAGCAGAGACATTACTTTGCCAACAAAGGTCCATCTAGTCAAGGCTATGGTTTTTCCAGTGGTCATGTATGGATGTGAGAGTTGGACTGTGAAGAAAGCTGAGTGCCGAAGAATTGATGCTTTTGAACTGTGGTGTTGGAGAAGACTCTTGAGAGTCCCTTGGACTGCAAGGAGATCCAACCAGTCCATTCTGCAGGAGATCAGCCCTGGGATTTCTTTGGAAGGAATGATGCTAAAACTGAAACTCCAGTACTTTGGCCACCTCATGTGAAGAGTTGACTCACTGGAAAAGACTCTGATGCTGGGAGGGATTGGGGGCAGGAGGAAAAGGGGACAACAGAGGATGAAATGGCTGGATGGCATCACCAACTCAATGGACATGAGTTTGGGTGAACTCCAGGAGTTGGTGATGGACAGGGAGGCCTGGCAGGCTGTGGTTCATGGGGTGGCAGAGTCGGACACGACTGAGGGATTGAACTGAACTGAACTGAACTGACCTGATGGGGCGCTGTGGTTTAAAGAGATAAAATGACTTACTCAAGTCAGCATCAAAACTGGGATTGGAACTACTGTCTGTAAATATTCTTCACAGTAAGGTGTGCTCTTAAATGTATCATACACCTTGTTCCATTAGTTAAGGGATATAGCAATTAATGCAAAGGAGATAATGATATGTATTTATAATTTCATATGTGAACTCTTTCAGTATATTGAGACTTTAATCTCTAAATATAATTTTACAGCACTTTTTAATTTTTAAAAGAATATTGGCATCATATAATTGTGGCCCTTATTTGAAAAATGGTTTAGGGGCTGAAAATAGCAGATTAGTGGATACGTATATATTTATACAGACATGTGCCAACTTTGGTTTTGTCTAGTGAGCATCCTTTGATATCTTCATCAGGGGAAGATGACTTTCCAGACTCATCTCTGTGACACATTAACTCCTAGTTGTTTGGGGAGCTGTGGTATCTGGCTCCATTCCTTTAATGAGCCCTTTCATGATACATTTATTGATGAGAAAGCTGGCTGAAGTGAGGACCCTGTCTGTAGCCGTAGGAAATAACAAAGCAGACTAGCTTCTTAATCTCGCTGTCCCTGCCTGGAAAGAGGAGAATAATTTGGACATCCTTCATCTGACAGAAGTGTGAATGTAATGTTTGGTGACCTCTGAAAGGAAGTGTTAGAAAGAACAGTAACAACCAGAAGAAAAGCAGTTAAAAGATGAACTCATATATGTCCAGCAAAAATAATGGTAGATGGTTGCTAACATATATTGTATCTCATGAGAAACGAGTCTACTCTCGCCTATGCTTGCAATAACATACCCTGTATTTGACTCAAAGGAAATATCTGGCATTTATCCACATTATTTTTCACTACCTAATTCAAAAGCAAAAAAATTTCTAGTTATTTCGATATTTTATTTTTATTCCCCAGAAAGCAGCTTCTGATGCCAAAGAATAGTTTTATCAATATAAATAATCTACCTTCGGGTGTTTTATATCATATTCAATGACAATCTGTGAAATGTAACATTTTCCCTTTGACAGCCCATGAAATCCATCATGTGTTTTCATAGATCTTTCATTCAGAAAAAGATTTGAATTTTAAGGATTTATAGTCTGATCAGAAATATTTGATTTTAAGATTTGCAGCTTTTAAAGTCGATAACAGGATTTACTAGTAAAAATCTAAAGTCAGCGGGTGAAATGTTATTGTAATCATTTATCCTTTGTGACCTTTGAAAGAATAAAAAAGTAACTGCTGTCTCATGCCTGTAGTTATATCCAGTCACACTAGAGAAGAACAAGAAGCTTTTTTCCTTCACCTTGCAGCTCATGACTCTTCCAAGAATTGCTCATATACTGTTGCTAGGGGCTGAGCACACTGAATGATCTCAGGATTTAATAAGACATGAAGAGATAAAACAGAAAAGGGGCTTTACTCACCTGGTGTGTGTTTATAAGAGTAACTGGCATGATGAGAACTATGACCTGATTTGTTTTTAGAATATAAATCCATAATCCTTTGACTCTCTTTCTTAGATGGGCTAGTATACAGATCTCCTATATGGATCCATAAAATGGGTTCAATGTAAAGTTTCCATGTAATCAAATTATTATTATAAAGGAAAACTATTCTCAGAGGTAATTACAATTCTTAAGAATATTCTCTTTTGGATAAACTGGATTGTTGACTCTTTATTAGATGAATCAAAAATGTTTCCATCTGCTGAAATTTTCCCAGTATAGAAGTGTAGCTATGACCATGATGCTAAATGCATCACCTAAAATGCCTCATCGTCAAAGCAAAGCTGTGAAAGGCTACTGAGTAGGTCAGAGCTAAGACAGAGAGCGAGCAGAGCACCCTGAGTGTTTGTAAATCCTGCCTCAAACTGGAAGCGCTGGACTGGGAATCAGGAGAGCCTGATCCTAAATCTGACAACAACAGTTCTTCTCACCTTGGGCAAGTCATTCAACCTCGCTGGCATTAGACTAGAAGGAACCAGTCTTCTATTATTTACAGATTTTCCCAGTGATATTCAGAGGCCCACACCTATTCTCCTTTGTTCCTAATATACTGAAATAAGATTGAGACAAGGTCTCAAAGGCTCTCCTGAGGTCCCAGAATGCTACAGGCAATCCAATGAAAGGTAATTCACCCAAGAACCCAAGGATTCAAAATAGAGTTCAGAATTAGAAGAACCACAGGAAGGATGGAGGGACTCATCTCGGCTTCCCTAAGGATTTTAACTGGTCCAAGAGAGCTGTTTGGAACACTCTCCTAGAACAATTCTGTCCTGAGTTAGAGACTAGAGCCCCCTGGGGCTTGGCCCAGACTCTCCCTGGCAGACTCCCTGTGCTGCCCTCCACCCATCTAGCAGTGAAGCCTGGTGACTCAGGCACAGGGAGGGCAGAGGCCAGCTGCTGGGAGTGCACGGCCCATAGCAAACGAGTTCAAAGTGGAGCACAGAATAGGGCAGAGCACGGTGGACTCAGCCCACCCGTCAAAATGGGGCCCAGTTGAGGGACCATGAGGTCGTATTTCAGCAGCAGTGAAGTAGGTCCCTGAAAAATCTTTTGGTGCTTCTCAAGCTACTTCTTCTCCACTACTGAGAACGCCACCTCCAGAATACTTGGTATCACATGGAAGCTACCAGTCAGCGTTTCCCACTGCATCTTCCAGCACCAGCTAAGTCAACCTTTCAGACATATCTGCTCCCCTCCTCCAACCAGCTGGGACTTGCGGGACGTTTTCTTCCCTGGTCTTCTTTCCTGTGCCCACTACTTCATCTCCATCACCCCCAACCCTCAGTTTTGCTGTCACAGTTTAATACTTTCTTGTGGATAGTTATTAGGTTTCCCCAAGCAATCAGTATCTATCTTATTTGAGTAACATTTGACACTTAGATAATCCCAGTCAATCTTCTATTGTCTCTCAATTAGACTGAGCTCTTTGCATTGCAAGTTTCATAGAGTCAGTCCAAAAGTTCACCACCTTTTCCTTCTCCTCTTCATCGCTCACTCTCTCGAAATCTCTGTCCATACCCACTTGTTTGATTAGGGGCTCTGAATCCTTAACTCGCATGAGTGGCTTTCTCGCTCGCCAGCAGGTGAAGCTCGTCTTTTCTGGTGTGGGAATCTAGAGTTGCATTTTTTTGGTCTCACTTGTGCACAGATGTTATCTTTTTGTGTTCAATGTTGTATTGAGAAATCAATACCAGTCGGATTACTTTTCCTTTTTAAGTTACTCATGGTTTCTGTTTGGCAGCTTGTAAATTTGGTTTTCCTTCAACCTTAGATTTCAGGAATTTTATCAGAACATGCTGGATGTAGGCATCCAGATTTCATCATTTCTGTAGACTCTGGTCTTTCTTCAGTTTAGGAAGGTGGCCTTTTTCGGTTATTTAATCACTTCCTGTCCTCAGTAGGTTCCATATTCCCCTCCTGGAATTCCTGATGTCTGCTCATTTTCCTCCTGGATCTATCCTCCAAGAATTTTGTTTTTCCCGCTAGATTTTCAAATGTTTGTGTGTTTCTTTGTGTGTCAATATATTTCTTCTACTTGATCTTCCAACTCACTACTTGTAACAGGAACCATCTTCTTTATCTACTGAATTTTGTTTCTAAAAATTCATGTTTGGTCCCATCTCTCTGCTGTTAATCCTTCAATGTGATGGTGATCATGGTGATAATCCTTAAATGTTGGTGGTGATGTGTGTGCATGCGTGCATGCTAAGTGGCTTCAGTCGCATCTGACTCTGTGTGACCGTAAGGACTGTAGCCCACTGGGCTCCTCTGCCCATGGGATTCTGCAGGCAAAGATACTGGAGTGGGTTGCCATGCCCTCTTGCAGGGGATCTTCCCGACGCAGGGATTGAACCCATGTCTCCTCTGGCTCCTGCGTTGGCAGGAGGATTCTTTACCACTGAGCACCACCTGAGAACCCCCCAGGTGATGATGGTGAGGTGCCAAGTGCCTTCTGTCTCCTCCAGCAGCTCTGTTTCTCTCTGGCTCCTGGGTCCTTTCCTAGAGCTGCTCTTTTCTTTTGTTCACTGGGGCTTAGGTCCAACTCCTGGCAGACTTCAGTAGTGTCAATCCAAAGAGCATGGGAAGATGCAGAGACCCCCTGGGTGAGCCATGAGCTGATAGGCAAGTTGTTAATCTCTTTGGGGACTTCAGCAGCAGATCTCTTGGCTTCCTGGGTCCCTTGACTGACTGCTAAGGCTGATGCCGTTCCTGCTTCTCAGCAGTGGAGGAGGACTGAGCCCACCTGATAAGCCTGGGGAGAGGGTGAGGAGGAGCCTGGGAGGAAAGATATACTCATGTCATTGCTACATTCACCCTCTCACAAAGGGCCACAGGGGGCTAAGTGCTCCTCAAACTTGAGCTCTCCAGCGCTGGGCCCAGACTTTCATCTGGCCCAGAGAAGCCAGCCTCCAAGCCAATCTTATCAGAATCCTGGCAGAGCCTGGGTTTTCCTAGCACCCTCAAGGGCCTACACGCCTGCCAGTGGAGGGGGGCTGGTGGTAACTTCCCAACCCAATGTCTCATCAGCTAGAAAATAAGGATTCTAGGCCCCTCATCCTAGACTTACTGAATCAGAATCTCAAGGCACAACCTGGAATCTGTATTTGTAATCTACTCAGGTGAATCAAGAGCAGAATTGAGTATTGAAACCACAGATTTAAGCTGATGCTATCACCTAAGGGTGCTAAGAACCCATTCTAGATGTGCTAGGAGCTGAAGGTGCTCTGGTGAGAGTTCTGACCCTTGTGCTTTTACACTCAAGGGTGCTTGCTAACTCACCCAAAGACGTGACATACACTTAGACTCTTTTTCTTTCTCAATAGCCAGTTTTCCTTTCTCTCCTTAGACCATGATTTTTCTATGACATTCAAAATCTGCTATAGTTGGGATAAGAATGAAAAATATTCCTGAATGGAAATAATCATCCTTTACTATGGACACCAAACCTGTAAAGCCAGGGCAATATAAAATGAGGAGAGGGTACAGAAAGAGTCATTATAGCAACTTTCCTTAGGTTATATGGAGAAAGTACCACAACAAAGGCTTGCTCTAGCTCTCATTATGCAGCTAGAGCTGTGGGTCAGCTGTAGCTCTGTGGCTCCTCCCACACATCTTCTTCATTCTTGGATTCAAGCAGAAGAGCTGTCAAAACCACACCACAGCCTTACCGATTTGCTACGTGTGTGTGTAGGGTAGGGTGGTACAGTCACCTCCACTCACCTTCCTTGGACCAAAGCTGGTCATGGCCAAAGCCTGGGCAGGGAAGAAGTATCTCCATTCCATGGGTGGAGCCAGGTCGTTGGTGGTACAAGGGCACATTGAATCTTTTCACATGGACATGAGGGAGCAAATAATCAGGGACGACAGTGCCATTTACCGTACTTACTGGGCAGGAAAACATCCCTTTCAGAAGTTATCCCAGTTAAGAGGCCCAATAAGGAAAATTACCTGATAAGCAGTGACTGAATATGGGGACGAGTGGCCTGTTGTTCGTCCCAACTGGGGGATCTCAGGTCCTCTGTGGTTCAGGAAGAGGGGAGATGTTCTTTCTCTTGCCTTCCACAGCATGAATGTAGAAAAAGGAATTCAAAGAAGGTTTGAACATACTTTGGGTTGATGCTGAACATTCTAGTGGTGTTACACAGACAAAAAGAGCGTGGAGCATTCGGAGCAGTGCAGCCTGTCTCCCTGCCCCGGAGCACACAGCATCACTGTCAGGCCTCAGGGACATCACACTAGGGCAGCAGGCCATAGCTCTTCTCCTGCCTCCCCCTCGGAGCTCTCCCACACACTCTTGCCTTCCCCTCCCCCAGTATCTCAGGTTTTGCTCTTTCTAGGCCTTCAAGATCCCCTCCTCCCTCTGTTCTCTAAGCTGGTGTTTCCCTTTGGTCTTAGGAATGTTAACGCCTCCAGCCCAGCTCTTCCCTTCACTGCTGGGCAGGGGCAGAGGAGGAGGGGAAGGCAGGAAAGCCCCAAGGTGGTCTGGAGGCCAGGGAAGCGATCCAGATGCCTGAAAACATGAGCTGTCTCACCCAGCCAAGGCTGACGTAGATCGTAGGCTCTCCTGCTCACACGTCCTCTCATTTCCAACTTGAATTCCATGATCCCTTCCTGATTTGGGGGTGTGAGAATTATATAACTGCCCAAATCCTTATTCTGCCACCCCTCTCCCCTTTCCTTTTGGATTTTTCACATCTTTGTAACTTATTCAAGCTTCTTATCAACAAGTTGGTTAAGCTCTGTGAGACTCATAGAGGTGTGATATTCAATGAGAAATTCATTGCAGGTGGTGTGTGTGTGTGTGTGTGTGTGTGTGTGTGTGTACACGCACTCAGTCATGTCCGACTCTTTGTGACCCCATGTCTGTAGCCAGCCAGGCTTCTCTGCCCATGGAATTTTCCAGACAAGAATACTAGAGCGGGTTGCTATTCCCTCCTCCAGGGGATCTTCCTGACCCAGGTAGCCACTCAGAAAATGCTAATTCCCTTTCTATTTCTCTTCAAAGGATCTGAGTGTACCACTGCTTCTTGGGCGTCCTGAATCAGATGAGGTTGATTTTAGAGGAATTTCTACACTGTACTCTCTTATCGGATGCTTGCACAATTCAAAGCATACAGTAGGTGCTCACTGAGCCCTTGATGAGCAGTGTCCTTTCCTCCTCACTCACCGCCCTTCCCCTCAGCTCATCAGCTCTAAGCCCTCTCTGCACACGTCCTGTTCTTATCTCCGCTCCTTTGCAGAAGAAACCCAGAGGGCAGCACTTGCACCTTTGACTCATGGGTGGGGCTGACAGTCTGTGATGCTAACGGTCAGAGATTCTGAGAGTTCAACAGAAAATCAGGAAGGCAGTAAAGTACGGTTGTTTAAATCTTCAGTTCTGCTTCCAGTGTCTATAGCGAGCGTCTCTATCAGGCTTTGACTCTTCAGTCCCTCTCCTTGTCCCAAAGAGAACCAAAGACAAACCAGTATAAATGGCTTTATCAAGCAACTTTTCACATCATTAAATGATTTTGCTGTTTAGGTAGTCGCAGGACACAAACTCAGAAACACATTACACACAAATTGGAGTAGCAGCAGAGGAAAGAGCAGCGGCTACAGAGCTGCCTGGTAACTGTGGACGAGGCTGATGAGGCTGGCCCCTAGCACGCACCTCATGCTGGCTCAGCCACAATCCCCTCTGAGCCAGGGTCCCCTCTTTTCGAGGAGAAATAGAGTTGAGACCTCTGTTACCTCTCTTGCCCATTGGAAATGGAGCTTTTCCTCAAAACCCAAGAGACCGCCTTCTTCACTTTCCTAACCACCTCTTCCTTCAGAGGAAACTGTTCTCAGAAAAATTAGCCTTTTACATCTGTCAATCAAATTAGGCTAACTTTTAGGGAAAGCCACTGGACGGTACGGAAATGAACATGACACAGATCTATTCTGTCCTGCCCTCCAGGGGGTCCCTGTCTAGTAAAATGAATGAACGCACATCGCTCTACAGGTACCTGGCATACCGGAAGCCCTCACTAAGTATTTGTTGAATGAATGAGGGAAAGAATGACTGCACAATAATTTGAAGAGATGGTTCAGTTCAGTTCAGTTCAGTCGCGCAGTTGTGTCCGACTCTCTGCGACCCCATGAATCGCAGCACGCCAGGCCTCCCTGTCCATCACCAACTCCCGGAGTTCACTCAGACTCACGTCCATCGAGTCCGTGATGCCATCCAGCCATCTCATCCTCTGTCGTCCCCTTCTCCTCCTGCCCCCAATCCCTCCCAGCATCAGGGTCTTTTCCAATGAGTCAACTCTTTGCATAAGGTGGCCAAAGTAAGAAGAGATGGTAGCAAATGCTATAGAAGAATAAAGGACAAAATATACTGGGGGACTTGACATGAGATGTTCTGGGGTGGTCTTTATGTAGGGAGAGAGATAAGACCAGAGCCTTGCAGATGGAGGCTGTTGAGCCTGGCAGGGTGAGACAAATTGAGGATGGCACACCAGGGCTCTCCTGGGAGAAGGAATCTTCCCTGGGCCTTTTCTCAGCAGCATAGCCATGCAGCCATTTTCTAAATAAGGGAAGTACCACAAAAGTAGCACAGGGATGCTAAGGCCTCACTCAACAAGATATTAGGCTAAAGCATAACACGGTCGCCAGCTCTCCACAAGAGGATCACAGCCCTGGGAGGATGGACAGCCTGATTTCAGATTCGACAAGGTTACAGTCCCCTTGATCTTTATCTTTTGAGATGATGAACTTGAACTTGATGAATCATGTTTTTCTCCAATGGGTTTTGGATATCCCAGCCTAGAATACATTTCTTCGTAATAGTGGATATAGCACAGTTTTCTACGGAGAGGAAGCCTTTCTCGATTGTCTTCTCTAAGGAACCAGGGAAAGATGAGACTAGAAATGTCATCAGGATACTTGGAAGAGGGCCACCATGGATCTGGCATGAATATTTATCTTGAATTCCTGGAGATTTAGCATTCAGTTCATCTGCGATAATGGTAATTATCTGTTATGGGTGAAATTGAATTTCCTTCCCCTCCTAAATTCATATGTTCAAACCCAACCCCTAGTACCTTAGAATGTGACTGTATTTAAAGATAGGGTCCTTAAAGAAGTGATAAGTCTAAAGGAGATCATGGAGGGGGAGTTGCTAATCCAAAACGACCGGTGTCCTTATAAGAGGAGGAAGAGGCACCAGGGATGCACGCATGTGTGCGTGCACACAAACACACACACACACAGAAGAAAGGCCACGTGACGACAAAGCAAGTCGGGAGCCATCTGCCAGCCAAAGAAAAAGGTACAGGAGAAACCACACTTGCCAACACCTTGATCTTGGACTTCAGCCTCCAGAACTGAGAAAAGGAACCTGCATTGTTTAAGCCATGCACAGTTCAGTCATTCAGTCATGTCTGACTCTTTGTGACCCCATGAACCACAGCACACCAGGCCTCCCTGTCCATCACTGACTCCCAGAGTTTACCCAGGCTCATGTCCATTGAGTCGGTGATGCCATCCAACCATCTCATTCTCTGTCATCCTCTTCTCCTCCTGCCCTCAATCTTTCCCAGCATCAGGGTCTTTTCCAGTGAGTCAGCTCTTCACATCAGGTGGCCAAAGTATTGGAGTTTCAGCTTCAACATCAGTCCTTCCAATGAACACCTAGGACTGATCTCCTCTAGGATGGACTGGTTGGATCTCCTTGCAGTCCAAGGGACCCTCAAGAGTCTTCTCCAACACCACAGTTCAAAAGCATCAATTCTTCGGTGCTCAGCTTTCTTTATAGTCCAACTCTCACATACACACATGACCACTGGAAAAAGCATAACCTTGACTAGATGGATCTTTGTTGACAAAGTTGGTGATGCCATCCAACCATCTCATTCTCTGTCATCCTCTTCTCCTCCTGCCCTCAATCTTTCCCAGCATCAGGGTCTTTTCCAGTGAGTCAGCTCTTCACATCAGGTGGCCAAAGTATTGGAGTTTCAGCTTCAACATCAGTCCTTCCAATGAACACCTAGGACTGATCTCCTCTAGGATGGACTGGTTGGATCTCCTTGCAGTCCAAGGGACCCTCAAGAGTCTTCTCCAACACCACAGTTCAAAAGCATCAATTCTTCGGTGCTCAGCTTTCTTTATAGTCCAACTCTCACATACACACATGACCACTGGAAAAAGCATAACCTTGACTAGATGGATATTTGTTGACAAAGTAATGTCTCTGCTTTTTAATATGCTCTCTAGGTTGGTCATAACTTTCCTTCCAAGGAGTAAGCGTCTTTTAATTTCATGGTTACAGTCACCATCTGCAGTGATTTTGGAGCCCCCCAAAATAAAGTCTGACACTGTTTCCACTGTTTCCCCATCTATTTCCCATGAAGTGATGGGACCGGATGCCATGATCTTCGTTTTCTGAATGTTGAGCTTTAAGCCAACTTTTTCACTGTCCTCTTTCACTTTCATCAAGAGGCTTTTTAGTTCCTCTTCACTTTCTGCCATAAGGGTGGTGTCACCTGCATATCTGAGGTGATTGATATTTCTCCCAGCAGTCTTGATTCCAGCTTGTGCTTCTTCCAGTCAGCATTTCTCATGATGTACTCTGCACAGAAGTTAAATAAGCAGGGTGACAATATACAGCCTTGACGCATTCCTTTTTGGTTGTGGTAGCCCTAGCATGTGAATACACTGATATATTTTGAGGGCCCCTTATGAACCTGGCAGAAGTATTTTATCTCAATTTTTTAATGACTATGAAATATAGTTATTGTCATATTCCTTTTTCAGAAGAGAAAGTAGATGCTCCAGGCTACAGCTCTAGCAAGTGGTGCAAACTCAGAGTCTAGGGCACATCTGTCTGGCTCCAGACGTGATGCACTTAGCATATCCCCAACCCGCATTCGCGACGTGGCAGCCATGAAAGAAATACGAGGCTGTAATAACTGCTGACATCTGAGAACTCAATCCTTTCCTTACGGAACTCATGAATGATGAGGGACAGACTTACGAAGGTAAATAAATAAATAAGTACTGCCTGGACCAGACCGGCTGGAATCAATAACGCCATGGCAATGCCACAGTGAGTCTAAGCTGAGAGAGCATTCAGATGGCTGTGAAGACAGCATAAGGGAGTGGCTGCAGACCTAGGGGCCGGGCGAAGATTCAGCAGCTTTCTAGTTACGGGGACTCGGACATTTATTCTTACTCATATCCTCAACCTCATCAGTTTCCTCATCTGTGCTAGTGGGGCTAAATTGGGACTCATGGTGGAATATTACCCCCTGGGTTGCTGGAGGATTAAATAAGATAATATAAAGCACTTTTCATGATGTTTGGTACATAGTACATCTCAATAAATGCACCATGGTGGGAAAAAACATTCTTCTAATGCATATCTTACTAGATACTAACAAAAGAGCCAACCCATCTAAATGTGTTTGAGTTCCTGTTTAAATGAAAATTCTAAATGTTGTTAAATTTATGTGCATTTTCACTGACACTTATATGTTTCCGAATATAATTTTGTTTCCAAAATATGTTTGCCTTCTCAGGACATTCAGCTTAAATAAATACCAACATACAATGGCACCCCACTCCAGTGTTCTGCCTGGAGAATCCCAGGGACGGGGGAGCCTGGTGGGCTGCCATCTACGGGATCGCACAGTCAGACACGACTGAAGCGACTTAGCAGCATACCATCACCAGCACAGCCAAGGCAAAATTAAAATGTTCATCAGTGTGAAAGGACAGTCTGAAGAAAGGCAAGACAGAGAGGACTAATAAAATACTGATAGAAGTCAGAGCAAATTAAAAATAGTGTGTGTGTGTGTGACACTGCGTGCATTGATGGGCATGTGAATGTGTTTTGGGGCACACCTACGCCCATCTGAGAGTCAATGCAGGCACAATTCTAGACAGTGAATTGTGCGTGGGGAATCCGTCCCCCACCCTGCATGCCTTTCTTGATAGATTGTTTCTTCGCTGCAGGTGATTGCTTTCTTCTGCCTCAAGAGTAGAAACTTTTTTATAATGCTTCCTGTGCTTTTATAGCAAAAACCAATATAAATATTACTGGATCTATAAGTAAAAGAGTATAAAGCCTTATTTATCTTGCTGCATAGAGAAACCATGAAAAACATGTGGAAAGCTGAGTCTATTTTTCTCCAGGAAGACATTCAACTATACGCTGTGGCAAAGCAGAGATGCTTAATTTCAGAGATGACAGAGGGACTCTGTTATATTTTTGGTTCACAGGATTTTCATTGTTTCTGCATGTGCATGAATATTGAAATAGTTCCCTGACCAATTCTTGGAAAATGATATTGCCTGGCCAACCACATATGTTTGCAATGATAGGTTGCACTCCCAACCCCAACTAACAGGCCACAATGATGGGGCTTCAGATGTAGAACAAGGGGAGAGAAAGTGGGATCAGGCCAATGGCATGAATGGAAAACCCAAGCAAAGCCATGTCCTGGTCGGCAGCCCCACACGCTCCCTCCCAGTGCAGCCCCACTGTTGCCATCAGCTATGAGCTCTAGCCCCAGCTGTCAGGTTTTGCCCCTCCCTGGTTCTGCTCCCATGGAGGGATGTGGAACTTTGTAACAGAGCATTGGGACCCATCATCCAGCACACAAGGGTAAGATCAGATGGGACTTTTACCAGAACCACGAAAAGGGGAGGTTGAGGTCCCAGTTCCCTTTGATCCCCTGCGTTGTCCTTCTGTACCACTTCACAGGTCTCCAGGCTCCATCTCCTTGCTGTCCCCTCTGCTTCAGGCATAGGATCATGGTTCAATATTAGAGTTCTTTTATTTCTGTGATTCTTGCTAGTGGAAATCCTTTGATAAACCTCTAATTTCAAACTGCAGAAACAAAACAATGTGATGTTCCTTAGTCTTTAGCTGTGTGTTAGTCCACTCAGTTAGCTCAGCTCAGTTCAGTCGCTCAGTCGTCTCCGACTCTTTGCGACCTCATGAATTGCGGCACGCCAGGCCTCCCTGTCCATCACCAGCTCCTGGTCCTTATTGTGCTTAGTCGCCCAGTTGTGTCCATCTCTTTGTGACCCCATGGACTGCAGCCCACCAGGCTCCTCTGTCCATGGGGATTTTCCAGGCAAGAATAGGGAAGTGGATTGCTATGCCCTCCTCTGGAATTACCAATTCCCAAACCCAGATCCATAATGAAGAGCTGATGTCCTGGACAGCTTCAACTCTTTCTTACAAAAGTTCTTTCACCTTCTTTCTCCTTCATTCTTTTTTATCTGGTTGTCAAGTTGTTGTCACATTTCTTAGGGAATTATTCTCATTTTCTGTCCTGCTTTATGAGCCTTTCCTTCCACCCCATTGCCTGCAAGGTATTTTCATTTTAATAGGGAATAATTCTCTGATTTATGTCAATGAAACTCTAATGATGATGTTGCAGGCAGGCAGAAGAGAGCCCTCACCTGGAATTTTAGATCTTTCCTCCCAGCCTGGAATGCCAGCGGTTATCTTTTCAAACCATGTTGAAATAATATTTGTGCATAAAACTGCATTTTTTTTCCTTTGCACCATTCCCACCAACAGTTGGGAATTTCTGACCATCTTTTAGAAGTTTCTGTTTGTGAAATTAACATCTGAGTCTGCTCACTAAATTCAAACCTTCAGAAAACTGCAGCATGCTGAGGCTAATAGCAGAAAAGTTAAAGGTGTTGGGTGAAGTTTTTGTTTTCTAAGATGCCTAGATTGTCCTGAAGCTAATACAAAAGGGCTGTTGGTTAGAGTAGTTAGTATTTAAGCTATAGGAAGCTAACATTTGAAGTGTCTTTTTGTAAATGGAAGCAATGTTGAGTAAGTCTGTATTATTCATTACAGACTCTGTATTACTTCCTAAACGATGGCCGAGGTTATCATCTATAGATCTCTTTAGTAATACCATTTAATTTCCTACCCCTCTTTTAATACTCTTCTGGTGGACTTAGAGACTTAGATAAACTACCAGTGAGTGCAGAGTATACCCCAACCCATCACACAGTTGTAGAGTCCCTGCTGTGTGCCCTGTAAGCTACCAGGCACTGTGGAGCATGGAAGAAGCAGATCTCAGGCAAGGCTGCAGCTGAGAGGGGCAGCAAGGACTCAGGCAAAACCCACAGCTCAGCACGTCAAGGTGGAGGTGGGCAGGAAGCCACTAAGGTCCAGCCGAGGGTATGAGTCAGAAAGGCAGTGTACACACGGGATGGTGGTTCTGTCGGAGCCGAGACTGAAGGTAACAGTTCACTGGCCTGGAAAGGCCATGCTGGACAGGCAGCGCTTGCTTTAGGGTGTTCCTATCTCACAGCTTTCTAACAGGTTGCCAGGTGATGTTGATGTAATTGGTCTGGGGTCCAACTCTGAGAATCACTGGCTTGGGAAACTTTTCCATGAAAAACACAGAAGATGTTTCTCTGTAGATTCAGAGATAGCATAGCTATGTCTCTGTGGGTTCCCTTTGCCCCTGTTTTTTTTTTTTTTAATCTTTTGAACACTGTAAATCATCTAATATATCAGATTATCTTTGTAGTAGTTATTAGGAAGGCTGCAGACAAATTTCTGGCTATCCTTACAAATGCATTGATGGTGCTGTGGCATACGTTTTGTCTAGTAACTTCACTTCTGATTATGTTTTACATTCCTATCCTTAGTTTCCCTTTGTTTGTCTTTCTGGCCTATTTTTAATTTCTTTTTTTCTCTGTTATTGCCTGGATCTTTGAAATCCACATTAAACATTTTTAAAGACAAAACAGGTTATGCCTCTTTCAATACCACCAGCAACAACAAAACAACACTTTGATATACCATATTGAGTAAACTTTAGTAAGAAAGCAGTAAACTTTAATAATAGAAACATTGTTTTTTGCAAAGAGAAATTACTTAGGAGTGCCAGCCTCACTTAGGGACCATAGGCTAGATGAACAGACATTTGAAATTAAAGTTTCAGATTAATTTAATTTGAAATTAAAGTTTCAACACAGCATCCTCTCTTAAGTATTTACCAAATACAGTGCTTTTAAGATCACTGTATTTACCAAATACAGTGCTTTTAAGATCACTGTAACATACAAAATCCAAGGTGGATTCATCTTGTAATCTTTTAAACAATCTTCTTTCATAAAGCAACTACAGAAAACATGGAAATATATAGTCATATACTATATCAACTACATGTGTTAAAGAGGAAACACTTGATATCTTTCTTTTAAAAACTTGTACTAAATGGTTTTTAAGTAATTTTTATTTACTTGTTTATTTGTGGCTGTGCTGGGTCTCTGTTGCTACGCGAGCTTTTTCTGTAGTTGTGGTGAGCAGGGGCTACTTCCTAGGTGTGGTGCCCTGGCTTCTTATTGCCATGGTTTCTTTCCTTGTGGAGCACGGGCCTCGGCACCCGGGCTTCAGGAGTTGCACCACGTGGGTTCAGCAGTTGCAGTTCCCAGGCTCTAGAGCACAGGCTCAGTAGCTGTGGTGCAGGGGTTCAGCTGCTCTGAGGCATGTGGGATCTTCCCAAACCAGGGATCGAACCCACGTCTCCTGCACTGGCCGGACGATTCTTTACCACTTGCGCACCAGGGAAGCCCAGTACTGAATGGTTTTCTACTTTATTTTAAATGTTAAATACTAGGAGAAAAGAAAATCTCTTTTGAAATGACTTGTTTCTGTTGAAATGCATTATTTAAATTTCAGTGCTGCTAATGAGAACTGTTTCTTGGACAAACATAAATAATTATTATGTTTATTATTAGTATTATTATTAGTAGGGCATATTATTAGTAGGGCATATTATTAGTAGAACTCTCCAGGAGCCATGGTTGAAAAGACAGTTCACATAAGAGAAAGTTTTTCTGTTTCAAAAGGAGGTGGTCCCCATGATGTTTCTTTTTCTTTTGCTCCTCACCATGACAAGAGAAATATGTGGGAATCATGCTTTCTCATGAAGGTTGTGTTGCTGCATGCAAGATAACAAAGGCAGTTTCTGAGATTAACAGGAAACAGTTATAGATAAGATTGTTTCACGAAAATAGCTCAAGCAGAAATAAAGGAAAGGCCCTATGATTTTTAACTTATGGTGAAATTTCTGAAAATTACATATGAAGAGATGATAGAAGTTTCATCCTATTAAGAGGATCAAAGTAATAGGTCTGTTCAAGAAAACCAAAGTGAACTACACAATAATTGAGAATAATTAAATTTTAGCAAGAGAAGGGAAATGTTGCACCCAGAGTTTGTATTTCTTTAAACGTTGCTCTCTTTTTCAATATAGTGATATTGACTACTAATCTTCCTTGCTTTTATACACTTAAAAAAGACAAATATATAAAATGCCATTTGACTTACTTAGCCCTGTAATGGGAAGCTCTGCCATTCCATGGAAAGCTTAGGTGTTCACAGGTACCAGGACCCTAGGGGCAAACAGCCTCTAGGGAAGTTTTTCTCAAACACGAGTGCATATAAGGGTCACCTGGGGATTGTGTCCAGTTAAGAACCCATGTTAAACTACAGAGGAATCAGGAGAAAGCTATGGACCCCCTTCCCCAAATCACACATAAACACATTCAAGCCAATCTGCCTAGTTCGTTCAGGAACCTAATTCCTGCTCTAAGGGGTCTATTTGAAAACCTCAGCGTATAAAGTGGCTATAAATGTTACAGTGATCTGTGCAACTCCAGAGAAGGGCATGGTCACTGTGGGATAAGAAGGAATGGTGAATGGGATGAATTTCTACAGCAGATGAGACTTGAATTGCAGCTGGCAGAGGAAGAAGGAAGTCAAGCCCTGTGGGTGGAAGGGCAGAATAATCTGAAGCCATGGAGGCAGAGATGAGAAAAAGGAGGATAAATTCCCCAGCCTGATGCTTCCATGGAAAACTAGAAGATGAAAACACTGGCTGGGCAGTGTGGAGCCAGTTTATGAAGATACTTGGATGCCAACTAAGGAATTCACTTCATTCAGCAGGCCGCATTCAGTCCTTAAAGACATTTAAAGAGGGAGTGGCAGAGTAAAAACAGAATGGGCTGAATTAAAAGGATAAAGTCTAAGTTTTTACATATAAACATATACTATGTTTATTATTGGCTTTAGCAAGAGATAGAATAGGGCCTTGTATTTCTTTTTTAAAAACTATTTCATGGCAATTCTTAGACATTTATATTCACTCTTAGGTTCTAAATTTTACTGCTTCTGTATATAAATTTAGCCCATGAACTGCAGAGTTTGACTATACCATTGTGTGCCTGGCCCCAAGAACACAAGGACTCAGATCTTCTCATCCCTGCCACCTGTGTCACCAGATGGCTTCCCAGCCTTTCGTAGCTTCTGTGTTGTGTGTAGATAAGTGAGCCTGTGTAGCCTGCGAGTGTGCTGGGCCCACACCTTCTTAGTCAACTGATGGTGCACTACCTAAGCTTCACTGCTCCCTCTTTTTGTAATTCTGTGTCTTTCCCAAGCTTCACATGCAGTAGAAATACCCCCAGCTTTCCCTCTTCAGAAGTTGGTGTAAATTAAGTAAGCAGCCTCATATACTGTGCTGTGCTCAGTCCTGTCCGACTCATTGCAACCCCATGGACTGTAGTCTACCAGGCTCCTCTGTCCATGGGATTTCCCAGGCAACAATACTGGAGTGGGTTGCCATTCCTTTCTCCAAGGGGTCTTCCTGACCCAAGGATCAGAGGATCGAACCGCGTCTCTTGAGTCTCCTGCAATCGCAGGAGGATTCTTTACCACTTGACTAGCTGGGAAGCCCTCATACTGAGATTCATAAGGAACTGTGTCCTCCTTTCTTGAGGAAGAATAAAATTAGTTACAATTTCTTCCTTCACCACCAGAGAGGGGACTAGGTACCATCCAAATAACTAGTTACTTCTGGCTATCCTTACAAATTACTAGTTATTTCTGGTACTACTAGTCCCTCTAAAGCCTGACTGCACATGTTTTGAGCATATCTCGGCTGTGTCCCAGATGTCCAAGAGAAAGCTTCCCAGAACCCCATTTGGTCAGAGGGATGCCTCATCTCGCTGCTCTCCACCCACCATCCCGCCTGCTTGCTGCTTCCCTTATTTCACTCTGCTGCCTTACCCAGCCCAGCGTGGTATCAGAGTCTCATCAGTGCTCCGCTGATCAGTGTGAGCTAAGGTCCTTTGCCTGAAGTCTGCCTCTGCTCCTGCAGAGGACAAGTTAGTTTTTTCAGGATGGTCTTGAGAGTATTGAGCTGATTCTGTGTTCACAGTAATCAAAACAAAGCTAATACCTGGAGCTTGTTTTAAGAGCAGTTGTAAGTTTAGAGACCTCCCCGAGTGAATTCATCCAAGGACAGATCAAAGCATTGTCCCTTTAATGGATTCAGGTTGACCATCATAAAAAATGGATCAAGAGGCTAGTCATGCAGGAATTCCAAGCACTGTTCACGGTGCACCTAAGTTATCTGCATAACACGGGCTTAGGAAACCCTTTGGCTTGGCAGTGGTCTATTTTTAGAGGCAGTATAGTAGTTAGGAGCCAGGCTCTAGAAAAGATGCCTCAGGTTCAAATCCATCTCTACCAATCACAACTGTGCAAGTGTGAACAAATTGTCTATCATCTGTTTCAGTTGCCTCATCTGTAGCATGGGATTAGGAACATTCCCTACCTCTAGGGTCCTTGTGAAAGTCAAATGAATTAATAGACATACAGTGCTAGAAGCGTGCCTGTCAAGGATGTAGTAAGTGCTATAACAGTGCTGGCAAAACAAAGAACTCTGCAGTCCCTCTAGACACTACAGTCCAGGGTCCTGTCTTCATTATTTCATTCATCCCGGGATCTTCTTGTCAAGAGGGATAAGTGGGTGAGTGGCTCGGACTGGCAGCACAGTTCCCCTTTCAATTGCTAGGGCAGGACCACCATCCACTTTGTTGTTTCTTCCCATTTTCTAAGCATCATAAAATGTAATATTCATGTGTCAAGGGATCCAGGCTAGTATTTTAACATTTTACAGCCTCTTTGTAAAGCTACCTTTTCAGTTTTAGAGGAGGCAGTTTTACAACTCCCTTTGATAACCACTTAACTATGAAGACCCAAACAAAGAACAGGAATGGTCGGAGGATATCAGGAACTCCCAGACAGCTAGAGTCCCACTTCTTCAACATTATTCAAATTAGCTCCAGGACTCATAATTCTGTGTTTTCATTTATTGCTGCAATAAAGTAAATGGTTCTTTTATCCAAATGTTATTTCCTGGCTATTAATTCAGTAGCTATTTTGGATTGTAGCACTCCTCTTTGATTTAGGGAAATGGTACCTTATAAATATTTAAAAGTTGAAGACTGACACTTGGAGAAATTGACTTTGATTTGTTTTGTTAATATCCTATGGCTAGACTCATTACAGGTTTGGAAGATATGGCCCCATTCTCTACTTATGAGAGATGGGCTGCTTGTGGCTCTATAACAAGGAAATTTGGGGATGCTCTTCTCAAATCTTTTTGTGGACTCGATCTCTGTGTATGCCTCTGGTGGACACACATGACTCTCTTCTTCATATATTTCTCCAGAAACTGCTCTTGAACTCAAGAATGTAGTTGAAAACTATCAATACTTCTCAAAACAGCTGAAAATGGTCATAGGCTTGAGACGTTCTCTGCATCTACGACTATCAGCAAGGGTTTACGACAGGGCCCAGGATGATCTATACACTGGTATGATTTAACCACGGATCAATCAACCTATTAGGGGAAAAAAGACAAGGTCAATAAGGATGGGTCTTGGTGAACCAGAGGTCATCCTACATTTTTCAACCTACGTTATTTCCTTTCCATTAACATTTCATAATGAAAAATGCCTATATTCTTTAATTTTTAAGATAATTAAGGGAATTTAGTGCCTTTGAAGAATAGAGGATTTATAATGGCATCAGGGAATACACTATAAATAACCCGTGAGACAAGGGCCACCTGGAAAGCAGCAGTGCAGTCCCCATCATCATTGCTGCTTCTTGGCAACAAGCTGTAAGAGGGTTATCTTCCTTGGCCAGTGCAGAACCCAGCTCCTCTCCTTAGACCAGAAAGACCTGAGTGTTCTGGGACAGGGCTTCTACCCTCTTGGGAAGTGGTTTTCCAGCTGTATTTGAATTTGAACAAATTATAACAAACACAGAACTTTCTAAGTACATGGCATTCTCTGTATGCAAAGCCCTGAAATGTGTGATGGAAGTAGACAGTCATTCTGGAGCTTTTCTAAGGGAAAGAAACATGCCATCTGCCTCTGAGATCGTTACAGCCTAGTGAGTGAGATCAGGATGACACAAGGGAACGTACCAGGGCACAGAACAAGAGAGAGAGGTCTACATGGTTGCAGCTAGGCTCGTGCACATAGATACACAGGGACTTAGTCCAAAGGCTGGCTTACCTGTGAGCTCTCCAAGCTGACCATTCAGTTCAGTTCAGTTGCTCAGTCGTGTCCGACTCTTTGTGACCCCAAGAATTGCAGCACTCCAGGCCTCCCTGTCCACCACCAACTCCTGGAGTTCACTCAAACTCATGTCCATCGAGTCAGTGACGCCATCCAGCCATCTCATCCTCTGTCATCCCCTTCTCCTCCTGCCCCCAATCTCTCCCAGCATCAGAGTCTTTTCCAATGAGTCAACTCTTCGCATGAAGTGGCCAAAGTACTGGAGTTTCAGCTTCAGCATCAGTCCTTCCAAAGAACACCCAGGACTGATCTCCTTTAGAATGGACTTGTTGGATCTCCTTGCAGTCCAAGGGACTCTCAAGAGTCTTCTCCAACACCACAGTTCAAAAGCATCAATTCTTCGGCACTTAGCTTTCTTCACAGTCCAACTCTCACATCCATACATGACCACTGGAAAAACCATAACCTTGACCAGATGGACCTTTTTTGGCAAAGTAATGTTCATTACAGCTCAGCAATTCTGCATGTAACCCTGAGTTGGGTGGCATCCATAGAGAGTGTTGAGAATATGACTCTGGAAGCTAATTAATATGAAATTATGTAATGAATGGTGCCAAAATACATATAAAGTAAAACTGTGCATTTTGATAAATAAACACATTGGGCATGGAAGATGTTTCTAACAATCTGTCTGCCTATGCAAAGTAAGTCCTGTTCAGATTTTAAGAAAAACAAAATGTTGTTTGCACATACATAAAAGTACAAAAGTCTAGTTTATATTTGGCCATGTTTTTCTTCAAAGTCTGCATTTTGGAATTTAGTTTTGCTGTATTTACATATATGAATACATGTGTGTATCTATGTACATACATACATATGTTATATATAAAAAAAAAAAACCAACCTCAAGATGGTAAGTGGAGTAATAGGTAAAAGGGATGAGGAAATTTATTTGTTACACTTCACTGTGTCTGTCCAACTTTTAGTGAGAAGCAGACAGCTGGTTCCACAAATCTATATGTAAAAATGGTGCCAACATACATATAAAGAAAAACTATTCTTTGGGAAAAACAGAGGAGTTTGGACTTGCAAGACATTTCTAAGAATCCGTCTACCTATAGAAAGTAGCCCCTGTTCAGATTTTGAGAAAAACAAAATGCTATTAGCCAAGGCCATAAAAATACAAGAGTCTGGTGGTTCTTTTGCATGCTTTTCTTCAAACCCCTCATTTTGGAATTTAGTTATACTGTACCTACATATGCATGTACACACATGTATATATGTATAACTAGATCTGCACATATGTATAACTCAGGATGTTAAGTGGAAAAATATATAAAATGGATGGGAAAATTTATTTGTTATGCTTCACTGTGTCTGTCCAACTTTTAGTGAGAAGCAGAGAGAAGAAGTAAAAGTTCTGTATGTCAGCTGCCCAGAAGGATGGATTGGATTTGGGAATAAGTGTTTTTATTTTTCTGAAGAATCAAAGAGTTGGACATTCAGTCAGACATACTGTACTTCACTGGGAGCTGTTCTTGCTCAGTTTGAAACGGAGGAGGAGTTGGTAAGGAATATTTTTGGACCATGTTCTTTGTTAAATACTTAGCCCCTGAGAAGGATATAGGCCGCACAGGGTGACAGCTGAAAGAAGAGGAAGGCTCCCAGTCCAGGCAGACTTGGGGGCTTGGAGTGCATATTAGTGCCTGATATTTCTTGGGTAATGTTCTCTGCCTGGAACCCTGTGAGACGATTTGGACACATTCTCTCATGTAATCCTCATAGTTAACCTTCAAATTAGATATATTGTTCCCATTGTAAAAAGAAGTATGGTAATCATGTAATTTATCATCCAAGTTGGGACATTTTGGGGAGTGAAAGTGACCATATTATGTTGGAAGTGACATATTATGTTGGAACCATAGGCATAACCTGGGACTTTCCCGGTCAAATTGAGATGTGTGATCACTTTAATGTAATTTAGGATCAGAGACATTTGAGTGACTTAAGCTGAGAACTGGGGACTAGTCTTCTCCCTTCAATATCTAAGCTTCTCAACCTTACCAGGCTGTCATCCAAAGAGAGAAGGCTGGGGGGAAGAGGATTCAAGAGTAAAATGATGGAGACATGTGTTTTTGCTTTCTGTATTTTATAATAGAACTTTCTGAAAAGATACAAAGGCCCTTCTGACCATTGGATTGGCCTTAGCAGAGAATCATCACATCATGCTTGGACATGGACAGACAACTCTAAATATAATGCCTCGTAAGTTTTTAGGCTGCCTTCTATTCTATGTGGTTATGGGTGTGAGTTGTATTTATGGGAATGTAAATTTAATATCATGGAAAGTTTGCTGCACTCTGAGGTATAAAATAGAAATCCTTTGTATGCTCTTCCGTTTATTATCTGTGCCTTTTGGAAAACTTTACTATCATGTTTTTAACTGAAATCTTTAGCATGATGATGACATTGGACATAGTTCATCCACTTTCACCCACTGACTTAAACTGTGCTGAAATCCATATTTAGAATGTAGAGAGAACAGCTGAGGTACTCTGGGATCCTACCGTCTTAGAAAGCCACTGAAGAGTTGGTATCCACAGACCCTCAGTCCACTCTGCCTGCTGCCCTGTCCATTCCTAAAAGGAAGGTCATCAGAGAACCAGTGGGAATCCCTCCTGTGATAATTTATCCCTGGAAGGAACTTAGTAACACATCTTGGGTTGTGAACACTTCAGTGGGAATATTTTAAATGTAACCATTACTTTGGAGCATATGGATTATAAGGGGTAATCACTTCCCTCAATCAAAGCTAAGCCTGTTTAAGAATTTACTAGTAAGCACATATGTTTATTTTCAGACATGTATGAAACAGGTCAGGAGATCACTGAAAATCATGTTCCCTGAAAGCTAATTAAAATAATCAGTAACTGATCAAAAATAAGAATAGAAAAGAGTTTTATTTGAGCCAAGTTGAGGACTAGCCCAGAAGCCCACTTCCCAGATTTATTCTGAGAAACTGCTTCAGAGAAACATGGTTTCTGGCCCTGTTTTATATATTGTCAGAAAAGAAAATATTAAACAAGTCATAGTTACATTCCTTCAAAGTTTTGCTTTAAAAAATAAAATAAAAAAGAATAGACCAGCAAGTGTATGGTGGGTCAATATGGCATTGGCACCTGGGAAGGGAGTCTTATCATCGAAGCAGGACCAGCACTGGTGTCTCAAGAAGAGGGACATTTAAAGTCTATTTTTAATTTGGACATTCTTTACTTCTGGTCAGTGTGCCCTTTTTTGTAATAATTAAAGTAGATGTACAGTGGATGTTTAATATGGCACAGAGAGACTATTTTGTAGCATAAAATTCAAGTTAAGTCATGTATTAGCCAGAATGACTTACCAGTATTTCAGTATGTGAGAATTTCTTTTATTACCACCCGTGACAGCAGTTACTTGGCTACAACAGTGAGCCCTAGTTAAATACCTAGTCAATAACATAACTGACTTTGGGATGGATGATGATAATCTTCCAATTTTCCAGCAGGGACTTTGACAATATAAAAGGAACTGAATACAGAAATGGTGTATACTTACTCAGAAGCCTATGAACAACAGATTTTCATTTTTCTCTTGTCCACATTAAAAATATCTGTAGTGGGGGTACTGAAGATTATAGAGGAGAAATAAATGTAGATGTCCAGCCTATGCTTTTTTAATATTTTCATGTTTGGTTTTAGGTTCATCATCACAGGAGATGGGGAATGTGGCTATGTGAACGACCTTGGAGTTAGCAGTGCCAGAAGTTATACAGATAGAAAATGGATTTGCAGCAAACAAACATCTCCATGTCAAATTCTTCAAGGCATTTTTAGGGAGCTGGCTCAGAGGCTATTGGGAAGATTCCCTGGAGAAGGAAATGGCAACCCACTCCAATATTCTTGCCTGGAGAATCCCATGGAGGAAGGAGCCTGGTAGGCTACAGTCCATGGGGTCATAAAGAGTCAGACTCGACTGAGCTACTTCACTTTTACTTTCACTTTCATCCCTAAGAAATGCATTAAAAACTGTTTATATATAAACATGTATAATAAAATTTTATTATATAATTTTATTATAAAATTTTATTATTATAATATAATTTTATTATAAATGTTTATTTATTATAAACAGTTGCTCTATTGCTTGCTCTGCCAGCAATATCAGCAATATATATTTAGTGTATGTTAACCACACAGAAGCAAGCTATACTTGAATGAGATTGGGATTTGGAAGAGTGAGATTCTAAGTAGGTGTTAATATGAGTTGGTATTATGTTTTGAACCCATAAATATGAAAGAATTCCATTTTTTCCATATAAACAGCACTTTATTTGCACACATGGGACCATCAAAATGACTATGATAGCTGAAAGCTTGCACAATTATTTTAATAACCAATGAGAAATGTTACAATTGGTTAACACATTCAAAATTCCTTACTGTCAGTTCCAAATCTACATGGTCACTTTTTTTGGACTTCCCTGGTGGCACAGTGGATAAAAATCTGCCTGCCAGTACAGCAGACACAGGCTCCAGCCCTGGTCCAGAAATACTCTATTCCCCACACAGCAGCTAGGCTCTTGTGCCACAACTACTGAGCCCACTCTTGAGAGCCTGTGAGCCACAACTAGGAGCTCGAGAGCTGCAGCTACTGAAGCCTCATGCCTAGAGCCTGTGCTCCACTGCAAGAGACATCACCACAATGAGAAGTCCACATACTGCAGCAACAGTCCAGTGCAGCCAAAAATTAATAGTTAATTAAATTAAGAAAACAAATCTATAGAGAAGTTTCTAACACTACTAAGACTAGGGACTTCCCTGGTGGTCCAGTGGCTGAGACTCTGCTGCCAGTGCAAGGGGACTGTTGGATCCCTGGTCAGAGAGCTAGAACTTGCATCCCGCAAGCAAGAGGTCCCACTTGCAACAGCTAAAGATTCCACATGCTGTACAACAAAGTGAATCAGATGTACCTCATGTGGAATCTTTAGTTGTGGCATGTGGGATTTTGCTCCAATAATAATAAATTATCCATTTACAATAAGTAGGAAACAAAAGAAATCATAAAATTGGAAAAAAAACAAACAAACTAGATTTTATATGCCGAAATGAATATCAAAGATCCCACATGCTGCAACTAAGATCTGGGGCAGCCAAAAAATTTTTAAAATTACTAAGACTAATTTTACTTTAAATTCTATATTTTAAGGCATTAGAAATACTGTAAAGGTGCCTTTTACACTTTAATTCTTAGTGTTTCTGTTTTAAATTACAGTGTGCTAAGTAAATATTATACCTATAAACAAATAGTAATCCTTTTTTTACACTTTATTGGATTTTTCTTTCACCCCATTTAAATCACAAATAGTGAATTACCTCCGCTCATTACTGAGTGATACCCAATCTCACAAATGTTTATGTGCAATTGAGTTTTAGAAACAGAATGTACATAATACACTACATAGTTTCAGACAAACATTTCCATAAGAAAAATGCATTGGTTAGCTGAAGGTTTGAGAAAAGTTAAGTTCAGGTGGAGCCAAGTGTTGTCATGGCAACACAGAATTTTAAGAGAAACCTCCTTTTAAATTTATAGAAAGAAGGGGAAGAAATCTTAACACTTGTTTTTTCCTCCTGCCGCTTAAAAGAGAGAGAAAAAATGTCTGACACTTGCAGCCTATTTCCTCCGTTTGGAGACCCCCTGGCCTTCCTGCCTGTTACCCTCTCATTGTGACCTTTATAAATCATTTCAAAGCAGAGGTACTTCACATGAAAAATAAATAGATCACCAGTTTCACTGGCTAGTTTAAAGATTCAAATGAGGTAACAGATGAAATTCTTTTGTTACTCTATTTGACTTTTTAAATATTTAATACATAACATTTTGTGTTATTTTTTTGTGATGAGTGTTAGATCAGCATCTAATTTGGGTGTGTGGGTGTGTATGATTAACTGTTCAAGTACCATTTGTTGAAAAGACTTTTTCTCCATTGTATGTGTTGTAGCCATGTGTTCTGGGAAACAAATTCACTCAGAAGTACAATGCAGATAGTGGAGTGTCGGGGGCCAGCGTGAGGAATCCCACCCATGACAGGGTCATGTGGTAGACTCAGATGGCAGGGCAATTTGAGTCATCAGATTTCTCTCTGGTTTTTCCTGAGCATGTACCCCCCAAAATAAGAATTTGTCTGTTTTCCCACTATTCTCTGACAGTTTCTCGGAAAGAGTTAATTCAAAGCTTTAGCTTCCTGCATTTGAAAGGAGTGTTTCAGCCCAACCCCCCTTTGATAATGCTCTAGCCTGCCTAACAGGTTCCCCTGACCTTTTACAAGCTTGTGAATTGCTTACAACCCCAGAACTGTGAGGGGCAAAAAGGCCTTGAAGTGTTTTAAAGTTACAAACCTTTTCTAAGAGCCCAAACCCTATTAGTGATAGGATTTCACTGTTGCCTCAACAATTGCTGCCAGACCTCCTTATTTGCACTGGGAAGTTCAGCTATACAAACAATATTTGGAAAAAGATATGTAGTAGTTTTTTTTTTTGATGTTAGTAACACTAGGCTTTCAAGTTAATTGCTTTCTTTTATAAATCATTGTACTCCCTCTTGCTTGCTGTGTCCTTGCTATGTAAGAATGCAACTTTGTTTAGTGCCTCCCGAGAGTGGCGCCAGACCTTGGAAAAAATAACACTTATCAGAAAAGAGCTGTAAATTGTTGAATTGGCCTTTTGGCCAGAAGATGATGTAAATTACCTAAGATAAATACAATTAGGTATGCAGAGAATAAGCCTGGTCTTGATAAGAGTCAGGGCTGCTGACATTGCCAAAATTTGTGATACCCATTGATCTCTATGTATAAAAAGGCCATGTGAAAAATAAAGTTTGGACCAGTTTTCTCGGACAAGTTTCTCGGATGATTCTCTCTCTCTCTCTCTCTCTAACTTTCATTGAAAAAAGAAATCTGCCCCCCCACCTCCCCGTGTCTCTTTGTCTCTGTCCTCTTGTACTCTAATTCCAGGCTGAATTCCCATCTGGAATGGGGAGGCTCACCACGTCTACTTACTTGCCCTGGCTTTAAGATCTGCAAGAAAAGGGACCCAGGGTGGGGCCCCTTTAGAGATTCAAGTGGACACCGGTGGCCCATGTAGATGGTGCAAATCTGTTGTCTTGAGATTTTATTGGCTTTCCCCATAAACCAAATTATTCAGCCTCCTATTTTCTACTAATTTCCTACTATACTATCCTATCCTGAGCTATCCTATCCTATCCTGTCCTGTCCTATCTGCCCGCTCCGTCCCTGCTTTGAATATCCCTGGATCCACCAGGGCTGGACCCTGGCAGTGGAGTGCAGTTTATATATGCTGATGGACCCAAGGCAAAGTCTCCTCTTAGCCAAGGATCCTGACTTTTGTGAAAACCTTATATACCCTAAGTGTACATGTTCAAACTCACCTCCCCAAATTCCTTGAAATGAGTCTGGACAAGATAAAAGAGAGAGATGATCAAGTTAACCCATGATTCATGTGTCATAAGCCTAGATAGTTAAACAGTGAACATTTATCAATAGGCCTGTGGTCATACCCCAATAAACATAATAGGATTTATGACTTTGTTCTGTTACAGAGATAATTAACATAGTCTTTTAGGTAATAGAGAGTCTAGGTACAAGTCCTGAGGCTCCTTCATCGGGGTCTGGTTTTCCATTGGTATGTCGTTTCTGTAGATACTGACATATAGCTCAAAGTCCACAGTCCAACCCAAGATGGAGTTCTGCTTTCAAGATGGAGCCTGTTCTGTTTCCTCCTTCATATTGCCTTTGCTGTTTGGTCCAAGTTCAGTCGACTGCATTTATGAGGGTCTATTTCTGGTCTCTCTATTCTGTCCCATTGATCTGTTTGTCTTATTTCAGCACACTAACTTGCTTACTGTAGCTAGATAGTAAGGCTTGACATTGAATAGGGTCCGTTACCCAATTTTCTTCTTTAATATTGGGTTGGCTATTCTGGGTATTATGACTCTTCATATAAACTTTGGAATTATTTTGCCAGCATCTATCAAATGACTTGCTGCATTTTTGTTGTGAGTACATTGAACCTATAGATGATGTTGTAAAGAACTGACATCTTGAAAATATTGTTTTCCTACCTATAAACATGGAGTAATAGTTGATTTACATTCTTTGATTTTGTTTACCTGAGTTCTGTACTTTTCCTCATATGAAACTTGTACAAATTTTGTTGGATTTGTACCTAAGCATTTCAAAATAAATGGTATTTTGTTCTGAATTCCACATTTTGCTTGCCATTGTTGGTGTCATAGAAGGCAATTGACTGGGATATTCTCTTTATAGTCTTAGACAGAAAGCTACTCAGTCTCAAATGCAACTCAAAGTCATGACCCTCTACTGGCGTGTGCTTGCATCGTTGGTCTTTTCTGCTATGACTACCCTCATAGTAGCATAAACTATTGTTGACTGAAAATATGCACAACCTATGAGTTGAGAATTATGTTTTATTCAACAGACTTACGAGGACTATAGCCCATGATTATCATCCACTTAGATATCTGAGGGGACTGTTCCCAAGGGGTAAGTTGTAAAGCAGGAGCTAGAATATATAGGAGCTTCTGCTGAGAAAGGCAATGGCATCCCACTCCAGTACTCTTGCCTGGAAAATCCCATGGACGGAGGAGCCTGGTAGGCTGTAGTCCATGGGGTCGCTAAGAGTCAGGCACGACTGAGCGACTTCACTTTCACTTTTCACTTTCATGCATTGGAGAAGGAAATGGCAACCCACTCCAGTGTTCTTGCCTGGAGAATCCCAGGGACGGAGGAGCCTAGTGGGCTGCCGTCTCTGAGGTCGCACAGAGTCGGACACGACTGAAGTGACTTAGCAGCTGCTGAGAAAACACCCATGTAACTGAACATCAATATTCCATTGTATGCATGCACAGTGTTTTAAGCTTTTGTTCATTAAGACCTTTGTCTTTGTTCTTAGTGGCCCCCAGACATTTAAAGGATGCTAGGTCCAATCAGAATTATCATATGCTGGGCCTCCTTAGTTCTCTGAGACAGGCAAATTAGAAGCCAGATTCTTGGGTAACAGACAAAAAACTTGTGGTGCAAGGTGTGTGGTCCAACTTCTTCTCATGAGAAGCTGGAAGTAGATTTTATCATCTCTTCATTCTGCTCTGAGATGAAGGAAGGAACGACATAAAGTGCTTTCAAAATTCTCATTTAAAACCACCCCTTTGCCATATGAGCCAGTGATCCCACTTCTGGGCATATGTTCAAAGAAAGCAGTAATTTGAAAAGATACATGCACCTCAATGTTCATAGCAGCACTATTTACAATACTCAAGATATGGAAGCAATCTAAATGTCCAGCAACAGATGAATGGATTAAGAAGATGTGGTACATACTTAACAGTGGAATATTACTCAGCCATAAGAAAGAATGAAATAACTCCCTTTGCAGCAACATGGGTGTGTCATGGGAGTATGTAATTTCCTTGGTTCTGTCTCATCACAACAAAAATTTGAAGCAACGGAGTTAAAGCTCTTAGACAGACTGTATCACAGCTCTTGGACAGATCAGTGTTACAGTTCTCGGAGAAATCAGTGTTACAGATTCATGTTACAGCTCAGTTTTATTTAGAAAATAGAAGAAAAATACACCCTCGAGGTGTGAGGGCATGCTGACACAAAAGATGCAAAGAGAAGAGAGTGAGGGACACTGTGCCCTTTGGCTCCTCTTTTTCATACGTTCTTCCTACCCCTCTCCACCCTGGGTCTGCCCTATGTAAACTGGGCTAGCCAGGGGAGCTGTTTGTTCTACCTGATGTCCTCACTCTGGTCTTCAGACCTTCCTTTGTTCTATTTTTGAGGGTTTTTCCCTTTCTTGTCTTTTAGCCACCTCCATTCTGGACTCCTTTCTCCTATTCTAACTACCTAACAGATGGGCTTAGAGATTGTCATACAAAGTGAACTAAGTCAGACAGAGAGAAACAAATATATGATATCACTTACATGTGGAATCTAAAAAACAATTAAAAGTAAATTTATTTATTATACAAAAGAGAAATAGATCCATCGACACAGAAAACAAACTTATGGTTACCAAAAGGGGAGATTAGGGGAAGGATAAATTAAGAGATTGGGATTAATATATGCATATTACCTGATATAAAATAATAATCAAAGATGTACTGTATAGCACAGGAAACTGTAGTTAATTTTTGTGATAAGACAGAAAAGGATCTAAAATATATATATATGCATATGTATACTAGATATGTATATATATATAAACTGAATCACTATGCTGTACACACACAGCATTGTAAATCAACTATACCTCAAAAAAACAAAACAAAACAAAGCAAAACAAACAAAAAACCCACAACATTGTAAACCAACCATACCTTAATTTAAAAAAAAAAAAAAAAAGGCCTGTTATTCTTTGTAGTCCTCAGGGAATGAGGTGTGCCTAGCCCCTCAGGTAGCATCTGGAAAAACTGAGATACTAGATATGGAGTCCAAACTTTCTGCTCCTCATGGAGAATCTGGGATCAGACTTACTCTCCTGATTATATGTTGGGGTTCAGGGGGTGAGGAGTGTGGTGGAAAAGTGTTGTCAGCTTTTCCTACTAGTTTTGATGTGGTTAGTTTCACAATTACTCTGCCTCTTGAACAGTTTCTGGATTTCTCACAGAATTCATCCATGTGTGACTGTTGAACTTGTGTATTTTGGTAGGAAAAACAGTCCAGAACCTATTTTGCCATCAAGCTGTGTTAGTCACAGTGTCTTTTAATACTAAGCATGCATCTTTGTAATAGTCAGAGAAGAACCTATAAAGAACCAGATGTCATAAAATGGGTGTAAACAAACATTGTAACAACCACACAAAGGCTTACAACTCAGCAATCAAAAGGAATGGGCAGTTGATACATGGAACAATTTGATTAAAGCAATGAAAAAAATAAAAAAGCTAGTCACACAATTTTACATATTGTTTGATTCCATTTTTTATAACTTTATTGCAATGACAAAATTACAGAGATAAAAAACAGCAGCTAAGGACAATCATGAGAGAGGAAAGAAGAGTGTGGCTATGAAAGAGCTACAGGCTGTATCTGTGTGGTGATGGAGTCATTCTGTATCATCAGTGTCCACATTAGTTGTGATTTCACACTTTAGTTTTTAAGATGTTACCATGGGGTGCCTCTTGAGAAATCTGTATGCAGGTTAGGAAGCAACAGTTAGAACTGGACATGGAACAACAGACTGTTTCCAAATAGGAAAAGGAGTACGTCAAGGCTGTATATTGTCACCCTGCTTATTTAACTTATATGCAGAGTACATCATGAGAAACGCTGGACTGGAAGAAACACAAGCTGGAATCAAGATTGCTGGGAGAAATATCAATAACCTCAGATATGCAGATGACACCACCCTTATGGCAGAAAGTGAAGAAAGCTAAAAAGCCTCTTGTTGAAAGTGAGAGAGGACAGTGAAAAGGTTGGCTTAAAGCTCAACATTAAGAAAACAAAGATCATGGCATCTGGCCCCATCACTTCATGGGAAATAGATGGGAAGCAGTAGAAACAGTGTCAGACTTTGTTTTTTTGGGCTCCATAATCACTGCAGATGGTGACTGCAGCCATGAAATTAAAAGATGCTTACTCCTTGGAAGAAAAGTTATGACCAACCTAGATAGTATATTCAAAAGCAGAGACATTACTTTGCCGACTAAGGTCCGTCTAGTCAAGGCTATGGTTTTTCCTGTGGTCATGTATGGATGTGAGAGTTGGACTGTGAAGAAGGCTGAGCGCAGAAGAATTGATGCTTTTGAACTGTGGTGTTGGAGAAGACTCTTGAGAGTCCCTTGGACTGCAAGGAGATCCTACCAGTCCATTCTGAGGGAGATCAACCCTGGGATTTCTTTGGAAGGAATGATGCTAAAACTGAAGCTGCAGTACTTTGGCCACCTTATGCGAAGAGTTGACTCATTGGAAAAGACCCTGATGCTGGGAGGGATTGGGGGCAGGAGGAGAAAGGGACGACCGAGGATGAGATGGCTGGATGGCATCATGGACTCAATGGACGTGAATCTGAGTGAACTCCGGGAGTTGGTGATGGACAGGGAGGCCTGGCGTGCTGCGATTCATGGGGTCGCAAAGAGTCGGACACGACTGCGCGACTGAACTGAACTGAACCATGGGGTCCACTAGGTAAAAGGGAGCTAATATTTTCTGTAATATTTCCTACAACTGAGTGTGAGTCTGTAATGATCTGAAAAGTTTTTTTTCTAAGTTTAATTAAAAAATAATGTAGGTATAATAAAAACAATTGAGGTTCAACAGCTCAGTGCCCCAAAAATCAATACTCGAGGGAAGGAAATACTGGTAGAAAGGAAATTTGCTTTTAATCAGAATGCTGGAAATCTGGAGAGATGGTGGACTCAGTGTCCCTGAGAACCACCTCCAAGATTCTGCTCAGCCCTGAAAGACTTTAAAGGGAAAAGGGAAGTAATCTCAGTTAATCCTTGAAATAAGGGGTCAGAGTCATCACTATCCTGCAGTGTGTGGGCTTGTTGACTTCTTGTGAACTTTCTTCTAAGATGTCTTGTTTACACTCTTCATGAGATTACAGGAACTAGGGAAAGAGGTAAGATCATCTGTTAACTGGAAGCTAATGGTTTGAAGACAGAGATAAAACAAAGGGGCCTCAGACATGCAAGCTACTGTTTGCAGAAAACAGATCTCAGCTGTAAGAAATGGAGTATTAGCTGCCATACCAGTAAACAAGGATCTCACAGTCATCAGTAATTGCAGCCCTCTGATGTTAGCCTTTGAGACCTAGGGGAACACAGGAAGGAGAAGAATACCTGCTATCTATCAACCATCAGACCACAGCCACTACCTTATGGTGAGCCCGGAGGAAACTTTAGATGTGAAAACACAGAATATTGGCCCCAGAGAAGTTAGGTGGATAGGAAAGGAATGATTTCAGTGAGCCCAACTCTTGCATCTTCCAATATGTAGAAAAGTGCTAAATCCCTTGACATTGAATATCTGGCTTTCTTTAATGAACAATAAAATCTTTTGATTTCAGACTACCTGCCCTTTGTTGCCAACCTTCTATATAACCTGGTTCTTCCCTTTCACCTCCTCAGAGCAGTTCTCTCAACAAGTTGCCTCCCAGGCCTAAAGTCCTAAAAATTCCCATCAAATAAAACACAACTCTCAAATTTTAGGTTGTGAATATATTTTAAAGGTGACAGCAGGAGGCTCTTTTCCTTGTCATTAGAAAAACTGTATTGTAAATGTCTTTTAATCAGATACCCACATGCTGTACTCATCTCTGACCCTTGAGCATACCTTACAAATGTTTTAATCATACAGCAACTTGGCTAAGTTGCCAGTTCTTTCCATAGATCAAAGTAGGAATGGAGAATAAGTAATTAACAGATGATCAGATCTCATTCCTAGAATCCTCTTCAGTGATCTTGATGGGGACAGAGTAAATAGCTAATCCCACTAGGGGATTATAAATTAAAAAAAAAAAAAGTATGAGAGACCCCTGTAAGTTAAGGATCACTTAAGAAAATAGATTTGCTTAACCAGAAAACCAGCAGTTTGCTTAGCAACAAAACCACGAGGTATGCCCCCAAATAATAAAAGAATGGTGGTATGAAACCTGCCCAATGAGCTTCTTAAGTTAATGACCCTTGGAATATGCTTTCTACACACATAAAAAACAAAACAAAACAATAATTTATGGAAAGGTGACATTTCAAAGCAAATTGTATTGAGACTTGAAATAGTTCCTTAGTGCCATGACAGTCCTGGTTTGATCATTTAAGGACAAGAAAACTCCCCAGACCAACCTGAAGGAGATGCTGATGATGGAAGGATGATGTCTACTCAGAAATGAGGAAGAAAGTGATTTTGCTCCTCCCCACTTTCCCTTTGATTATAAAACTGTAGGTGATTTAGTTCTTGGTGCAGAATCCTCTCACCCATCTGTTTCTAAGCCTCACAAATGTCCTGTTCTAAGAAATCACCTCTTATCTATTGCTTTGCCTCTTGCTGAATTTTTTCTGGGCCTAGACATAAATGAACAGAGTTCTTCAGAGCACCCCTCCTCCCAAAATGCCACCCAAGAGTTTCAGTCTCCCAAATAAACCGTGTGAACAAGATAGAGGAACGAGTCTAGAGGAAGACTGCCAGGAAACCACAAGCTTGCATGCAGTGGGGGTTGGCGTCCCCTGCCTCAACATGGAACTGAGATCACTTCCTCCCTTTTCTTTACAACTTAAACGGCCGAGAAGAATCTTCGGAGGTGGTTCTAGGGGGACACTGAGTCTACCATCTTCTCAGAATGCCAGCTTTCTGATTAAAGACAGCTTGTCCTTCCACAAATGTTCATAAGTTTGATTTGGTAAGCCATGAGCAGCTGGGCCCAATTCCATTGGTAACTTGGAGAGAGCTCTTTCCTGCGAAGAACTCTTTCCTGCCAAAAACTGCTTACAGTAAAAGCAACTGCTAAGTCGCTTCAGTCGTGTCCGACTCTGTGTGACCCCATAGACAGCAACCCACCAGGCTCCCCTGTCCCTGGGATTCTCCAGGCAAGAACACTGAAGTGGGTTGCCATTTCTTCTTCAATGCATGAAAGTGAAAATTGAAAATGAAGTCGCTCAGTCGTGTCCAACTCTTCACAACCCCATGGACTGCAGCCCACCAGGCTCCTCCATCCATGGGATTTTCCAGGCAAGAGTACTGGAGTGGGGTGCCATTGCCTTTTCCGAAAAGCTAAATTAGATGAAGGAAAAAATCCAATTCATCCCTTCCATGCACATGGAGTTAGAATCCACTACATCATTTGCACAGTCAAGTGCAAAATAAAAAAGATGGAGTGCTTTGTTTAAATTTGTTAATAGTTTTAAGATATCAATGGTAGGGCATTAAGTCAAGTATGAAACCCCCTTTCAGTCTGGAAAAGTGAGCTCCCAGATGGTGTCTGCATGTCCAAGTAGCTGATGGTGCACAAAGAGTCATTTTTAGTTACCTTTCACCATTGACTGTGCACAGTCTGTATTCTTGCTTCTTAAAGAGAGTACTTTCCTCTGCTGAGCTACCTAACAGGAGTTGCTTTGATTATTGGGCTTCACTTGTTTCTCTCAGATATTTTTCATGATGCACAAGGACGAAATATACTTTTCTCCTATCATTGAAGAAACACTTGCATTCAGAATATTTAAACTCAGGCACTGGCGAATCAGAAGAGTCAGTGGTCAGTGTTCTATACTTGGGGGTTACAGCTTTATCTTGAAGAAGGAATTCATAGGGCCTGGGCTCCATCTTAGGCCTGTTCATGCTGATCATGCTCGGTTACCTTTCCAATGGACTCTGAACTCTGTGTTTAGTGCCTATGAAAATGACAACAAAAGGATAAGACCCCCTCCAGACAGGGGAACCTTGAAGATCGTATCTAGGTTACTCATCACCTAAGAGAAAACATACACTAATCACCCCTTCCTCCAGACAGGCCATAAATTTTTCTGTCTCTATAAGAGTGTAACCTCAGGTTTATTGATTATTGGCTAATTGTTTGACTGTTTGAGCACACAGCACGTGAATGATGAGGTCATTTGGATTGTATTTTCCTTGGTTTATGTAGTCTCAAGGAATTTGGAGTGGTGGGTTCAGACACGTACACATGGGGTATAAAAGATTTTCACAAATGCTGGTCGGGGTCCTTGGCTAAGAGGAGACTCTGACTTGGGCCCGCCAGTGTAATAAAGTGCACTCCACTATCTGCATTGTCCTTCTGAGTGAGTTTGTTTCCCAGAACACATGGCTACAACAATCTGAGTCCTGAAGAAAAGATTGTGAGTATTCTCTAGACCAAAGCTTCACTGGGGAGATATTAGAAAATAAAGTTCATACTATTTCCTTACGAATAACTGTGACTAAGCAGGACTCTATGGGGCCTTCTTGGGACGGACACCTCCCCCCATGTCTTCTGTCTGTCTCTTGCTTGCAGAAAAGGTATTTCCCAGGTACCTCCAGAGTCACAAAAGCTTGCTTCAAAAATTTAGGGGAAAGATGGCAGGGGTAATTAGGTGAAGGAGGAAAGGAACAGGCTGAGCTGACTCCATCTTGGAAAAGAAGGAAACTCCATCTTACATTCACAGTGAACTTTGGACTATGTGGCTGGTAGCAATGGAGATAACATACCTACCGTGAACAGGACTCACAAACTGATAAACACCAGATTCCATACCAAGATTTCCCATCACCAGAAAGAATGTAATAATCCCCTATGTAGTCAGTCATCATTATAGTTTTTATGGCACCCATTCGTATTATATATAACCAGCTGACCCTTCTGATTATGAATCATGGCTGTGACCTGATTGTTATCTCCCTTTGACATCTTTCAGAATAGGACTGAGGAATTTGGGGATGTGGGCTTGTGCACATACACTTAAGGTATATAAGGTTTTCACAGAAATGGGTCAGGGTCTCTGGCTAAAGAGGAAACTGCCTCGGACTCACCAGTGTAATAAAATGCACTCCACTATCCATGTTGTCCTTCTGAGTGAGTTTGCTTCCCAAAGCATTTGGCTACAACATTTGATGCATTGGCCGGGAAGCTCCTCACTTTGATGAGACAAGTCTCGCTTGAGGCTACTCTGGTCTTTGTGGCTTGGATCTTCTAGAGCGGGGAAGGCATCTCACCCTTCTGGAAAGATTCCGTTTCTCAATGTCTGGACCTTTCACATTGGTGGATAGTGGACAGCAGGGGAACTGAGCGCTCAGGTGAGGAGGTTCCCACCTAGCAGGGTGGAAGAGGGGGCCTGATCAACCCCCTGTGAGGGACTAGGGAGCACGTGGACCACAACTGTCACAAAGAGGGGGTATCCACATTGTTCTGGGATGTATTGCTACTGGACAAACACGAAAAAGTTTTGGGGAAAGCAGAGCTGTGAATGTCTCAGAGGAGATGGTGTTCACACCGTCTGGGGGTAAACTATTATTGGGCAATTGTGAAGGGGCTTCTAAGGGAAGAAACTTGGCCTTTGTGCACCTGTATTTTGCCCTCCCCAAGAAGGTGCCCTATCTGCTGTGAAATTCTTGAACCCTTCAGAACTGTCAGGCTAGAAGGAGGGGGAGACATAGTGAGTACAAATTGGCTTTTCCAGAGATGGCCTGGGACATGGGATATTTAACCCATCCGTGTTTTCATCTGCCCCTGATCAAGCTCACCAAGGCAGAATGAACTTTAAAAGTCAAGGGAGAAACAGTCTTGAACCACGTGGTGTTCTGGTTCAGCTGTGCCAATCCCCCTTCTCCCTCTGGGATCTGGCAGGTAAGGCTCTTCTCACCCCAATTAGGAAGGAGGCGGAATGGCAATTTAAGTAGCATTGAGTGGAAATATCAGAAGAACATAAGGGACTGAGAACTTCGTAGACAGAACGAAAAGGAAAGGAAGAAGAAGATCTAAGAAGGCAAACAAGATAGGGGGAAATGAATCTAAGGCAACTGTATTGGAGTGCATGATTAAAAATTTTAAGAAGGGATTAGGAGGAGACTATGGGGTGAAGAGGATGCCTAACTGCCTCCGTCTACTCTATGAGGTCGAACGGCCCTCTGTGGGAGTAGGATGGCCACCAGAGGGCACCATGGACTTAAAAATAGTGGAAGCAGTCTATATAATGTCACAGGAGAGCCGGGACACCTGGGTCAATATCCGTATACTGGTTTATGGCTATGGTTGGCTCAAGATCCACCCCCTTGGGCAAGGCTTTACATTCAGAAAAGGAAAGGGAAAATAATGGTACAAAAATTGACTGATAACAAAAAAGAAATTCTACAGGGTCCGGACAGGGACGATTTGCCCCTTCCCCCATACTGGATGACGCGCCTACCATCTAATGCTCCACCTGGACTGGAGGCCGCCTTACCCAATCCAGGGCCTGCTGGGCTCCTGCAGCTGCCCTCCCACCAGCTCCCCTGGAGAAGGTAGAGCTACCACCTCGGCAGGCTCTAATCCCTGGGGGAAGGAGCCTCTAGTCAATGCCCACAGGATTCAGCCCCAGCGGAACATCCTAAGCTATACTCACCCTTCCCAGTGAATACTGATGGGAAGGGGGAAGGAGACACTGGAATTAAACAGAGGCTGCACTCCACCAAGGAAGCGAGGGGAAAGGGCTCCACTACAAATGCCCCTGAGAGAGCTTCAACAGCCCTCAGTTCAGGGAGCAGACAGACATTACCACCAGTCTCCGATAACCTATTATTACAAGCCGATTTCCTCAATGGACATATTAAATTGCAGAAAAACACTCCATCGTACTCGGAGGAGCCACAAGGCATGATCAGGCTGTTGGAAACTATTTTTTGAAACAACTGCTCTACATGGGATGACATAATCCAACTACTAGTTTCCCTTTTCAGCACTGAGGAAAGACACAGGATCCTAACTGAGGCCAGAAAATGGCTAAGAGAAATGGCACCTGAAGGTACCGCAAACCTGCAGCGGTGGACAGAACTAGCCACCCCCGATGAGAGGCCCAATTGGGACCATAACACAGAGGAAGGGAGAGATATCTGCTGGCTATTTTACAAGGCCTCAAGAGGGGGGCCCGAAAGCCCATGAATATGGCAAAGCCCACCAAAATAATTCAAAAAGAAACTGAATCACCCTCTGAGTTTTACAAAAGACTGTGGGAGAGGGCGGGGTGGGATGATTTGGGAGAATGGCACTGAAACATGCGTAATATCATATATGAAATGAATAGCCAGTCCAGGTTCGATGCATGATACTGGATGCTTGGGGCTGGTGCACTGGGACGATCCAGAGGGATGGTATGGGGAGGGAAGAGGGAGGGGAGTTCAGGATGGGGAACACGTGTATACCTGTGGTAGATTCATGTTGATGTATGGCAAAACCAATATAATATTGTAAAGTAATTAATCTCCAATTAAAATAAATAAATTTATATTTAAAAAAAAGAAAGACTGTGAGAGGTGTATAGGCTCTATAGGCCAATAGATCTGGAGGGTGCTGGATTTCAGATGATGGTAAACACAGGCTTTTTGTCTCAAGCCTACCCCAATATCAGACGCAAGCCTCAAAAGGTAGAAGGACTATTGGCCATGACTAACTCACAGTTGATTGAGATCACTGATAAGGTATTCAGGAATAGAGACACGGAGGTTATATGATCCTCCAGGAGAGAAGTCAGATGAGTTAAATAATCGAGAAAGATCTGATCCAACAGTTCCCTGAGGTTTGGGTGGCAGGTAACCTCCCCTCTTCCAGCTCGCCAAATATCAAGCTCCGGTGGTAACAGAACTCAAACCCAGTGCCATAACAGGAAACGTCAGCACCTGCTACCGCTGAAGCGGGTTGGCACTTTGCCACATATAAATAGGCTACAAAAGGTGAACACCCTAGTTGAATGCCAGTTAGCCTGGAACACAGCAATCTTTCCTGTTAAGAAGGGGAACTAGACTGCAGGCCTGTGCAGGACCTTAGACTGGTCAACCAAGCCACTGTGACCCTACAGCCCACCGTTCCTAACCCCTGTACTTTACTTAGCCTCCTCCCACCGAGTGCTAAGATCTATACTTGTTTAGATCTCAAGGATGCCTTCTGTATATGCCTTGACCTGGTGTCTCAACCCATTTTTGCTTTTGAAAGGGAAGACTCAGCAGGGGGCACCAAACAACAGCTCACATGGACTTGCCTCCCACAAGGTTTAAAAATTCCCAACCATCTTTGGGGAAGCCTTGGCTTCTGACCTGGACTCATTCCAGCCAGAGAGGTTCAGATGCAGATTGCTACAATATGTGGATGACTTGCTTTTGATTGCCAAGAACAAAGAGGACTACTGGGAAGGGATCAAGGCTTTACTGGAGCTGTTGATGGAGTCCGGCTACTGAGTCTTGAAAAAGAAGGCACAGATCTGCAAGGAGGAGATAAGGTATTCGGGGTTTGTTGAGAGGAGGCACGAGGCTGTTAGACCAGTCCAGAAAAGATGTGATTTTGAGAATCGCACAACAAAAAAAACCAGACGACAGGTCCGAGAGTTCCTGAGAGCTACTGGGTTTTGTAGGACTTAGATTCTGGGTTATTCTCAGATGGCCCAGCCCTTATATGAACTCTTAACTGAACCAGAAGGAGATTCACTGAATTGGACTGAGAGACAGCAGCAGGCCTTTGAGGAATGAAAACTGGCAATTACATCAGCACCCACCTTGGGCCTACCAGACCTTACCAATCTGTTTACTCTTTACATAATTGAAAAAGACAAGGTGGCTATGGGAGTGTTGACCCAGACTACGGGGACAAGGGACAGACCCACGGCTGATCTCATGAAACGACTGCACTATGTTGCCTCCAGGGGGCCAGGATGCTTCCAGGTGATTGCTGCACTTGCCTTTCTAGTCCAAGAGGCAACCAAGCTGACTTTGGGCCAGGACTTAACCATAAAAGTCCCCCATGAGGTCAACACTCTCCTACAAGGGGACCCCACAAATGACTGTCAACATCTCGGATTACTCAATACCAGGGACTTTTATGTGAGAACCCCCATGTCACTATTGAGCCTTGTCAAGCAGAAGGTGGGCCCTCACATGACTGCAAAGAAATCCTAGAGGAAGTTTATGCTAGCAGACCTGACCTGAGAGACCACCAATCCTGGACCAAGATTGAGTCCTGTACACAGATGGCACCAGCCTGGTGAAACAAGGACAACCGTTGGGATATGCAGTAGTCCAGAAGAAATCATTGTCGAGGCCGGCTCACTGCCAGTACACTAGTTTGCTCAACGGGCCAAACTTTATCCTCTAATCCGGGCCCTCCAGCTGTCAAAAGGTAAGAAGACAAACATTTGCACTGACTCTAGGTATGCTTTTATGGCACCCTACTCCAGTACTCTTGCCTGGAAAATCCCGTGGATGGAGGAGCTTGGTAGGCTACAGTCCATGGGGTCGCGAACAGTTGGACACGACTGAGCAACTTCAATTTCACTTTTTGCTTTCATGCATTGGAGGAGGAAATGGCAACCCACTCCAGTGTTCTTGCCTGGAGAATCCCAGGGACAGGGGAGCCTGGTGGGCTGCCGTCTATGGGGTCGCACAGAGTTGGACACGACTGAAGCGATTTAGCAGCAGCAGCAGGGATGCTTTTGCTACTTTATATGTGCATGGGGCTTTATTTAAGGAGAAAGGTCTTCTGACTGTCAACTGAAAGGATATTAAAAATAAGGAAGAAATCTTGACTCTATTAGATGCTGTATGGGAACCTGAAAAGGTAGCAGTGATGCATTGTTGGGGTCACCAAAAGGAAGACACTCCACAAGCATGGGGGAGCTGACTAGCAGATAAAGCCACAAAATATGTGGCTGAGGAATTTGGGGCTGCTGGTGGGGGATCTATCAGAACCTTTGTTAACTTTGACTCTCCCACAGTATACCCCAGCCCAAGACCAGCTGGCTGAAGCATTAAAGGGCCACCAAAAATGAAAAAGGTTGGTGGGAACTGCCGGATGGCAGATTACAGGTACCCAAGGCATTAGCTCCCACACTGGGATCACAGGTTCACCAGATAACTCACTTAGGACATGACAAAATAGAAGAATTAATTTGAAAATATTTCCTAATTCCACGACTTTCCTCCTTGTGTAGAATGGAATCCCAGAACTGTTCTGCTTGCTTGAAGGTCCATGCTGCCCTTGGACATAAACAAAAATCCCCAGGGATACAATTAAAAGGCACTCTACCTTTTGAACATTTAAAATGGACTTTACTGAAATGAAACCCTGCCAACACGGTCACTATTTACTGGTCATGGTATGTACCTTCTCAGGATAGATGGAGGCCTTCCCTACCCGAACTGAAAAGCAAATGAAGTGACTCACTGTCTGCTTCAAGGAATAATTCCCAGATTTGGGTTCCCAACCAGCATAGGATCAGATAATAGCTCTCCCTTCGTAGCCGACTTAATTCAACAGGTATGCAAAGCTCTAAATTTCAAATGGAAATTGCATACAGCATACAGGCCCCAAAGTTCTGGAATGGTAGAAAGAACCAACTGACCTCTTAAAGAAACACCAAAGGGATTATAGAGACTGACTGTTTATGGACGGACTTGCTTCTAGTGGCCTTGCTGAAATTAAGGGTGACCCCGTGTTCTGACAGTTATCCTCCTTATGAAATTATCTATGGGAGACCCCCTCCCATAGTGAGACAGGTGGCAACAAACTTGCCACAGGTAAAGGAGGATGGGATTTCACAGCAGATAGAACAATTGGGTAAGGTAATACATCAAATAACTAAGTTTGTACAAGAAAGAGTGCTATTCCCTCTTGGGGAACAGATTCATGAATTTGTACCCGGCGATCAGGTGTGGGTCAAGGACTGGAAATATGACTCCTTGGCCCCACATTGGAAGAGTCCATATACTGTTGTTCTAACCACCGCTATGGCAGTTAAAGTTGCAGGTGTCACTCCCTGGATTCACCACACAAGGGTGAAGAGAGCACACCACACAGACCTGGAGAACACCGAGTGGACTGCACAGAAGGACCCCACTGAGCCATGTGAAACCAAGATCATCTTGAGATAGAAGAAAAAGAGATGAAACTCTACAGCCAACTCCTGCTACCCGGACTTTCTGGTATCATCTTGAGACTAGCCATAGTTTCTGCACAGGACAGTGTTTTCATTTCATGGGCACATTCCTATGCTGACTTTCATTAAAAAAATCCAACTGCTGGGTGTGTGAAGCCATGCCCATGTCTGTCATGGATGGACTCCTGTGTGGGTATCACCTCTATAGAGGGGTGATATGCCTAGCTTATGTGATTTTTTGCATCAGGCGAAACAACAAAAATTGAGTATGAAAACTGTAATCGCCATCCACTGGTTATGTGGAACTAACTTATGGCCTTGGCTGCCCCAAGGATGGATAGGGAGGTGTACCTTGGGTCTAGCCTTTGCCCATGGAAACATCAGGTCAGCAATGCAAGAGCCTTTAAATTTACCCTCCTGTGGGCTAGATGGTCATGATCAGTTTTCCATTGGTATGATTATTTGTCTGCTGTATTTGTTCCCTTATTGGGCACTACGCACATAATGATCAGAGTTGAAATTCTAACTAATTTCACCCAAAGAGCCCTAAATGACAACCTGAAAGTGATTCAAGCACTAAATACTGAACAAATACAAATGAGGAAAGCGGTAATTCAAAATAGAATGGCTTTACACATACAGCCATTCAAAGAGGGTCCTGTGCTATAATCAAAGCTGAATGTTGTGTATATATTACTGATTTATCTGACAATATATCAGCCACTCTAGATGACATGAAAGGTCAAGTAAAAGCTATGTCTGATGATAATCTTCCTTTTTGGACTTCTGTTCTCTCACAGGTGAAGGGTGTTTGGTGGAAAACTATATGAGCCATTGCTACAGTTGCTCTGTTGATTCTGTTATATGGACCTTGTATTCTCCAATGTGTTGTTAACTTTGTATCACAGAGGCTGACTTCATTTACCCAAATATATACCAGAAAACCTAAAATGCAGTATATCCTGATGAGTGATGCTCACAATGGAAGTTGAGAGCATCAAGAGAGGGGAATGAAAGAGGAAAGGAACATGCTGAGCTGACTCCAACTTGGAAAAGAAGGAAACTTCATCTTACATTCTCAGTGAAACTTTGGACTATGTTATAGCCATGGAGATAACATACCTATAGCCTAAGAGGCTTCCTGGACTGATAAACACAAGATTCCATACCAAGATTTCCCATTGCCAGAAAGAATGTAATAATCCCTTATGAGTCAGTCACCATTGTAATCTTTATGCTACCCATTGGTGTAGGCTACAATGTATATCTAGCTGACCCTTCTGATTATGAATCATGGCTGTAACCTGATTGTATCTCCCTTTGACATTTTCCAGAATAGGATTGAGGAATTTGGTGATGTGGGCTTATTCTCATACACTTAGGATGTACAAGGTTTTCACAGAAATTGGTTGGGGTCCCTGACTAAAGAAGAAACTGCCTTGGACCCGCCAGTGTAATAAATTGCACTCCACTATCCACATTGTCCTTCTGAGTGAGTGCTTCCAGGAGCATCTGGCTGCAACATAGAGAGTTGGGATGAACATGTACACACTGCTATGTTTAAAATAAATAGACAACAAATACTTACTATACAACACAGGGAACTCTGCTCTATGTTACATGGCAGGCTGAATAGGAGGGGAGTTTAGAGGAGAATGGATACATATATATGTATGACTGAATCCCTTTACTGTTTACCAGAAACTATCACAACATTGTTAATTCTCTATACTCCACCCCAAAATAAAAAGCTTTTTTTTTTTTTCAAAAAAGAAAGAAAAGACTTAATGATTGAAAAGTTGTAAAAGTGTAGTGACAAAAATAACTGGGGCCAAGAGAACTGATAACAGTTTTACAGTAATCAGCCATATGGCAGTCAAAGAATCTTTACCCTTTCTCTGAATTACCAGGATAGTAGTATCTGACACACATTTCCAGAGTTGTTTTACAGATGCTTAAACCTCTACCAAATGGAAGAAGTTAACTGCTTGATGCCCATAAACAGTGGCTCTCAGAGCTACTGGAGCCCAAGGAATGATAATGTTAACCTCTGTGATGCCACCCTGGTTCGTCACCATCAGGCAATCAGAGAAATGAGAGGATCACACACCCTGAGAGGATCACACACCCTCACTCTCCTCCCTCAGCATGCCTTTAAAAATGCTTTCTGGAAACCCATTGAGGAGTTAGAGCTTTTGAGCACTAGCTGTCCTGAACTCCTTGTCTGGTACCTCAGAAAAACTTCTTTCCTCAGTGAAATTAAAACAACTGTGTACTTTCTTCTCTTACACTGCAGCTCCCCAGGAACCATGTAAAAACATCACAGTGTCTTATGTATGGTATCAGGTATAGGGTTTCATAGTGGTTTAGTCGCGATATCATGTCTGACTCTTAGGAACACTCATGGTCTGTAGCTGACGAGGCTCCTCTGTCCGTGGGATTCTCCAGGCAAGAATACTGGAGAGGGTTGCCATTTCCTTCTCCAGAGGATCTTCCCAGTTCAAGAACTGAACGCTGTCTCCTGCATTGCTGACAGGTTCTTTACTAACTGAGACTTTCCTGGTGCTCAGATGGCATAGAATCCACCTGCAATATGGGAGACCTGGGTTGGGAAGATCCCCTGAAGAAGGGAATGGCTACCTACTCCAGTATTTTGGCCTGGAGAATTCCACGGACAGAGGAGCGTGGCAGGCTACAGCCCATAGGGTTGCCAAGAGTCAGACATGACTGAGCCATTTTCACTTCACTTCACATAGGGTTTCATAAGAAAGTAAACAGGATGATAAAGTTTAGGAATTATAAAATTCATAGTTTAAAAAAGAGATTTTTGTGTTAAAGAGAGTTATTTTCTCATACTTCCTCTTTCATCATTTGTGCTCAAAAGTGAAAGTGTTAGTCACTCAGTCATGTCCAGTTCTTTGTGACCATATGGACTGCAGCCTGCCAGGCTCCTCTATCCATGGAGTTCTCCAGGCAAAGTAAAATAAAGTAAAAAAAAAAAAAGAATACTGAGGTGGGTAGCCATTTGCTTCTCCAGGGGATCTTCCCAACTCAGAGATTGAACCTGGGTCTCCTGCATTGCAGGTAGATTCTTTACCCTCTGAGCCACCAGGAGAGCAATTTTTGCTTGAGCCATCTTAAATTTCAAAGGATTATACCCAGCTGCTATACATGTTCTCTTCTCTTTTGCAGTTCCCTTCAACTGAAACATTTCTCCCTTCAAACTCAATGCCTTACTTTTTTGTTTAGCCAATGATACTCAAGTCTTCAGTCTGCACATTTATTTGACATTTCCTTGGGAAAATCTCCCTGAGTTAGATATCACACTAAGTTCTCTCATAATAACTTACTCCACTGCCTTTTGTAATTTGTATATAAAATTTTTTATTTTATATACCCAGTAAATGTTTCAGTTTTTTATTAAGTTTCTCAAATGAAGGAATCACATCTCTTCATTATTATACACTCAGAAAACACCATGAAGCTCAGTAACGCAAAGACATTAAACTTCAAAAACATGTTCTAATTGGCAAGTGAATAACCATATCAATGATATGAACTATTACTTTTTAATGACTTTCCTAAGAATCAGGAGTGGCTACAGCAATGTGAAATTGAGGGACTTTATATTCATAGACTCTGTGACTAACCCAGAAATGCCATGAGTCAACACTAACATTTATTTGCTGCCTTAATTTCAAACTAACTTTCAAATGAGATCATTTTATCATGGATTCTATCACCAATTTGAGAACAAATTTACTTGGTCTCTCAATCAAAAAGCTCATCTTAAAATAAAAGTGATAATAACAGCTTCATTATGTAGCTGGCCAATTAATTGAGACACATTTAAATCTTTTATCAATGTTTTTGGATCATGGCAAATGATAATAAACTGTAGCTTTTTGTTATCACACCATGATAATAGTGATAATTATGAGCTCTGTCAACTGTTTGGGAATTCCAATAAAATGAAATTTATTAAGGTTTACTTCCTTTTCTCTTTGACCAAAAAAATCTTGAAATGATGTAAAAAGGATAGACTTGAAAGTTCTTATATACTTCTGTCTGTAATAATGCAAGTTGATAGAGACCAGCTGATGCTGAGAAAAATTAGAAGAGCAGGATCCAAACAAACAAAAACTTTTTAAAGCATTGGAAAGTTTTCAAGGTAAATGAAGAAACAAGAAAGATTCCAAGATGTTAAAAATTAATTTGGGAGTTACTCTTTTCCTAGATGCATCTTGGTGAAGAGTCATCTGCTCAGAATCTGGGCAAAGGCCATGGCCAGCAGACACTGTCCTAATTGAGGTAAAAATTGTTGCCAATTCACTTGAAAAAATCCTGAAGACAAAAGAGGGCCAAAGATATTTAGCTTAATATTTTTCCTTCAAGCTACTTGCCAAATTACTAAACTTCACAGGGAAAGAGGCTAACAAGAAAAATGTGAAAAGCAGAGTAGCGTTTTGAGAGTCATGTGGCATTGAGGAGAAAAAATTCACTCTCCAACAAGGAAAGGAACTTTAATAATAATCCGGGCTCTCAGAATTTCTAGAGGTCTGGCCATGGGTGCTAGGATAAATAAGAAGTGGTAGAATGATATAAAACAATAAAATATTAATTGATTACAAAGATAAAAGAAAAACTTTACAATGAAGTCTGATAAAATGAAAGTGAAAGTCGCTCAGTCGTGTCTGACTTTGGTGATCCCATTTACGGTAGCCTGCCAGGCTTCTCTGTCCATGGAATTCTCCAGGCAAGAGTACTTGAGTGGGTTGCCATTAATAGGCACCACATTAGCCATGTGAACAAAGTAAGCCTCATAACAATGTTTTTTGTAGGAAATACATATAAAAATATCCAATGATAATTGAAATTTTATAATGAAATTCATCAAATTGACAACTAATTCTCAAAAGGTTTGGGGGAAAAGTAAGTTTTTTCCCCTGTACATATAATTTTTTAATAAGTTTGTGATAGTTTCTAAATTTAGGTTAAAATTGCATAAATTCAGCAGCAAACCAAAAACATTAACACTTTTTTACCTGGAATATCCAGTTTTAAAGTTTATATCATAGAAATAAAAGTGCTACCATTTAAAAAGATATTGAGAATGCTGCAGCATAGTTTATAGAAGCAAAAACATGGAAAAAAAGTTAAAGTTAATGTTCATCAATAAAGGAGTGTAAAATATTAAGCCATGTGTATGCATGCTAAGTCTCTTCAGTTGTATCTGACTCTGTGCGACCCTATGGACCACAGGTTGCCAGGCTCCTCTGTCCTTGGGATTCTCCAGACAGAACACTGAAGTGGGTTGCCATGCCCTCCTCTAAGGGATCTTCCAGACCCAGAGATTGAACCTGTGTCTCTTATATCTTCTTTTACATTGGCACACATGTTCTTTACCACTAGTGCCACCTGGGAAGCCCCATAGGAAGTCACACTATGATGTGACTCAGAACTATATGAAATTTTCATAGGATATTGTTAACAATAAGAAAAAGCAAAATAACAGAAAAGTAGATAAAATTTGTTCACATTTGTTGTAAAAGAAAAGGTGAATTACATCATGAATATAAATGTATAGGTTCACTTTAGATTATATTATCGCACAAAGAATCAGAGGGTATATTTTAGACTGTTAACATGAGTTACTCTGTGACTAGGACCCATGAACATGACTGAGGGAAAATAGAGAGGCCAGGTTGGTGTTTAATTGCAATTTTAAATTCTTATTCCTAAAGATTCATGTTAGATCAAAACTTTGATCCTTGATAACTCACTGTCACTTTTCAAATTTTAATATTGGCAAATCCATTTGAAAACACTGTTGCAAGTTTCAGAGTAAATTCCATTTTCCTTGATGGCAGCACAGCTATTTTCTTGAGCTGGTCCTTTTATGAAAAATCTGAAAAGGAGAAGACAAACATATTATTCATCATCATTGCTGAAGACATCCATTCTGTTCTCAGTTAAAAACCTCCCTTAATTAAAAGATAATTCAAATATTTAAGGCATTTTCAAATACTTAGAGTCATGAAATATTTCAATACCTCTGTAATTTAGTATTACTGTCTGTGATAGAGAGTTCCAAAGTCTGTTTGTAAATGACAGAGCTAAGAAGAAACCTGTGCTCACATATCTATCCTAGTATTCTTTCCATTGTTCCATGTCATTCATTTAGATTAAAAACTGGGAGTAAGTCACATGGGTAGCTCATTAAATCTTTCATGGTTTTTCATATCCATTTGTACAATAGTCATATAAATATTTACCTCATTATGTTGTTACAGAGGTTAAATGACTAGATGTTTGTAAAGATTTAGTATGCAAACTGACCTGCTTGCATTGGTGGTTCAATGGTAGAACTCTCACCTGCCACAAACTGATCCGTGTAAGCCCTAAACAAACTATACACTTATTGTAATAGTTATCCATAAAGTGATGTGTTGAACATAATAATGAAGTTATATATAAAATATTGTACTGTTAGTGATTTATTCTGTTAAGAATTTATTTAAACTTAGAAAAAAGGTTTAAGAAGGGGTCACAGAAAAGATATACATGATTTTCAAAGCTTCCAGAATAATAGCAGAAAAGTAAGTGTTGGATTTTCATATTGGAAATACACCTACATTTGGATTTATATATGTTTACGCTTGAATTTTGTATTGAATGTTTTTGAACAAAAATCCCTAAGCATAGTCCAGAGTTAAAACTCAATCCTAAAGGTAGTGTTTAGTAGATTTGGCATGAGGAAGAAACCTAAGTTAGCATCTTCATTACTAGCCAATCAGGTCATGTCCAGTGATACAACTTAGATCTCACCCGTAATTTTATTCTCCATTCCAAATAATGCCTTCAGTTGATTTCCTTAGATTTATTAATTTAGTGCAGTGAGATAGAAAATGTGTGTGTCGTTCAGTCATGTTCAACTGTTTGAGACCACATGGACTGTAGCTCACCAAGGCTCCTCTGTCCATGGAATTCTCCAGGCAAGAATACTGGAGTAGGTTGCTATTCCCTTCTCCAGAGATAGAAAATAAGTAATATTTAATAACGAAACAGGAGTGAAGGGACAATAACACAATAGTATTCATTAACCAATAGTATTGGTTACCATAGTGAATGTTTCTTATCACTGCTGTAATAAATTGTCAAAAATTTGGTGGCTTAAAGCAGCACAAATTTTTTATCTTACAGTTCTAGATATCAGAAACTCAAAGCTGGTCTTAAAGAACTAGAATCAAGTGTCTTTGGAGCTGTCTACTGCAAGCACTGGGGGAAAACTTGTTCATTGCCTTTTGCAGGTACTGGAGGTTGCCTGCACTCCTTGGCTATCAACAACTTGGACCTCTGCATTTATCTTCAAGTCTCCTCCGAGCCTGCCCCTACTTTCTCCCTCTCATAAGGACTTGTGATTACATTGGGCCCACCTGAATAATTCAGCATAACATTTCTATCTCAAGGTTATTAATTTAATCATATTCATGAACTCTCTTTTAGACTTAAGGTAACAGTCACAGAATTTGGGGATTAGAACATTTAGGGGCACCATTACTTTGCCTACCAATATAGGGATAATATTTGAGTTTACTGGTCCTACTATAGTATAATATAATTTTATAAATTAATACAAGTGCACAAAAGCATTCATAAAATTTTCAAAATCTCAATCATCTCCCGCAGCTGCTGAGAGCATTTAGAATTATTTTGTTCTGTCTTGTATTTCTTATTTGTTTTTAGGATTGTGATGATCTTACAATAAAAAAATTATGTAGAAGTTTTTTTTAATTACTAAAAATAACCAAAAGAAGCACTGATACCAAGGAAGGAACCAAAGGGGAAAAGGGAGAGGATGATATTGGGAGATTGAGACTGACATACATATACTATTGATACCATGTATAAAATGTATAAAATAGGTAGCTAATGAGAACCTACTGTATAGCTCCAGGAACTCGACTCAGGGTTCTGAGGTGACTTAAATGGGAAGGAACTCCAAAAACAAGGATGTACAGCTGATTCACTTAGGTGTACAATAGAAACTAACACACTATTGTAAAGTAACTATAGTCCAATAAAATTAATTTTAAAAATAAAAATTTTAAAAGTATTGAGAACTTTAAAGCAGAAGACTACATTGTTTCAATGTACCTTTCCATTATAAAGTGTGAGTAATTTTTATAATCAGTAAGTGAACAATCATTATTGTTTTCAAGTCCTTTTGCTTTAAAAACCAAGCCAAAACTTGTCATTACTCCAGCCAACATTCATTTTCATCCTTTCAAACTCTTTAGTACCAAGAACTATTTGAGTGCATTTTGATTTGTTTATAGATGCTTTAAGGAGATAAATTCTCTGAAGACAATAGATCATATTGCCTTTTGGGAAAGACTCACATCTTTGAATCCAAAGGAGAATCATCCACCCAGGTCCATGTTCTTTTCAAGGAAGTAAAGTTAAGCCCAATCCACACATAGTTTGACTGTTTTAGAGTTTTCTGTATAAAAGCCTAAAAAGTGGGTGATGAGTAATTAAATAAACAAGATAGCTTAATGATTTAGGCATACTAAGTAAGATGTTACAATTCTACTGGACAACTCACACTCTACATGAAGACACTTATCCTAGTCAATCATCTTATTTACACATACATTATATATCATATGGACTTCCCTGGTGGCTCAGCTGGTGAAGAATCCTCCTGCAATGTAGGAGACCTGAGTTCGATCCCTAGGTTGGGAAGATTCCCTGGAGAAGGGAACAGGCTACCCACTCCAGTATTTTGGCCTAGAAAATTTCATGGGCTGTATAGTCCATGGTGGAGAAGGAAATGGCAACCCACTCCAGTGTTCTTGCCTGGAGAATCCCAGGGATGGGGGAGCCTGATGGGCTGCCGTCTCTGGGGTCGCACAGAGTCGGACACGACTGAAGCGACTTAGCAGCAGCAGCAGCAGCAGCAGCATAGTCCATGGAGTTGCAAAAAGTCGGACACAACCGAGCAGCTTTCACTATATATTATTTACCAGGACATACGCTGTGAGGTGAAAGTGAAAGTGGCTCAGTCATGTTTGACTCTTTGCAACCCCATGTAGCTCACCAGGCTCCTCTGCTCATGGAATTTTCCAGGCAAAGATACTGGAGTGGGTACCTGTCCCTTCTCCAGGGGATCTTCCCAACCCAGCAATTGAACCAAGGTCTCCTGCACTGCAGGTAGATTCTTTATCAGCTGAGCTGCCACTACTTGCAAATTTCACATCAATATTCAGACCATAATTACCCCAAGTCAAGGGAAGCACTGGATTCCAGCTCAAATTTAAAAGGACACCAAAATTTCAGTAGCCAAGATAAAAGATAATTTAGTGAAAAGGTGGGAAGAAATTTAGATAAGCCATTTTAACTGCAAAGCAGCAAGTATCATAAGCCTGATACTAAACCACTTACCAGTTCAAGTTGGTTCTGAATAACTAGTAGATGAGATTTTTCCCCCAAACAATATCTATAACTCTCACTCCAACTTTTCATCTCATTAGAGAACCAATAGCACTTTTCTTGATATTTCAGCCATTCTGATGAGCACATTCCTACAAATTGACAGTGAAAATACTTGCATATTGTATGAAAAAGAGTAGAGCTATGATAAAATCATAGCAAAGTGTTCAGATTCAGACAAGGTATCCAAAATACAAATGAGAGTCCAAGAAAACTGATTTATTTTAAAATATGTCTTTTGTCTGTGTTAGCTCTTCATTGCAGCATGCAAGCTTCTCTCCAGTTGTAGCATGCAAGCTCAGTAGTTACAGCATGCTGGGCTAGTTGCCCTGGGGCATCTGGGATCCTAGTTCCTCGACCAAGGACCTAAACCAGGTCACCTGCATTGGAACTTGGATTCCTAACCACTGAACCATCAGGGGAAGTCCCAAGAAAATTAATTTCGTAAGATGAAGCAAAACCTGTGTGTGTGTGTGCTAAGCCACTTCAGTTGTGTCTGACTCTTTGCCACCATGGGATTCTTCAGGCAAGAACACTGGAGTGGGTGGTCATGCCCTCCTCCAGGAGATCTTCCCTACCCAGGGATAGAACCTGCACCTCTTATGCCTCCTGCATTGTCGGTAGATTTTTACCACTATTGCCATGTGGGAAGTCTGAAGCAAAACCTAGACAGATATAAAGGGATTTGTTCTCATGTCATAATCTAATATGATTACTAAAATAACATGTACCAGTCAAAATATATATAGCATTAACAGAGAAGGCAATGGCACCCCACTCCAGCACTCTTGCCTGGAAGGTCCCATGGATGGAAGAGCCTGGTAGGCTTCAGTCCATGGGGTTGCTAAGTCAGACACGACTGAGCGACTTCACTTTCACTTTTCACATTCATGTATTGGAGAAGGAAATGGCAACCACTCCAGTGTTCTTGCCTAGAGAATCTTATGGACGGGGGAGCCCGGTGGGCTGCCACCTATGGGGTCGCACAGAGTCGGATACGACTGAAGTGACTTAGCAGCAGCAGCAACGCTATGAGAGATTAACTATTATCTATACCATTTGCTTAGCATTAACCCACATAAAGTTTTAGAAATCTTTCTCATTGCTTTATGTGTGTAAATTGTTTCTAATATCTCCTTTTTGATATTAAGTAATATTGAGATGAATAACAATTTTTTATCCTCTTTATAATTGCAGGTCTTTTGATTTTCTTTATTTAAATTTAAATTCTTAAATTTAAATTAAGGCATTCTCAAATCAAAACAGACTTTCAGAATAACAATGAAAAAAAATTCAGTATAATATAAAATTATAAGCACAGATCAACATAACTATTCAAACTTCTGGCTTTTACAATCTCTTCATTTTCTGAGACAAAATTTATGTAACATAAAATTCACAATGCTAGCCATTTTAAAGTACAAAAGCCATGGGTTTTAGAACATCCAAAAGGTGTGCAAACATGATGCACACCTGTATAACCCCAAAATACTTTTCTCACCCCAAAATGTAAAAAGGAGTGTGGGATTTCTCCTTAGGGTGATGAAAATGTTTTGGAAGTAGATAGATATGATAGTTGCACATTTGAATGTCATAACACCATTGATGTTTAATTTTAAATAATTATATTTGTTAATATTACCTCAGTAAGAAAATTAACAGGAAATTAATTTCTTATAGTTAATTATGCAGTATTCAGACTGACTTTAATGAATGCTTAATGGTGTCTATTTGATCTTGTGTTTGATCTCATCAAAGCTTTCTTACTTCTGAAAAAGTTTCATTACATAATGAGAAATTAGATAGCCAGAGTATATAAAAGTGGTAAAATTATAATATTTCAATTGGATGAGGACTTGTACATGTAAACAGACAAGTAATCTGAAAAAAAAGAGTGTTAATAAATATAATACATATGACATTTTTACATGGGATAAGAAGCTATAAACTAGTGGATTTCAGAAAAATTCTTTGACAAGCAATTATAAAATAAATCAACTGTACTTTTTTCACATATCAAACTATCAAATAAAAGTCAAAGGGTCAAAGAATAAGTGTTAAAAATTTAAACTAAAAGAAAAGTTGAAAGTAGGAAGAACAGTTTCTCAAAATTCTGGATGGTTGGAAGTTCTAACTTTAAAATCATAACAGATAGCCTTAGATATAATTACTTTTATCCATTTTGTATTTGAAAAAAGGATAAATGAGACCAAAAAAAAGTTATTTACATCATTCCTTATGATCACAATTAATTTTCCATGTTTACATATCTCAATATGATTTTAAATTCCTAGAGGGAGGGGCCTTTATATGTTGTTTTAAAGCTGTCCTTCCAAAAAAAAAAAAAATTAAAATAGTGAATTAAGCTTTGAGTAAAAAGTAGATTTATATCAAATCTTCATTAATTTAGTCCACTGCATACCTCTTCAATGGGATTTTTTTTCAAACTTAGAAAATCCAAATGATTAAAAGTGATAGAGGCCAAAGCCTTGAGAGATACCTTTTTGACCTGTACCTCTTGAAACACAGTGGCCCGCATCTTTCTTATGTATATTGCCTCTTGTGTCACTATTGACTTCCAAGTATCCAGTATCATCATGCTGGGTGATGTTTGAATTATATTCTTTTAGGCATTTTGGCAGCACTTCCTGAGAAACTTGAAAAGAGGATTATTTTAAGGTTGGGAAAACATCTTCCCTAGGCAATGTCTCAGAGACAAATTCTTCAGAACAATTCAGATAGTTGGAACAAGAAATAACTAAAAGGATAATGATAAATTTTCTTTTAAAACATGTTTATGTTTAATGAAAAATGAATTAAATTATTACACAATGAATTCATGTATAGCACATGTATTTGCATAGGATCTATTCTGTGCCAGGCATTGTCCTAAGAACTTGTCATACAATAATAAATAAAGCAAAGTTCTAGTTCTAGGGGTTATGCATGCTCTTTCCAGCTTTCTTTTTTTTTCCATGCATTTTTTTAACTGCACCAACAGGTGCATTTTCATTCCTTTTTAATTTAATTATTGGAATATGGTTGCTTTACAAATGTTGTGTTAGCTTCTGTTGTACAGCATAGTGAATTAGCTATATATATAGACATATATTCTCTCTCTCTTGAGCCTCTCCACAGCCATCCCACCCCTCTAGGTCATCACAGAGCACTGAGCTGAGCTCCCTGTGCTGTACTGCAGCTTCCCACTAGCTGTCTATTTCACACACGGTCATGCACATATTCCAGCGCTACTCTCTCTATGCGTCACACCCTCTCTTCCTGCTCTGTGTCCACAAGTCTGTTCTCTACATCTGCATCTCTATTCCTGCTTTGCAAATAGGTTCATCAGTACCATTTTTCTAGATTTCATATATATATATGTTAATATGCAAAATTTGTTTTTCTCTTTCTGACTTACTTCACTCTATATGTTGTATTTAGCCCAGTCTACCCTAAATTTTTTTAATGTTTTTTCCACTAAAATATGAGATTTCTCACCATGACTATTCTTCTTCTTCTTCTTCTTCTTTTTTAAGGATTTGTAGCAATGTCTGGAGTCTAAAGATTGCTCAGCAAATATTTGGACAAAATCAAGAGTAAACTGAATTCGACTTTAAATAATAATATATAATTTTTTAAGAAAAATAATGTAATTCAATCTATTCACAGATATCTAAGAAATACTGAAGTATGATTTCAAACACATTACATACACACACACTTACATACACTTTTCTCCTAGTAAACTGTATGTCACTTGAAGACAAGATATTTATTCAAATACTTAATCAATATGTTACTGTTGGTATAATATATTGCTTTATACATAGTTAAATCATTAAATCTTTACATTTAATCTCATTAAATCTTTGTTAGTGTAAAGAAGAATGAATGAATATGAAAAGAGTAATAAGAAACAAGCAAACATTTTTCATATTTTAATTTAATTAAGATCTTTTGGGGGGCGCCTAAGATGGCGGGGAATAGGATGGAGAGACCACTTTCTCCTGCACAAATTCATCAAAAGAACATCTCAACGCTGGGTAAATTCTACAGGGCAGCTTCTGAATGTGAGCAGAGGACATAAGGCATCCAGAAAAGCAGAACATTGTCTTCAAAAAACAGGTAGGAAAAACACAGAAGACGAAAAGAGAAACAAAGGAGGTGGGGAGGGAGCTCTGTCCTGGGAAGGGAGTCCTGTCCTGGGAAAAGAGTTTCAAAGGGAGAGAAGTTTCCAAACACCAGGAAGCACTCTCACTGCCAAATCTGTGGCGAGTTTTGGAGGCACATGGCAGGGAGGAAAAATGAATGGTGATTGACACCAGCAGGTTGCGGCGGTGATTCCCCGGCAGAGAGGCAGAGCAGACGCCTGCATCTGCCACTAGCAAGTGGGGGCTGGGCAGGGAGGTGCGGGAGACGCGGGCGGCAGCGCTTCTTAAGAATCAGGCCAGAGCGCCCGCGCGTAACCAGAGCGAACTAACTCGGGCTAGCACACCAGACTGTGGGACAGTTACCACGCGAAAAGCTCGAACATAAGACCCCACCAGGACCGCGCACAGAACAAAGGACAGAACAGAAATAGCCGGCTGCCCGCCAGCCCCCGCCGGCGACAGGCAGGCAGAGCCGTAAGGGCTGGAACGTGGCAATCGCAGCCCCGGAGGGACTGTGCTGATCAAACTGCAAGCAGGCTTCTTTGCTAACTGAGACTTCCCGGGGTGCTGGACAGATACAATTTACCTGATAGGACTCCCAGGTTACACCCGGAAAACTGAGCAGCAGAAGAGGGCGATAAGCCGCGCGACTGCGCTCGCCGAACACCTGAGCTGCTCGGTCCTGGGAAGGGCACAAAGCACGGGCCCAATCGAGTCTGCGACTACCTGGGTGCCGAGTCTGAGAGGCTTAGACCAGGGAGGTGCAGGCAGCCTAGGGCCAGCCTCAGACGGTCCCTGGCGGAGAAACGTAGAGTCTGAGCATTGTGCGCTGGGTGTAGGGGCAGGCCCAGGGGGCTGAGACACTGCGAATACACGCCAGGGCTATTTGGTAGCAGCACCCCTCCCTCCCCACAGCGCGACTGACCAAGTGAGCCTAAAAAAGAAAAAAAAAAAAAAAGAAAAAGAGTGACTGCCACCGCCCCTCTGTGTTAGGGCGGAAATAGGACACTGAAGAGACCAGCAAACAGAGGAAGCTGAACAGCGGGAACCACCTTGGAAGTGACCCCACACTGCCTACAACACCAAAAAAAGTCCCAGAAATATCGTTAATATTTTTTCAACCATTCTCTTTCGTTTTTATTATTATTATTATTTTTTAGTATTATTTTTTTCTGGTAGATATTTTTGATTGTTTTTTCTTCCTATTTTT